>OX104112.1:61518370-61596128 GCA_944474755.1 Limnoperna fortunei
CCGTTTGTGTCATATATTCAAAGTGTAAGTTTAAAAATAATGTAGATGAAGCTGTTTCAGTGGTTTCTTTAGTTTTCAGTTTCGCCGGAAGGATGTTTTTACGGTAGCCGCCCAGCAAATTGAGGTTTGATTATTAAAAGGACATCATCAATATGTAAAATGAAAGGACCTAGCTTCTGCTATCTTCTTGTCTTTAATAAGACGTCGAAGAAATTGAGTTTCATGAGAATACAGGAACAAAGCGACAAGGTGTGGGCACAGTTTGTACCCTTTGAAATTCCGATTTTCTGCTGAAAACACATCCCCGAAAAATATCGAATATGTTGTCGATCAGAAAATCTAGCGAACTATAAACCTGTATTCATATGTAGACGCGAAGGCTTTATGTATGATTTCTTTAATACGGGATTTTATTTTTTATTTTTTATAAAGAGTTAAAAATCAAAGGTTCTAACAGAGGAAATTGTATATATCGATCTTGATTTTAAATTTTACAAAAGTTCTTTGTATTTTTTAAAAATCAACATATGATTAATGTTACTTCGCGAATAAACAGTTTCACAGTATTTTTTCTTTTAATGTTTATTTGAGACATCTCTGGACTGTATGTTAGCCAGTCGTGCAAAAGGACGTTGTACTAAATAATTATTATGCCTTCCAATATTTTTGTTTGAGCGCCACTGGCCAGTCTTGATCAGGCGAAACGCGCGTCTGGTGTATGAAATGTTATAATCTTTGATGAATTGTCATTAAGGTCTTTCTAATTTTTTTTTATGGAGAATCTTGTAATTTTGTTTATTAACCTTTTTTCCACATTTCAACATCTTTATTTAAATATAAAGTTACATGAAGGAGCACACAATATAAACTTATCCATTGTTTATACCAAAATAGGCTAAAGTACTTGGATTAACTATCATCAGTTCGTTTAGATTGTCAAGAGAAACATGATAAGTGTTCACGACATTGGCAGTATCAAGAAGAAAATATTGTTCTGCATACTCTTACATGGATATAAAGAGATCTTGTTGGAGATTTTACAATTTTCAATATTCACACATATTTCGCGTCTATTCCATCTTGCACACACACACGCCTGCAAGTCCTATATACTAGTTAGTTATATATCACAGCTAATATAAGATATTCGATCGGGCCTTAAAGTCCTATTGTAAGTAATATATCATAGCTCACATAAGATATTCTCGGGCCTGCAGTAAGTCCTATAGTAAGTTCATAACAGAGGTTTGTTGCCCAAAGAAAGTGAGCAAATCGAAGAATTCTGGGTGTCAAATTGAGGTCGTAACAACTAAAGTATAAGGTTTAGTTGCTATAAGATTTTTTGGGATATCTGTCGGATACGTGACGGATATTCTTGGGTTACTTACTCTCTTTCGTGACCTCACGCCGATTTTGAGTGTGAGTAACACGACGAAGTGTTAGCATGGTTTTAACAGGATATGCTCACCCTTCCAGAACAAACGGATATCACTCTTTTGTCAGAGTTGTGTATGGTTTGACTGATAATTGCTTGTTGTTTCGCGAGATACATTTACTTGTTAGGGTCCTAGCTTGTTGTAATTTCGTACATGGTTTTTATACACCTGTTTATGTCGGACGTATTATGGCACACAAATGACAGTCCTTCGTCCACATGTCGCACCGTATCTTGAGCATGGCCTCAAAGATTTTCTTCAAATTGCACACATTTGTTAATTATGTTAGCGTCATGGTGTCAGGTTTTGATTTATCTATATAGAGTTCTGGGAGTTTGTGAAATGGGGGTATTTTTTCCAAAAACGCTTCATGATTTTTCTTACAGGTTTGGGCATGTGTATTTTGGGGTAAATATCTGATTTATCATTTTTGAGTTGAGACTTTTACGTGAAAAAGGATGAATTGTTTATTCTAATTTATCGTTTGAGTTATGCGGCTTTGTACGCGAAAAAAGATGAGTTGTTTATTTGAATTTTTTATAGAGTATGAAACTTTGTCAGTAAAACAAGTTGTTTTAGTTTTCAGACTCTAACCCAGGAAAGTTTTCATCAATTTTCTTGAAATTCCGTGGGATTTATGTGATTTTAGTCTCAACGTTGCAGACAGAATTACATGTATATGCAAGCTCTTGTTCTGCAGACGGTTGTATTATACGCTAGTATGGCGCAGCTGTTTATTGTTGTTTTGATTACGTCTTGTTACCTTTAAATCACGATTGTCAATAAATATGATATATATGTGACATAAGCCAGAAAATCTGAGTTGCGTGTTAATTATCAAGTCCCTAAAGAAAGTAGAACATTTAACTTGGGGTCAAGGATGAAAACTGTTTACCAGTATACCGTTTGTAAATATGGAACATTTATTGGGTTCTACACGATCAAATTAATAAAATTTAATAATTGCTATTATCGGATAGTAATTGGTACATGTTTATGTGTATATAATTGAAACATAGTCTAAAAATAGATTTTGCGTATTTTTTATTTCGTTCGTCTGTTTATAAACACCGCCACGTGCTAAGCATGTCAAGGTTTTCGGCGGGTAAGTCATTAAATTGCGCAAGGAAAATTATATATATAAGGAGTTTGCTTTTCGTGCAAAACAAACAGCGGAATCCATTTAAGTGCAACTATCGCAATATTGAACTACAGTACTGTAAGTGATTTTTTATATCATTGAATTGTAAAGCTACATGATACAGCTGATAATTATATACAAACCACACAGCATGAAAAACAATGCATAAATCGATGCCGAAATTCCTTTTTTTAAATAAATTAAAGTGTACTTAAATTAGAATTTCGCTACAGAGAATTTCAACGCTCCAACTGCGACTAGAATATAAAATAAATAAAAAAGTCTTATGCTTGGTTCTTTTGTTGTTTCAATTTTCATTTTGGTTTGAAACAATTCACTATTGTAGACACAGACACCCGAAATAAACGGTGGCTTGCGTATGTTTCTATCGAGAGCGCGTTCAATAATTTGAATCGAGTTCCACGTTGTTTGTTAACAATATAGAGCAAATTGCTGGTTACAGTTTAACCGAATATATAATTCTCAAATATCCGTTTGGTTGTGACTTGAAGCATAAATTGATATCAATTAATTTTTAATAAATGTAATCTGACTTTTTTTTAATATAACATAATGTGACTGGGATAGCCCGAGAATCCTCTTCCGTCCAACGCTTTGTTTTGCGTGGCTCCCACGCAAGAAAAGAAACCTTGGACGACAGAGGATTCTACGACTAGCATAGTAATAAGCTCGATTTATAATTAAAAATTGCACGTTATCTCATATGATATGTGTGGTTCAACTTCTAATTTGAACTTCAACTTTGATTTTAACTTGTGGGTCCTTGACTGTCTTGGTTGATCCATCTCTGCTTCGTTCTATTTCAGTCTAAAATGGACAAGAACGTAAAAACGCCACCAGTACAAGGTGAAGGCCAAACGCATGTGAATTGGTGGTATATGAAACCTGGTCAGCCAGGAGTTGGCGAGCGTCGTCGTGAAAGTATAGGTAGTGATGATGGCTCGTCTCCTGTTAGTTCTCCCGGGACAAGCTCACCTCTGACCTCAGCCTTCTTTCAAAACAAGACAAATATTAAACCAGTTAACAGTGATCGAAACATGTACAAGGAATTTGACAGTTTCAATTTCTAGGAAATTAACTGTTATCGACTTATTATATTGTATTATAATCATCATGGTCTACCTCTGATGACACTTTGTATTAGAATGAAAGGCGAGCGTGGGCATGAACATTTAGCAATCTAATTGCCGACTGAATGAGAACTGTATGTTACTTTTTGTTTGAAATTGATTTGTTTGTTTAGTTTATCATAGTTTATATTGAAATCCTTGATTATTGCAAATAGAGTATTTTTGAAAACTGTTGTATTTTTGTAGAATAGTGGATCGTGGTGGTGGTGGTGGTTTGGGGGAGTCGATTGTCTGCGGTTTGTAACGGCTAATATCAGTGGCCTTTGTAATGTTTTTTTTATCTCGATTTATGCACTCGATAACCTTTATTTGCAGTCGGCGTTTCTTGAAATTTCACACCAGGCAACATTTGTCTAATGAATGAAAATACAAAAGTACTACCAATCGTTTTGTGACGTACTCTGTTAACGAAAAGCACGAAGCACGCATAGGTGGTGTAGATTTTGCAGCAATATCTTAAACCTTGGCTTTGAACTGCACACATCGATTGTACTTGAACAATTTCATTAGCTTTAATTATCAAAATTAATGTTTGCATTTGGATGGGGGGGGGGGGGGGGTTGGTGGCCAAGTGGCTAAGGTAGATAGTAGTGAACGATTGGTCACGTGCATGTCAACATTGCATGGTGCGCCTATGAGAAGATTTCCAGTTGTCCTACCGAAAGTGGGTGTGTCTTCGACCATAATAAAAACTGTCACCACATTATAGCACCATTAAAAAAACTAATGTTGCAGAGCAGTTTGGAGTGCACGAGAAGTTGAGGTCGTAGTCGACCGTCTTAAGCCAGAGAAGTAATAGATGATATCCCCAGGAACGGATGTCTTCCTGAAGGGATATTGTTGATATGCACAGTCGCCAAATGGGTTCAAGGACGATCAAAATTTGTTTTGGGTGTCGAGCTGAGTCCAAAACATCGTACATTGGCCTGCAAAGTACACATCGACGTCGAATGCAGTAACAAATCACTTTGCTTTTACTGCTGCAGACGAGTGCTAATTCAAAAATCCGGTTCACACTGTATTGTCATACAGACTCCATTGTCCTCATTGTGTCTATGGACGTAACGGCGAAAGTTTTGATTTATCTATATAATAGAGTTCTGGGAGTTTGTGAAAAGGGGGTATTTTATTCAAAAACGCGTTCATGATTTTTCTTTAAAGTTTGGGCAATTGTTTTTTGGGGCAAATATCTGATTTATCATTTTTGAGTTGAGGCTTTGTACGTGAAAAAAGATGAATTGTTTATTCCGATTTATCGTTTTTGAGTTATGGGGCTTTGTACGTGAAAAAAGATGAGTTGTTTATTTGATTTTTTTTATAGAGTATGAAACTTTGTCAATAAAACAAGTTGTTTTAGTTTTCAGACTCTAACCCAAGAAAGCTTTCATCAATCTTCTGTAAATTCTGTGGGATTTATGTGATTTTAGTCTCAACGTTGCAGATAGAATTACATGTATATGCAAGCTCTTGTTCTGCAGACGGTTGTATTATACGCTAGTATGGCGCAGCTGTTTATTGTTGTTTTGATTACGTCTTACCTTTAAATCACGAGTGTCAATAAATATGATATATATGTGACATAAGCCAGAAAATCTGAGTTGCGTGTTAATTATCAAGTCCCTAACGAAAGTAGCACATTTAACTTTGGGTCAAGGATGAAAACTGTTTACCAGTATACCGTTTGTAAATATGGAACATTTATTGGGTTCTACACGATAAAATTAATAAAATTTAATAATTGCTATTATCAGATAGTAATTGAATGCAGTAACAAATCACTTTGCGTTTACTGCTGCAGACGAGTGCTAATTCAAAACTCCGGTTTACACTGTATTGTCATACAGACCCCATTGTCCTCATTGTGTCTATGGACGTCAAGGCGAAAGATGCGCAGACGAATGTGTTCATGAAAGCGATCGATTTGAGGGCAGGTTCGTTAGTTTTGGCTGGAATTTCCCCAAGGCGCAAAAATTCGGCAAGGGGCCGGGCTCTCCTTTATAACCCCAGCTGTTGGCGAAAATGTTCAAACCACCTGGAATCTAAGCGATCTTGTGTTATAATGTGTTATGCTAGTATATAAAATATTAGGCCCAAAATAAATTTTTTCTGTTATAAATGTAAACCACCCGTGTGGATACTATATCCTGTTAAAACGTGTCATATGTAATGACATTAAGCATATAGCGGAAATAATGGTCTGGTCCTAGCTTACGATTGGTTCCATTCTTTGCAGTTCGTCTCTCAACAATGAAATCATTAATTCACAGTTTTTTATTGCCTTAATTTTGTCTTTATAATTGTCCGAAGTTTCTTAAAATATCTCCCCAAATAAAAAATGTATTGAACGATCTTTTGAGGACCCGTTTTAAAATTCACGCGATCTTTGAATAACGCGACTTTAAAAGGAGTCGGCAAGTCAATCTCTAACACAAAACCCATTTGATAGTTTAATCCGAAATGTAATTTAGAAAGAAATTGTCACGTATGTATTCTATTTACATGAGTATTTTACATAGATAATGCAAGGATATGTCTTGTACATGTCTCGTAATGCAACGCGGCTCCGTTTACAAATAAAACACATTAAAACTACATATAATAATACTGTAAAATCTGAGATCACTATACAGAAACATTAAGTAAACAAAAGCACCATCCATGGATTCGTCAAATATCCAAATAAACGCATTCATAAACGAATGTTACTTGAAGTCAAATTCGCGAAACATCTTTTTGTTGCTTTCTATAACGTCCATTTGAGTCTTGGCTTTGATTTTTCCCTGGAGAACCGAGTCCATTATGGGAGATCCTACAACAGGTTCATCGCCGACGCTACTGACACTGTCTCTTCTCTCATAGCCTACACTATCAACACTGTGTCTCCGATTTACAAACCAACCTTCCCTTTTTTCTGCAGTAGTGACGTTTTTGTTCGGGGAGAAATGTTGTTGACCCATAAACTGCCGGAATTCTTTTTGCTCCATCTGTTTAATATCTGTGGAAGAAAATGCATCCGATATTATTCCATTTTTGTATTTACACATTAATAAGTTGTCGTTTACAGGCAAGACACGATTATTGTTGACTTCATAACAATTAGAAAAACTATTACAACGACGTAGAACAGGCGTAAGAGCACAGTTGTCACCAAAACTGAAACACGCCAATAAGTCCCCAGTGATTTTACCCTTAACAAACGATGTAATAATAAAATACTAGTAAACATGAACTATGTTACAATAAATATAAAATCTTACTTTAAAAAGCACTGTTAATACCAGATCTATGTTGGAAGTACCCGTAATGTGTTATCTGGTTGAAACTAGAGTTTATTTTACAGAAAATGAGACGCGGAGCTTTTTATTGCAAAAGCATTGGCAGCAAGTCAATTCGTCCGACGTAAACAAAAAGATCCTTGACTCTTAAAATGGGTCGATCTCTATACAATAAACACTTGATTCATCTTTAGATATAAATAGATTTTTTTAAATGTCATACTGAAAAAAGTTTTAATTTAGCCTTCTGTTTGTGTACGATTTTTATCGTTCAGCAGGTCTGAACAATGACTTAACATTTAAAACATCAATGTAATTAGAATGTCTAAAGGTGTTTATGTCTGGATTGATATTTATAGTCGTTGACTGACTTCTTTGCAAAATGTCCTTGTAAGCAGCATAAACGAGGTCGCCCTATAAATGGATTTGGGATATATTAGTTCTATTCCATAAGAGCGTTTTCGTTTGTCGCTCGTTAGAGAGTAACATTTTGGATGTTATATATATATAGATTTTGCATACGTAGAAACCAGAGGTTCACAGGGGCCTGTAATCGTTCATCTAGGACACAACTGACTTTTGTCGTGCTTCTGATTATTTTAGTAACTTACAGTTGAGCACTTGATAAATACAAGAAGATTGGAGAACAGAGTGTTATAGTAAAGCTACCAAAGAAGGGAGACCTTAGAGAACTGAAAAGATACCGACATACATTACCAAGAAACGTTCTGACAAGCATTACTCTTAAAGGAATTAGAGATGTCATCGACGAATGCATTAGGGATGAACAAGCAGGTTTCAGATGAAGGCTCTCATGTACAGTTCAAATCGCCACATCATATCTCATTATTAAACAAGCTCTTAAATGGCAATCACCACTCTACGTCAACTTTTAGATTTCAAGAAAGTAGAATATAATATGCCCACAATGTGTCTTGAGTCATGGACTTGTTACAGAGTATGATAGGGCTTCAATTTTTTGTGTCATAGATTAAGATGTTAACAATTACATGTTCAAACATGTACCTCTAGTCTGATAGTTCAAAGATGTTGTGTTTAATTCTAGTTGATTTTGATTAAGACTTTATTGGTATCAGCTTAAAGATAAAATTTTTAACACTCTAGGTTATCAAAGCATATTTAATATTGCTTCAAAGCAGGCAAAATTTGAATGACAGAGATCACATTTATGCGATTCCTTCATATATGGCTGTCCTTAGGGAGAAATAACTAATTTGATTCTTGGTTTTATCGGCAGGTATGAAAGGAAGTTGATAATTAATGACTGTTATATTTTGGTTATTAATAATTATTACATTATTTCAAAGTTCGTCTGACACAATATACCACAAAGCTGAACTAACTTGGTATGATGGTAGGAGGTTGGTTTTTTACGCATATTAACACACATTCGTTACATTAATGGTCAGTTTTATTGTTGGTAGAAGAATTTTGAGGACATACCGACATTTGTCAGGTATGTAGAGCATCTTTTTACATACAGTCAAGTGAACCATTTTTGTTATTTACAAAAGAGGATTCAAACTCACAAGTAAAGGGAATTTGCTAACGATGCATAGGTACTGTGGTAATTTAACCAGCCACCTAGACCAATTACCGGTAATCACCCTGGTCCCCAGGATTTCAGTGTCGTGAGATATAAACTATGCTATTAGTTTACTTTGAGCGAAGTAAAGGTATAAGCAAACTATTGAATTACACTTATAATGAAATTATTGCATGTTTTATATTAATTTTTATACACTTTATAGATGTAGTTTTCAAGGTTTGCATGGGATTTTGCTGCCAATACAAGAGAGAAGTATGTCTCGTCTCTGTACTTGACTCCGTATCAGGAAACAATGACAGATTTATTTCATATTGGAGGTTATTTTATGAGTAGTTTATATTGACAATAAATTGTTAAAGCTCAACAATTCAAGATAATGTATTGTGAAATAAGTACTATCTTCTGACAAAGGTACAGATTCTGGTACTAGTAACAAACTGAAACATTTTACGAGACAAACAATATTTAAACAACAAGAGTATTGTTCTTTAGTAAATAAGAAGTTCAAATTTGCCCTTTTCTATACATTTATTACACCCCCACCCACAACGTTTCGTAGGTATATAGGTCCGTCTGTCTGTCCATAGGGTTTTGTAAGCGCAACTCTTTAACGGCTTTACGGATTTCAATGAAACTTATATTCCTACATGTAGGAAAGACATATGCATGAAGAGATTTAATTTTTTTTAAATCTCATCCAGCTTGATTTTTTGTTTAAAAAGGGGAGGGAGAATAGTTACAGAAACTAAATGGACTATAAACAAAATCAAGAGAGTTCCAGTTACCATTTATAAATCTAATTTGTATTAGAAAAACAGTGACCTAACAACTATGGATGGAAGTCTGTTACAATCAAAGTTTAAAGAATTCATATTTCCTCCAAAGGATATTGATCTGATGTGTTACAAGTTTTGTTTTTCATACTTTCTCTTCACTGGATAAGTTTTGAATTTTTGATGGATGAACAGACATACAAGTCATCATATAGGTTACAAATCACTAAATTATTTTCCTTCAATTTAAATTTTGGTGACTTTTGTTCAAAATTTAGAGAATTAAAAAGGAACACTGGGTTTTTTAGGCAATAACAGAAATGTATTTAATTCATCATAATGCAAATTGATGTTGAGGAAACATTAAATCTCTTCAGGAAGTACTTAACAATACGATCTGAGCATGTTGAGGATGTTGTCAATGGTAATTTGAAAAAGGAGACATTGTTTCCAGAAGACAAAGAAATGATAATAGTTGTGGACCATTTGTTGTAATGGTAAATACAAACTGTGTATATTAGAATGATAATGATTGGTATGAAGAAAAAATCAAGAAAACATTTTATGGCTTTCAGAAATATAAATAACAATATTGGCATTTGTCAAATATAAGAACCACAGAAAAACTAAAGGTAATCTACGCTTATACACAATCAGTAAACAGCTACATTTAATGACCAAATGCATCCATGTAAAGGTATTGTTAAAGCAAATGAACAGGCTTATTTGTTAAAGTCGGAATTACAGGTAATAATCACACATACAAGTCAACAATGAATATAAGCTCTATACATGCCTTTAACCGATTTACTCTTTTGCAAATGTGAGCATTTTGCATGGTCATAAGGCTTTTAAGGGAGGAAAGTAAAAAGTTCGAAGTTAGAAATTCAGTGCAACTTCTCAAGCTAAGGTTGGTGCCTTGGTACATGCAGGATGTAGGCATACTGATTTAAATTCCTTAACCACTCTTCTACCTACCCTGCCTCTCTCAGTTATTTATACTGATAAATTTTGGAGGAGAAATGCTTAAAAGATATGTAAACAGCGATGATTTTCAAGCTTCAACTGTTAGGCCATCATATTGCACTGTCAATTTGCAAGTGCTATATAGTGGAACTCTGTGTACAACCATTTATTGTTTTGTTAAAATTTATATTCTTTTATTAACATAATCTCTATTTGAGCTTGATATCATGTCAGTGTTTAATGTTTTTATGTTACACAATGAATTTGCACTTGCCAAAGGATTTATCCCCTCATCACTTTCACAGTTATATGCAACCATGATGAGGCATTATGTCACTGCTCAAATAATTGAAAATTCAAAGAAGCCAGGACAGCAAAGAACAGTATGTGACTGAATGTCAAAAACAGAAGAAAAACACTTGGATTAAATGCAAGGATCGCGGACAGTGGTCACACTATAAATATACCAGAGTCATGCCTGCACTTAATAGTAATAAGTAGTGATATCCAGGCCCCCGTCTATACAAATATTTTAAACTTATAAACACTTCTGCTGATTTAAAAATATTTTAATGTTTACATCAACAAACTAAAATTAAGTGATTTTTAAAAATTGCAAAGAGAATTCTACATTGTGCACAACTGTGCAAATAACTTTATTTTCTTAGCAAACAACTGAACAAATTATGTAATACTTAAAAGAAAACTGCAGGGCACATGTTTTCTGTTTGGTCCAATTTAAAACAAATAAAGGTACTTACGGTACAAAACTGATAAGTCAATCCCCAACCTTAAAGGAAAGTTTTAGCATATGTGATTGAAAACAACATTGAAAACTGATTTACTGTGACTTTAACAGACATGTTCATTTAAACTAGGTGTTTGTTATAAAACCTTCCTCATGCAACGCATTTCGAAAAAATTGCCTCAATATCAGAATATTTCTAGAGGACACAAGAAATTTGACATATATCTTTAGTAATTTGAATTAGTATCTATGTCCTGCCAATAAATTAAGGACCAAAGTCTTCAAGTCCATTCCAAACTCAGGTCTTTTGTATTTTTGTTTTTTTTCACACTTGTTTGACACTTGATATTTACTATTATCATGTAATCTGTTCACTTTAGGAATTTTGTAGTATTGAACAATACATTTCACACATTAGTGTTTAAGAAAATTGAAGTTTACCTTAGTTTTATTGTGAGCTTTGTTTTTGAAGCATTTTTGCTTTCATAACTTGACGAGATCTCCTCACTCAAGCATAATTTTGTACATTTTTATAAAAAAAATAACATTTTGAAAAAATTATATGCAAAGCAAGACATTAGGGTAACAAGGACATTTTTCTTGTTCTATTCATATAAGCTATTTGTTATTTTATTTTTATTTTCAAATTATCTGAAAAGAAAATTATTTGCATTTGTTAAGACAAAACATATACTATTTTAAAATACAATTAATTTACTTCTAATGCCCATTCTTAATGGTATTGTTTTCGATATTGTGTAATTACATTCTTACATTTTAATGCAGTTGTATATGGATGCACCATTTATAAATATGTTAATCATTTCCTTGATTTGAAACATTTCAACTGTTTGAAAGTAGTATGCTATGGATGGTAATAAATAAATACAATCAGAATCATGTTGTCTTTAAATTTTGAAATTGATTCTAATCTCTTGACCTGGGGGACTAGTTAATAGTATCGCTAGTTATTATAGATAAATTGGTTTTCTGCTGAAAGTAACCAAATAAATTTATCACAGGAATTTAAAAATTAAATATTTTTATAACGTATTTCTATTTAATCAACAGTATCACTTCTAGTGCTCCCTACACTGGTACGTTCCAGTAAAAAGTGTATTGTATTTCATGTTCGTTGCTTTTATTGCATAATTTACAGATTCTATCTGTAGCATCTGTAACAGCTATAATTTGTATCTCTGTTTTCTATTTCTAAATCATGATTACTAATTCTAAATTTTGTTAAAATACTTCTCTGTTTATAGGTTTAAAATTTGAAGCAATCTTAAAAAATGTCTAAATGTTCTCACTTAGTTATCACCCTTGTCAGATTTAGTAGTTTTAAATGCTTTGTATCTTAATAATGTTGTTACTTATAGTTTGCGTAATTTTCCAAAATTATGTAAATGTCTTTATATCTTCCAACATTGAAAATCAAATATTTAAAAATCTCATTCTTGAGATAAAAATATACCATCAGTATTTGATGATTAAATACTGTTTCAAGGACATTTTTAATAAATTTACCTTGACATGTTACCAGACATAGAATAGAAGATCGTCATACAATTTAAGTAAGTTTCATGGTGATGTCGTTATAATGAATTAACCATATCGTTTTAACGACATAAGTAACCCATTCTAACTCTTTATAACGACGTACGTAGATCTTTATTAGCACACTCCCCTTGTCCTACAAACAATATCAATCACAACCTTAAAATTTTCCGAGGGGAAATATTACTTATATATGAAAACAATTGGATGGGACACAAACTTATATAGTAAATTTGAAAAGCAAACAATAGATTATGATTTTTTACGAAACAATATAAAGGATTGTTATTCAAAATTGAAGAATTAAGTATACATTACTAGTCCGACCTTTTCGTTACGTATGCATCTTCAGGTTTCGAACTCCAATCTTAATTAACAAGGATTGCCAGTTTTCCTACCGCAGGTCGGGGGTTTTCTCCGTGTACTCCGGTTTCCTCCCCCAATAAAAACTGGACGCCATGATATAGCTGAAAAATTGCTGAAAGTGGCGTTAAACACCATCAAACAAACAAAATCAGGTTTGGACCCTTACAGTATGAACCAAATTACTAGTACACAAAGTGTGCAAGTTCAGCAAAGGGCACAAAATATCCATATAATAATTTCACATACAGATCTCCAGCTGCAGTTTCTGATGTGATTACTTATTTAGGATGAGATAGCTTGCTAATAAATAAGAACTAAGGGTAGACTTGTCATCAATAAAAATAGTTTATTCAAGAAAAGTAATTCATTTTTCAATGAAGTTCGATTTAATGGATCATATTGATCAACTTCAAGTACTGTCCTATAATTTAAACTTTGTTAATAAATATAGGCCACCTTCAAGTACTGTCTTTATTTAAACTTTGTAAACTCTGTCAAGTTTTTAGTTTGATATTGTTTACTTACGGGTAATAGCTAGTTGGGTGCATTAAAAAGCTACAAGTTTGATTTGTTTAAACATTAACTTTAGAACACTTTGAATTTCTTATTGGAATTTTTTGTAAAATCACACATTTGTAATTTTTGTATAAAACGTGTTGTCCAGCACACAGTTAGTATAATTACGTTATCCGTGAAAACCTATTAAAATGTCTGTATATCCATTTCGTGTTACCTAACTTGTATTTTGATTTAAATACTGAAAACTGACTTTAAACAACAAAAATGATGTTTGCGTGCTTCAGTAGATGACTGATGAGGCTGATTTGTGCCCGAAAGTTATGTTCTCTGTATGAATGCTATAGTATTGAGACAGGATCGCTAACTCTTTCTTCGATTGCCATCCTAGGGGCAGCTGTTCTGTTTGCTTAGTTGCACTGATACTCATATGCAAATTGATGCATAGATTAATATATGATAAAAAGAATTAGCGCTCAGTTACAAAAATAGGCAATTTAATAGAACATCAAATGATACCCCGTTACGTTGCATTTTTTTAATGTTCATGAAGAAATTTTACTTGCCAGCTGTGCAACGTTTCAAATATGTTGTTAATTTTCAAGTTATCATCTGAAAACCACCAACTATTGACCAAAAAACTGAATTGGCCTTAGTCGAAAACTACAAGTTGGATTGTGCTGAAAATTGAACTTGATCTTTATTTTATAGTACTAAATAGCTGTGCAAAGTTTAAAGAAAAATATTGACGCGTTTTCAGGTAATCATCGGGAAGTAAAGATAAATAATCTTTCCTCAGCCACGGGGGGGGGGGGGGTAATTTCCTATATAAAGGTAAATGTATATGTGCCAAAAATATGGGTAGGCTTTTTTTGAAAATTTATATAAAAATGGGTATAGTTTTTACAACAATCTTATATAAAAATGGGTATGCTTTTTAATCTTAATTGAAAAAAAAATCTGGTCTCATATAAATATGGGTCATGTTTATAATATAATAAAGTGTAATTTTAATAATGACATTGTGTTTTCTTCTTCACTATGTTATCATTTTGTGTATATAAATATGACCTTCTTTTAAGTTTACTGAATATAAATATGGGTTATAAAAATTGTTCATTTTATATAAATATGGGTCATGAAAATTGAAATTTTATATAAATATGGGTCATGAAAATTGGAAATTTTATATAAATATGGGTATTGAAAATTGGAAATTTTATATAAATATGGGTATTGAATTCAAATCAAAAATGGCACATCCCCACCCTAAAAATTACCAAGTTACCCCCCCATCAATTTACATAATGCATTATGATGAATTAACTGTAACGCTGATAATCGGAAATAAACTTGACTAACGCTGATATTTAGAAATAAACATGACTGTTACGCTGATGCGCAGAACCAAATATGACTGTAACGATTATACTCTGAAACAATATGACTTTAACGCTAAAACTCGGAAACATGACTGTAACGGTGATACTTAGATATAATATAATCGTAAAATTGATACGTAGTAACCAAAAGGATAGTACAAATAATATTTAGGTACAAATGGGATCGTACAACAGATACCCAGATACCTTAAGGGTCGTACAACAGATACTCTGATACCATCAGTTTCTTACAACTGATACTCGGATACCATCAGGATCGTACAACTGATACCCGAATACCTAAGGGTCGTACAACAGATACGCGGATACCATCATACTGATACCCGGCTACTTTAATCAGGGTGGTATCACTAATACTCAGATACAAATTACAACTGATAGGATCCAACAACTGATGCTCGTTTTGTTTTTTCTTTTGCTTGGCTATGCATACTTTGATTGTGTGCATCTTAATTATAACTTAATCAGCATTATTTATTATGTATCACTACCATGCCCGTATCCGTGCAGTTTTTAGGACTGAAAAAATTGTTTTAACGTTAATATGTGTAACGTGTAAATTTCCATTCGTTTTCTTTACTTTGAATCAATATTTAAATTTTAAATTCCATGATTGGCAAATAGGCTTTAAGGAACGCTATTACAGGCCTGTACTACATATTAAAATCAAAAGGTATCTGGAAGTAAACGCAGAAAGACGTGATACAAAATGGCACAATTAATAGGATGTTGGAAGGGCGACTGTACCAAGTATCAGAATTATGATGCATTTGCAAAAGCTTCTGGTATGTCTTGAAATTATTTATTTATTTCATTCCATGTTTGTATTAAATGGATTTCTGTTCTGGATCGTATTAACATGCATCGTTTAGTTATATTTATAATTCAAAGTTTCTTTGTTTACTTTAAATTACTTTATATATATACTAGTATTGAAAATTCCTTATTATACTATTAATTACTACTTTAGCGGCCAATAACAGGAGATAATCGACCCCAAGACCTACATTCGAGTTGATCTGACCTGACCGAGGTCAATAATGGGATGATTAACAAAAAGTCAGAACTATGGGTAATGAATGTTAAAGTCGGAATTATGGGTAATAATGTGATGATTAACCTAAAATCTGAATTATGGGTAATGGAGGTAAGACTTGTGGATAAAAATGGGATGATTTTCTTAAAGTCAGAATTATGGGTCATAAAGGTTAGACTAGTGGGTAATAATAAAATCTGAATTATGGGTAATGGAGGTAAGACTTGTGGATAATAATGGGATGATTTTCTTAAAGTCAGAATTATGGGTCATAAAGGTTAGACTAGTGGGTAATAATAAAATGATTAACTTAAAGTCAGACCTATGCATAATGGAGGTTAGACATGTGGGTAAAAATTGAATGATTATCTTAAAGTCAGAACTATGGAGGTTAGTTAGACATGTGGGTAATAATGGAAGATTATCTTAAAGTCAGACCTTTGCATAATGGAGGTTAGACTTGTGGGTAAAAATGGAATGATTATCTTAAAGTCAGAACTATGGATGATAATGCAATTAAATTGAAGTCAGAACTAATGGTAATGGAGGTAAGACTTGTGGGTAATAATGGGATTATTCACTTTGAATCAGAACTATTGGTAATAGAGGTTAGACTTGTGGGTTATAATTGGACGATTAACACAAAGTCAAAACTATGGGTAATGGATGTTGTGGGTAATAATGGGACGATTAACTTACAGTCAGAACTATGGGTAATAATGCGACTAACTTAAAGTCAGAACTACCGGTAATGGAGGTTAGACATGTGGGTAATAATGGGATGATGAACACAAAGTCAGAACTTTATTAAGGTAATGGCGGGTAGACTTGTGGATAATAATGGGATGATTTACTTAGTGAGAACTATGAGTAATGAATGTTAGTGCAATTCTATATTTTTAAGGAATTCCAGAGAATATGGTAGAAATGTTCAGGACTGCAGATACTTCTATGGAATATAAAAAGAATGGCGAGATCTGGACATGTATAGTTAAAAGCAGCGCGTTTCCTGAGAAGACATATGAATTTAAAGCAGGAGAGGAGGTTACTACCATAGATCCACTTGGAAAAGCCGTCAAGGTCATAGCAGTTAACGGTGTACATCGTTTTATTACGAAACAATTGTTTGTAATCGTTTGTAATCAAATAACACTATTTACTATTTCCAACTGTCCGTCATTATTATTTTCTCTGGTTTACTCACGTAAGTAAGTATTTATACAAGGTAAAAACCGATAAAACGTAATATGAAATCTTAGGCAACATAATAAATTATCCAGTGACATCAGTGTTAAAACTTTACATGGCGTTGCTTAGTTAAAACAGAAGCGATTTCGGGGTTTCTCATTAAGGCGGGCGCTCTGCAGATGGTCTTGGGGCGCAGTCTCCTGAACCTGAACAATTTTTTCGGCTGCGTCCGCCATAAATGCTCCTAAGGGGGCACGCTCCCATATGAACCGCCACTGCACTCATTGTTTTCTCTTTCAGTTCACAATAACAATTGAATCTGACAATAGAATGACAGAAACAACTTCGTCTGAAATGATGGGATGGAAAACTGTTAAAGTTGTACGTGAAGTAAAGGGAAACAGTATGATCAGTGTAAGTAACAGAACCATAAGCGTTTTTCTCACGTCCAGTCGCTCACAGAAAGTGTATTATAGGGGTTGAAATGTTATAGTTAAAATAAATGAATACTATGGGATTTGGGCCAATCATAATGACAGAAGTACTTTCAGCGTTGAATTTAGCAAAAAATAAAATTGCAACCGGCATAATACTTCTCGAGAAATAAGTTAACATTGGTATTGCAAAGCATATATGAAGATAATTTTTCTCGAGGTAACCCAGTTTATTTCCATAAATAAAGCCCGATCTCCAATACAATTCTGACGTATTGATAATACATATTATTAATTTAAGAATTTGATTGGTAATATAAAACGAAACAGAACTGAGACTCCCGCTGATTAGCTCAGTTGATTTCAATATGGAACAGTTAGATCATGTGTACAAAGCACTGCCTCTGTAAACCAAGAAGTTGATAAAGTAAGCCAATTACGTAAATTTCATGGTTTAATTAAAAGCAACATGTAATATGAAATAACACGTTTACATAAGAAATTCACGAATTTGTGGAGGAATGGCTGCAACAAGTAACTGGACTGGACTCTAGCATCACTATAAACTATCATTCCTGGGAAACCAATAGCAATGCCTTAACGAACGACACTCTTTAAGGAATATAACCAAGACAAAGTGTCTTAAGCTGACCTAACCTTAGAGGTCCTTAGCGCAAATTTATATTTAGCAAGCCTACCCTATAGGCTTAGAGAACAAGATAAAGAATTTTACAGGCCTACCCTAGAGGCCAAGATAAGCATTTTTCAGGCTTACCCTAGAGTCCACGAAAAGCAATTTTACAAGCCTACCTTGGAGGCCAAATAGCACAACAGCGGGCCCACCTTAGGAGCCAAAGCTAATGTATTATTGTCATATTTCTAGCAAATGTAATAAAACTCTGTATGTAATATGTCACGTTGTTTTGTTTTATAGACACATGAATTAGACGGTGTTACCATGACGGCAGTATCAACCAGATGTTAACGAAGATCAACATTCCAAACATATGACAAACATTTGTATTACTAGTGTTCTACATTTTTGTCGTAGAAATATTTCAATAAAATTGAATTTATCTTAGATGCGTATATAATATTTGGTTTTAGGGTCAGTTATTTCACTCCCGCCCCGTATCTACATTTTTAGTTAATTAAAAGGACTACCCTTAATTCGGGTATTGCTGTCTAATTTTCACAATTTTTTTTTACAAAATTAAAAAACAAAAAATAAAAAGCAGTAATCGCACTTCTACGATCTATGTAAACGTCCCTTTATTTTTCTTGTCTCTTTTAGTTTCATTTGGGACTTAACTCCACTTTTTGCAATTCGAAGCTATATGATGGGATTGAACATTTTTTTATCATCTTTATTTGACAAATGTAATAACATTTGTAAACATTCAAACGCTATGTACATCTCAAAATATCACACTTGCGGTTAACACACAATGTCATACACAGTGTACACTGACAGTAATACACACCAAAGTATGAAAACCCTTCCAGCAAAAACATCCCAATTAAATTATGGTGGAATGGTCTAGGTAGTTACAGATATCGACCACCGACGTGTATTGGTATTCCAATGGGTACTCATTTTGCTCCTCTCTTTGCCGACCTGGCCCAGACATTCAATTTTACATTCATATATTGATGCTGTTTTGTCCCTCAAAAAGGATAACTTCGGTGACCATTTGTATTCAAATTACCCTAGCGAGCTTGAAATTAATGACCCAACAAATAAACTTGGGTCAGAATCTTACTTAGAACTACTTCTAGAAATGGAAACCTACAAACTAGACTACGACAAACGTGATGACTTCAACTTTCCAATTGTCGACCTCCCGTTCATCGAAAGCAACATTGCAGCACAGACTATGTATGGTCACATTAACAGTCAAACAATGAGGACAATTACAGCGAAACAGCTCAACATATCGTCACTCTAAGGTCACATTTACAGTCAAACAAATGAGGATAATTACAGCGAAATACAGCTAAACACATCCTCACTTTAAGGTCACATTTACAGTCAAACAAATGAGGACAATTCAGCAAAACACAGCAAAACACATCGTTACTATAATGTCACATTTACAGTCAACCAATGAGGACAATTACAGCGAAACACAGCTAAACACATCGTCACTGTAAGGTCAGATTTACAGTCAAACAAATGAGGACAATTCAGCAAAACACATCGTTACTGTAATGTCACATTTACAGTCAAGCAAATGAGGACAATTAGAGCGAAACACAGCTAAACACATCGTCGCTGTAAGTTCACATTTACAGTCAAACAAATGAGGATAATTACAGCGAATCACAGCTAAACACATCGTCACTGAATGACCACATTTACTGAGGAACACCTCGATATTGAATTCTCACACTAACGGTTAAACATATTGAGACTCTTGGAAACGTAATGACCTTCTTAAAAGTAAAAAGATCACAACTGAATGACTTAGTCATAACTTAATGACCACACTTACTGTCAGACATCTAATCATCCGACTACGTTAGTTAAAAGAATGTTCATATTGTACATCTGTATTGAATGGACACCTTATAATTTTGTTCAATACATCTTTTTAATCGCTTGAACACTATTTGTTGTTGGTCAATCCGCATGTTTGATCAGGAAATGTACAATCCATTCTTTTTGTATTTAGATGACCAATATATACATACAACAAACTGTGACAAAGTGTAAATGGGAAAAATTTGTATGTTGAATCAATCGATCTGATATAAGTTACTTTTGTAGTTGTTAAATAAAACTTTTCATGGGTTCATATCAATATACATTAACATTGTTATGGCATGCAGTTTATGGAAATAGTTTTCACAAGCCCCTGTTACACGTTTTTACACAGATCTCACGCGTTTTGAAAGAAAGAAACTTATTTATCTGTTACATTCTAGCGCTTCTACGGAATTACTAAATAAATGTCTTACATAACATTATATCAGGGCAACAGATATATTGGGGTACAATACAATTATATTATTCATCTAAACCGCAGATCCATATGTAGTTTCATTATACATTGCACTGTAAACTGCTTTTGTAATTGTTCCTTGACTTTCGGCTCTAGTTGTTCGGTAGGGTTCTTTGCTTTTTTTCACGATATTTTTCATGCATACTTTTGCATTGGATTAAAAAAATGTGTTGCCTTTTACTAGAGGGTGTTCCTATAGTTCTTTTTCTTTACGGTTTCCAGTATTCCACCTTGGAGATGATTAATTACTGGTGCGTGCGTAACCTATTTACAACAAAAAAATGATAACTGAAAATTTGTAAATTAAAGATAAAGGAAGTGCAATGAACGAGCGTAAAGGATTGAGATGAAGATAACTTTGTTGAGCTGTTCTCTGACGATATCGACAGAAGAGAATTGTATGATTGTAAATGGTAGTAGGTTACATTGAGTAATTGTATAAGAGAGAAAAAATATCCGTATGAGTCTTTGGATGTGTGTATGTGTCTGAAAGATAGTAAGTGGTGCCGTCTAGTTCTGATGGGATAGGAATTGTGCCAATGGGTATAGCAACAAGCTGATGTGTGGGCGTGTTCTTAGTCTGCGTTCATATGGTTGTGGCCAGTTACTGGTGTTGTGGTATCGACTACAAGCATACCTTGCTGTCCTTTTCGGCACCGTTTTTATCTTCGAGATGGATTCTGTAGTGTACGGGTCCCAGACCAAGCAGGAGTACTCAAGTTTGGGACGGACTAGTGCTTGGTATGCTTAGCTTTAGATGTGCTGGTTATTTCTTTTGAGGGGCCTCGGTGGCCGAGTGGTCAAGGTAGTTCGTCTACTATTGATCACGCGGTCTGTCAACACTGAGATTCTGGGTTCGATTCTCACTGCAGGAAGGGTGTACTCGACTCCAATAAAGTTATTTATGTGCAGGGACGGATCTAGGAGTTTGTGATAGTGAGGCATATATGTTCGGCAGGTCCAGGGCAGCGCCCGGGTAGAGGGTTTTAAGCTCCGGGAATCTAAGCATTTGGTAGCCATCCAGACAAAGTTTTCTATATATATATATATATATATATATATATATATATATATATATATATATATATATATATATATATATATATATATTATAGACTCATTTTTTTTACTTTTGCCCCTTCTTTTAGCTGGCTTTATTTTTCAACTATGACCATAAATAATGAATTTTCTTTAATGAAATACTCGTTTTCTCATTTGTCCTTTTCCTTTTCTCTCGTTTTACCATCTCGTTCTCTCTCTTTTTTTAAATATATTTTTCAGGGGGGGGGGGGGGGCGAACGCCCGGTACGACTTTCCTTGTATCCGCGCCTGATGTTTAAAAAAAGTGTAGTTATGGAGAACATAGTTATGGTGGAGTGGTTGGCGTTTAGTTGAGACAGACAGAACTGTACATTTATCCGGGTGAAGGACCATCAACCAGTCAGATTCCCATTTGGCTGCTGCGTCAAGGTCAGCTTTTAGTTTTTGACAGTCACTGTGTTTTAACTGGCACGTATATTGTACGGTCATTAGCAAATAAGCGTAGTTTGCCGTATGAAAGGTAGTCTGAGAGGTCATTAATATAAACAAGAAATACGACAGTACCTTATGGAACGCCTGTTGTGACTTGGACTGTTTGATGTTTTTTTCTCTGTGCGGTTTTCAAGAGATCCACTTTAAAGTATTTCCAGTGATAGCAAAGAAGTATAATTTGTCAAGAAGATGGCGGTGTGGGATTTTGTCAAAGGCTTTGGTAAAGTCCATTATGATAAGATCAGTTGGAGTATTAGAGTTATTTGAAGAGTGTAGTTCTTAAATGAAAGATAAAAGCTGTGTTTCGCATGAGCGATAGCGTCAAAAGCCATGTTGGAGGTTGTAAACAATGTTGCGATTCTAGATGGTTCATAATGTGAGACGTTACAATGTGCTCTATTAACTCATAGCAGATGCAAGTTAATGAGATCGGTCTATAATTTATCGGTTGGTATATATCACCATTTTGAAAGCTGGTGAAACATTTGCGTGTTTCCGGTGTCATAGGATTTTTTAAATAGAAATAGGAAGAATGAGTGCTATATTATTTCAGATTTCGTTTCTTTGAGTAGGCGGCCACTGATATTGTCTGGTTTGTAGCTTCATGTGGATTGATGTTGTTTAAAAGCTTTTCAATGACTGGTGTTGTGATATTGAGACGACTGATGTGAGGATGTGAGCTAGTGTCTTTGTCAGGAATGGGATCAGATGTAGTAGATGTAAAGACTGATTGAAATTGTTCATTCAAGAGATTGGCTTTTTCTGTTGTGTCTGTTATAATGTTGTCTTTTTTTAAAAATTTTGCAATTCCAGACTTGTCAGTTCTTATTGACCTAATATACTGGAATAGTTTCTTTGGTTTACATTGGTTTGGGGAGTAATATCTGGCTCATTTATTGGCAGAGCCAGTATAAGTTTGTCAATATGTATTAGCTATTGGGAATTTATGTTTTCTCAGCGAGTTTAAAATGCTATTACTATATTCAGACATAAAATTAACCAAATTTATTGCTCCAAAAACCATTAAAACAATACATGTATATATAAAACAATCATCACGTTTCTCTATGTAATAAAGATACATGTACAATTTTATGCATGTAATATTTCTAAGGATGGACCAAACAGGTCGTTTGAAATTTGGCTCCAGAGAATATGAACTAGAGAGCCTACAAAAATACAAGATATTTATGATTGTGTATATTTTGCAAATACTTTTAACCTTTCAATGCCGGTTCCATCAAGTAATAGCATGACCAACAAATGTCACAAAATGACAGTGTGAGCCACAACATGTCACCAATAGATCGATTGGACTACAACATGTCACTTGCTGATTAGACGACAATCTGTGACCAACTGACAGATTGGATCATGTCACACTGACAGTCTACACTATAACATGTCACCAACTGAGTGTCAATGTCATAAACTGACTGTCTGGACCATAACATATCACCAACTGACAGACTGGAAGACAACAAATCAAAACTGACAACAGCATGTCATTAACTGACAGTGTGGGTCACCAGAATGTCACGAGCTGATAATATGGACCACAACATATCACCATCTGACAGAGTGAACCACAACATGTCAAAACTGACAATCTGGATCACAACATTACCCAAACTGATTGAACCACAGCATCACAAGCATGGACAGTCTATAAACTAACTACAATATAGACCACAACATGTCATTTACTGAGAGGGTGGACCACAACATGTCATAAACTGAAAGTGTGGACCAAAACATACCACCAACTGACAGTGTGGACCAAAACATGCCACAAACTGACAGTGTGTAGACCAAAACATGAAACCAACTGACAGTGTGGACCAAAACATTCCACATATTGACAGAGTGGACTAAAAAATGCCACTCAACAGTGTGGTCCAAAACATACCATCAACTGACAGTCTGGAGCAAAACATGCCACCAACTGAAGGTGTGGATAAAAAAACATGACACTAACTGACAGAGTGGTCCAATAGACAATGTGGGCTACAAAATTTCAGCATTTTTTTTTAAATTATAAAGGGTAATTTTTACTGTGATGAACCAGAACTTTTTATAAAAACACAAGTGTTATTTTGCTATTAGTTTGAGTTTGTTTAAAGATTTCAACTTAAAAATTCAGTGAGTAGTATTTCAGATATATTTAGTACATGACCATATTAACAAATACTTAATGTATATGTACAAAACAATGGAACAATGGAATTCTGGGCTACTCATGAGATTTTCTACATGGGATGGTGGCACTTTTCCAAAATTAGACAGTAAACATCTCCATCTGATAAACATCTATTGTGTTAAAGTTAATAAGATCAATAATAATAGCATGTACATAGAAAGTAACACTTGTTAACCATTCAAAATGACCAGCACAATAAATATCTTTATTCTTTTTTAGAATAACATATGTCATTAGCAAAATGCCCCATGTCATAATATGACAATTACTTTTATGTACAGTTGAAAAAGAAATACAAGAGGCTCTTAAGAGCCTGTATCGCTCACCTGACTTACAAAAAAACTTTTTAAGACAATACTTTTCTTGCAAATTTTGATATTAAATGCTAAAGAGTTTATGTGAAGATGCTGTTTCTATGAATGTTGCCATGTTGAATTTACAATCAGCAGTAGGAGTGTTTCTGAGAAGAAGCAGTTTTTGTTTTTTCATAGGTTAGTATGTTAAGTGATGTTCCATAGTGGCTGCAATCTTGTATTTTGGATCGAAACAACTCAAAATTGGTAGAGAACCATACAATATCACATATCCTAAACTCTGCCAAGCTGTTTTTAAAATCTCAGCCAGTCAGAACGCATTTGCAGCTCTGGCAGCCATGTTGAATTTCCTATCGGCTCGAAACATACTTAAAATAATAAGATTACTGACTTTGGGTCAGGTGAAATAACTAGTTTGGCACTGCTTTGATAAATTAATTTGGAATTTTGCAGTCGTAGCACAACACCTAAATATAAAAGACATCAGTGTTCACACCTTTGTAACAGACAAGTAATGGCATAAACAGTTATATAATATGTATGCAAAAATGTAAAAAACAGTATCCTAATGAACAAAAGAAAAAATGACATATTTACATCCAAGCTGCCTTATATTAACATACAACAAAATAACTTTTGTTTGTTTTTGTTTTTTTGAATGATGTTTAAATCAGTTTAAGCAATTTTTCAGCTATATCGTGGCGTCTAGTTTTTATTGGGAAGGAAGCCAGAGTACCCGTATATAACAAATAACAGTGAAATTTGAAAATCAGAAAACCATACTAGGAATGCTTTCAAATTAAAAGGAATAGATAAATAAACAATGATTGATTGAATAATTACTTGATGTCCAGTGAGCAATATTTCAGGACAAGAACAAGTAAACAAATAAATCAAGTGGGTAATGAATGCACAAATGGGCACAAAATATTGAAGCCCACTGTAACAGTGTAACTCAGAAGGAACAGATAATGTAGAATTTTGCAACTATACAGAGTCTATTCCTATTAACACATACAAAAGGGGTCTTTAAAGGGCAAGGACCATGGCATTCTCAGAACACGTTACTAACTATAGTCCACAATCAGGCTTACAATGTCATAACCTGACAACCATCAACAACAGGGAGTGACCTTAATGTTGACAGGCCTATGAATAATAATGTATGACCTTAACCAATGGAAAACAAGATCCCACTTGCTACTTAATTAATATAACAAACAAAATAAATGTTTAAATACCATTATACACTGGTTTTCTTATTAAATAATAAATAATAACAGAAAACAGAAAATATAACAAACACCTTCAGTATTCACAAAACATTTTCAGTTTTTTGCCAAAATAATAAATAAACAGTGATCAAGATTAGCAAAACATTTTAAAAATAATATTCAGATGTTGCCATGAAATAAAGATATAAACAGCTGCATCATGATTGCATGATATGCCTGTGTGATAAGGACAAGAGCTATACACTTCATGGATGCACAATCCTATCACATCTATCAATATAAACAATGCACCAAAATTAAAAAAAAATTGATGAAAGCTTTTTTGAGTTAGAATCTGAAAAACTAAAAAGTCCAACTTTTTTCCCATAGGTTCATAATACAAAAATCAGAATTTAATGAAAAACAAAAGTAAGCTCACGTTTTCAAAATAAAATTTCTTAAATTAAAAAAAAAGAAATCATTTTTAAGAAAAGATTTTTAAGAAATCCCATTTTAGTAAACACACAAAGTTCTATAACCACATAGGGGAAAATGAAAAAAATAACCAAAAAGTATACAGACCATGAGGCTGACATAATTGAAGAAAATCTATGTAATCAATCTTGAGGAACAGTGTGACATGTAGACAATAGATTGACAGACACTTGTATACTGTACATAGGGACGTTTTTCAAGGGACATATTTTAAACCAAGTAGAGCCTGAAACCCAACACAACACTAGAAGTGACTTTAAATGCTTAAAAGTGTAAAAAAAAAATGGGTTGAGCAAAAAAGGGAGACAGAAAATGTCGGATAAAATATAAGGTAAACAAATTTGTTAAATAAACAAGACAAACTCCATACTAGAACGAGACTCATTAACTCTATACTAGAAAGACACTTATTTTAAATGATGCTTATGCACATTTTTATAAATTAAAGCAGTAAGTGTCACATATTTACAAAATATTTCTAAATGTGTCTATTTTTTTTCTTGTTACTGAGTGGTAACCTTGACCTTTCCAGTGTCAATGTAGATGATAAAACGTCTATCTGATTTTCTCTTTCTTTCAGTAATTCTTTTAATTTTTTTATTTCCTCTTCTTGATTGTCTATTTTAGTTTGCATTTCACTGATAATCTGCAAAGGTACAAATACATGTTAAAATACATCATAGGTGATCTTCCAACAATAACAAAAGATTTTAACTACTGATTTGTATATTGAAATACATGTAAATGACTGGTAACCAGGATGCTTATTTCATGATTTTTTTTTAAGAAAGTTAAATTAAATATAAGAATGGTGCATCTAATGCAAGTTATGTTTAAACTAATACCAGTAAAATTCCATAAAAATTTCTGCTATATTTACAGTTGTACAGTAAGGTTTTATCAATATTGTAATACCAACATGTACATTAGAATTTCCACCAACACACCATCATATTTCCCATTATCAGCAGTGAATTTCACAAAAAGTCCTAAGTGTAATATCTATCGTAAGTGTTGGAAGATCAAAAGAAAATCCATTGTGACCTCAGCACTTACAATGTATTTTACACTTACGACTTTTTGTGAAAAACACTGCAAGAGTATTAATATAGGAATGTTTTCTAACCTTGAGCAGATAACTGGAAAAATTTATAACTGCTACGTAAATGTCACATAAATGCATTATTCTATTGTTTAGCACAGTGATGTTACTGGTTTTGTTGTATCTACTGACATGACAGTTTTACACTCCTGCCTCCATGACTTAAAATGCCAAAATAACTTTTTTAGCAAACATTTTATTTTTTTCCTGCATTATAATTAACCTATCAGCTATGCAGTGGTGATTTAAATGAAACATTTGAATAAGTAAGGTTTTTATCGGAGGCATACTGGTAATTTTATTTAAAAATCTACAGAAAACAATCAATTTAGATGGTAGTATTTGGAATTCCAATAATTTATTTTTCAATATATTTAGCAAAAGAAATTGAAAAATATAAAGACTAAGGATAAATGTTTATCAAATGACTCAAAAAATTAAATGGTTGGGCCACGCCGCATTAATTGCTTGTTCGTCGGATCGCCCGCACGTGAAATTATTTCAGAAAGAAAAAAAAACTAAATTTCTTCCGCCCGCATTAACCGGAAACCAGCCCGCGTCCAGAAACAGAAGTTGTCTTTAAAAAAAAGCTTCTCCGCGTTCTACGAATTCATCCAACTGCTCCGATAGCTGGAAATTCAGTCAGAACTTAGAAGGTTAAAATATCGTTTCAGTCGTCCCCTATAAAATCAAAACCGAATGTAAAATGTAGAAAACAATGACAGAAAACAAGCGTGTGGTTGTGGCAGCAGTTGCTACCCAGTTTAAAGTACTGCTACCAAATACAGCATTAGAATGTCGAATGGACGACACCTTTATCGACCTATTTACATGCATACAAGGGAAGCCTTGAACGCACGCCAATGTTTCTAACCTTAGTTATGACAAAATTATGAGAATCAAAATTAAGGACAATCCCAAGCTTTTGGGCAGGGAAAATGATGGCATATTAGTTAGACAGGTAGTCTTTTATTTTTTCTTTTTAATCAATCTTGAAATTATGTCTTGCCAAAAAGATTTGGAGACATATCTGAATAGTGGTATGGTCTGTCTGTTGGTCAGTCTGAACCTATTGATAGAAAGCCAAGGCAGCATCTTTTAAGAAGTTATGTTCTGCTATATAATTTACTAATCAATTAATTAAGTCATAAAACACTGAAAACAAGCACTTGCTTAATATCAAATACATTTTTTTAAATTTCAGTTATTTTCTTCAAAATTAAAAAAAATCACTCGCTCGCATCAGTTTAACCATTAAAACCTGGAACAAATCTTTTTAAAAAAACTAAAAACATGTCGCTCGCCTTAAAAAAAATTATTCGATCCACAAAATCAGAATTTCAAAAAAAAAATTTCGCTCGCTCGCTCCTTATTTTCAAAGTTAAAGTCTGACGAACAAGAAATTAATTCTGTGTGGCCTTGGTTGCTTGTTTAAATGTTCTTTATCGCCACTTTCAGCAATTTTTTAGCTATATCATGGATTCAAGTTTTTTTGCGGGAGGAAGCTGTAGTACCTGGAGAAAACCAAAAATCTTAGGTAGGAAAACCAAATAAAGGATGTTAATACCTGATCTTTAGTAAGGAAAAGTTCACTCTGCAGTAAGGCCTTTGTGGTAGGTCTGTCTGTGTGAACACTATTGGTCATTTCTTTGACTGCTTTAACCTGAAAAATAACAAATGGCATACTTGCAAAATGTAAAATAACCACTTACCCTGGCTTTTGATGAATGCTTTAATTACAAAATAATGGCTTGCTTATGGCTTACAAAAAATTTACAGTGCATGTTTGGGATGGTGTCAGTTTAAGTCAGAGTATGTGTTTTGCTGCATTGATGGTGGTAGATTCTTATCAAAATATACAAACTTACAGTCTTTTAAAACTGAGTGAGAAAGAACAATTATGTGCATACATTTGGTTATTTATGCCATCAATTTTTAAAATTTTATTTCACTTAAATATTCTTTATCTATTACTAGAAAGAGATGCAGAAAAAAAAAGAAAAACTACATGTCAAGTATGGCCTGCAGCTGAGAATTAAAGGTTGTTATGTATGAGGCAATGTTTCTTTCAGAAAGTATAGTGTGTTGGAAAGAAAATTGGATGAAAATCAGAATCAATTGGGTCATGCATACTTTCATTATATGTAGAAACATCCTCTTAAATATAAAAAAGAGAGATGGTATATTGTAGAGTTCCACTCTTCGACCTTCACTCAGAAATATTGCTATTTCAATCTCTGGATCTCAACTTAAAAATATTGTTAAATCAGCCTCTTCATTGAAATGCTTTTTGATTTTCATTTGCAAAGTAAACCAGAATTTATTTTATAACAATTCCAATGTCAAAAAGGTCTGCGATTTTGTTATGGACTGTTTGTGTTTCTTGATTCTCATCACAATATGACAATACAAACCTGCTCAGGCCAACACATGTACTGTGTGGTCTGGGGTCTCTCTCTAACCTGGGCAGGTTAACACTGTATGGTCTGAGGGTCTACCTGCTTAAGACAATACTGAGTGGTTTAATGGTCCATCTTACCTGCTCAGGTAAATACTGTCTAGTTTGAAGGTATATCTTACCTGCTCAGGCCAATACTGTATGGTTTGAAGGTCTATCTTACCTGCTCAGGCCAATACTGTATGGTTTGAGGGTCTATCTCTCCTTTCCTCAGCAACTCTAAACATTTATATTTCTCCATATCGGTTTTAAACATGTGGAACAATTCATACAAAATCACACCCAAACTGTAAATATCACTCTGAAATGTATAACACAACAAAATCACTAGTGCTGTATATGCTACATTTGTAAATAAAAGATACATGGAGGGTGTATTCTGTACCTTGTAATTAAGTAAACAAGTTAGCTATATGTTTAATAGTACAAACAAAAACTTTATTGCATATATTTGTATCTCTTTATATGAAATTTATAAATAAGACCAAAAATGTCAAGTTTCTTCTTACAAATTACCACAAAAGGTCTATCTGATAAGAATATAATTTAATTCAACAAGTCCTTGTTCACTCTTAGAAAATTTGTGATATTTAAATAAGGAAAATTTGCTTTTAATGGATTTTAGATTATTGTTTCTTGTCTACAGCCAAATTTGTATACCTTGAGGTCAAAGGCCACCTCAAATTAGTAAACCAGAGGCTCTTAAGAGCCTGTATCGCTCACCTGATTTTATAGGCAATGAAGATGGCATTTCCCTGATGTTAAAGTAAGTCCTGTAATTTTCAATAAACTTTAAATAGGACCATCCAAACAATATTACTAGAAAGCTTTGTTTCATTGGTTAACCAGTTGTATAGAGATTTTTTTTATTTGCCCATAGGGTCCTATGTTAAACTAAGTCCTGCGGGGGAGTTGGCCATTTTGAATTTCCAATTGCCATAAAAAACATAAACTTTATAAAGGACCATCCAAACAATATTGCTAGTAAGTTTTTGTTTCCATTGATTAACCGGTTTCGGAGAAGAAGCCTTTAAAAACTTTTTCCCATAGGGTCGTATGTTAAACAAAGTCCTGCGGTAGCGGCCATTTTGAATTTCCAATTGCCATAAAAAACATAAACTTTATAGAGGACCATCCAAACAATATTGCTAGTAAGTTTTTGTTTCCATTGATTAACCGGTTTCAGAGAAGAAGCCTTTAAAATCTTTTTCCCATAGGGTCCTATGTTAAACTAAGTCCTGCGGTAGTGGCCATTTTGAATTTCCAGTTGGCATAAAAATCATAAACTTTATAAAGGACCACCCAAACAATATTGCTAGTAAGTTTTGTTTTGATTGGTTAACCGGTTTCAGAGAAGAAGCCCTTTTTAACATTTTTCCCATAGGGTCCAATGTTAAACTAAGTCCTGCGGTGGTGGCCATTTTGAATATCAGATTGGGATAAAAAACATTAACTTTATAGAGGACCATCCAAACAATATTGCTAGTAAGTTTTGTTTCCATTGGTTGGCCGGTTTCAGAAAAGAAGCCTTTCAAACTTTTTCCCATAGGGTCCAATGTTAAATTAAGTCCTGCGGTGGCAGCCATTTTGAATTTCCAATTGCCATAAAAAACACAAACTTTATAGAGGACCATCCAAACAATATTGCTAGTAAGTTTTGTTTTGATTGGTTAACCGGTTTCAGAGAAGAAGCCCTTTTTAACATTTTTCCCATAGGGTCCAATGTTAAACTAAGTCCTGCGGTGGCGGCCATTTTGAATATCAGATTGGGATAAAAAACATTAACTTTATAGAGGACCATCCAAACAATATTGCTAGTAAGTTTTGTTTCCATTGGTTGGCCGGTTTCAGAAAAGAAGCTTTTCAAACTTTTTCCCATAGGGTCCTATGTTAAATTAAGTCCTGCGGTGGCAGCCATTTTGAATTTCCAATTGCCATAAAAAACACTAACTTTATAGAGGACCATCCAAACAATATTGCTAGTAAGTTTTTGTTTCCATTGATTAACCGGTTTCAGAGAAGAAGCCTTTTAAAACTTTTTCCCATAGGGTTCTATGTTAAACTAAGTCCTGCAGTAGCTGCCATTTTGAATTTCAAATTCCCATCTAAAACACAAACTTTATAGAGGACCATCTAAACAATATTGCTAGTAAGTTTGTTTTGATTGGTTAAACGGTTTCAGAGAAGAAGCCCTTTTTAACTTTTTTCCTATAGGGTCCTATGTTAAACTAAGTCTTGAGGTGGCGGCCATATTGGTTTACCAATCAAAATAAAAAACACAAACTTTGTAAAGGTCCATCCAATGAACATTATGGCCAAGTTTGGTTTCAATTGGCCAAGTGGTTTCAGAGAAGAAGATTAAAATGTAAAAAGTTTACAGACGCCGCCCCGGACGACGCCGACGGACGCAAAGTGATAACAATAGCTCACATGACCCTTTGGGTCAGGTGAGCTAAAAAGTTAAAGCCTTTACATGGATTTGTAATTCAGAAAACAATAATATTACCTCGAGGTCAAATGTAACCAACCATGTTATGCAACATGTCACCCTGAAATGATCTACCCACATGCCAAAGATTAAAAACCCACCTCAAAAGTGAAAAAATTTAAACCACAGACACAATTTGTCTTTCAGAAAGCAATAATGTGACCTTGAGGTCAAAGTTCAAGGGTCACCAACTATAGTATATCACCTTGAAATTGTCTACCAACATGCCAACAAGTCTACCCTCAAAAAGCGAAAAAGTTACAACCCTGACATGATTTGTTATAAACAGATGGAAGGGACTTGATTTTGTATACTCATGGAGATAATGTGTTTATAGAGCATATGTGAAAAATTTAACCTTATTACTATAAACGAAACAGTTGCATTTGATTTAGTATACCCCAGGAAATCATGGTTTTTATAGAACTTTTACCTTATTAGTATAAACAGAACCTTGTAACTGTTCAGGTGCACCATAGGTAGATGTTCCCACTCCTGTGGTATGAGTATCCCAGTAGAAATGATCTATATCATACAAAATCAATTATTTTTCAATCAAGAATGTTGATTATATTGCAAAACAATTAAGGAATATTACAGAGTTTATATGGTATATATTGATGCTGAATAAAACAAAAAGTTAAATTATGAATGTTTTTCATCTTAAGGTGTATGTTGATTGGATAGAACTTGCAACATATTTTTTGTGTACATTTTACTTTTTGAATAGTACAGATATTCATTGTGGTTAACCAATTGCCCATTCCACTAATCACACATGGTACATATCTATATCAAACAAATTGAATTATCTTTTTAATCAAGAATGTTGATAAAAGAACAAATAGATTTATCTTTTTAATCAAGAATGTTGATAAAATAGAAAAAAAATACAGTAATGATAAACAGAAGGTAAGAACCATATGTGCATATATGTAACAGAAGAGAAAGAAGCATTTAAAAAGAAATGCCCTTTTATCCATTTCAGTTTGAACATGTTTTTACCATGCAGCTCCATAAACTGGAACAAGTAAATAATAACCCACCAATAGCTTCCATTGGAGATGGTGTTAACAGAGCATCTTCTTTCCCAGAATTCCTCAGATCATCCTTAGCTAAACCAAAGTCACCTATCTTCACATGGAGTTCATCCCCTTGAAGAAAGATGTTTCTTGGCTGAAATTAAAAATAATTAAACACATGGAAAATCTAAATAAGTGAAGATATTACACTGTTGTCTTCCTGCAGCTTGATACTGTCTGAAATATTTACTCATTCTTTATAAAATATATTATAGTCTTGTATTTATGGGAAAAGTGTAGGCAGGGTAAACATAACTGTCTATAATGGCTGCTCTTTGTACATTTCTACATGTGTATTTTAAGCCAATATTTGAGTGTAATAAAAATATTTTACAAACCAAATTCTATATATTTTATCTAAACACATCACAATGCAGGGAAAAAAACTCGGAAGATGTTTGTCTGACATAAGACATTTTTTTACACTAATGACCCCACATAGGGTATGTTAGTAACAGTGTGCAAATATTTACAAGTAACAAAAAAATGCACTTTAGAAACCAGTGTTGAAATATATATCGGTAATTATATTATTATGATATAATAATTGAAGCAGAACACACAATATATTTTGTATATTGGTTGTTTCCCTTTGTTAATAGTGATTGTCTCCCTTTAGTAATATTGGTTGTCTACTGTTGTTTACTTGTTGTCGAGGGTTTGTACCTGTACCTACCTTCAGATCTCTGTGAATCAGACCATTTGAATGTATGAAGTCTACCCCTTTTACTAACTGTTTAAATATTCTCATATTAGCTGCTTCATAGAATTTAAATTCTGAAATAACAAAGTATTTTCTGACAAGAGTATTATAAATTAGATTATCATTTAAGTATACAGAATGACAAAGTAACAGTCACAGTATGTAAATTATTAACAAATGTCTGTGTATTGGGACAACCATATAATGTATTTATCTAGTGAATTTTTTAATCATCAGATATACAGGATCAATACCATCCTATATATATGGACACAAATTCTGAGACTACTCCCAGTTTCGTATGTATTTTGGTTATAAAAATTTCATCGACATGCACTAATACATCTGTACTACATGTATATCTATCTCTAGATTCATCTCAGTAAACGAAGCTAGATTTTTTTTATTTGGCAGAATCAGCAGATTAGTCTCTAGAGAGCTTGACAGGCAAATTTTCTTAATGGTGTGTGTGTGTGTGTGGCCGGGGGTCGAGTCCTGAGAGGGTAAGCAAAATTTTGACAGTTGAGTTTTTGGATTTATTGTCCAGCAACGTCTTTTTTGTAAAGATTTCCAACCTTTTTTTAGTGAGCTGCGACCCTGAAATTTGACAGATTTCCCCCAAAATCAATAGGCTTCATACTAACCTGATATATAACAATATCCCAAAGTTTCATTCAAATCAGATGTAAAATTTTTGAGTTTTTGTCCGGAAAATCTTTTTGTAAATTACTTAACACTTTCTATGGAATGCCACCTTGACAGTTGACAGATTTCCTCCAAAATCAATACCAACCTGATAAATAACAATATCCCAAACTTTTTGAATTATCATCCGGAAACCATATTTGGACAGACGAACGGACATGAGAACCACTATATACCCTCAACTCTGTAAATTGGGGGTATAATTACTTAGCTGTCAAATGATAGCAAGTCTGAGCATTTCATAAGAAATAAAAACTAAAATTAGGATAGAACAGCTGGGCATCAAAGAGATTAGCAGCCAGAGACAGAGAGAGGTGGAGACAGTGTATCAAGGCTTTATGTACCATTAAGTAAAATGAAGAAAAGATGTACTCAAGAAGGGCCATGCAATTTGACAAGGTTTATTATTAAAAAAAAACATCATAAAAGGAGGATACATGAATGTTTATATGTCTTACCATCAAAATCAGCACATTTTGTGTTTCTCTGTTGTAGCCAGTCCCTGAGAGTCAGACTACACAGCTCCATTTGTATATACAAGGTAACACGTATCTGTATCATCAAACAAGACATAAGAAGTCAACAGTATTTCTACCTTGTGTATATAAAACATAAAAGATAATTTTATTTGACCTTCCCAGGTGAAAAGTTGTCATGGATAGTTTTGGCATCAAAATTGTATAAGAGTTAAAACTTTTACCATTGAACATTATTTTATGTGCCTTCAAGATACCTTTGATTTTTCTACATCAACTATGCATAAGAAAGAAATGATGAATAAAGAATATAAATTTTACCTGAAATATGTAAAGCTTATTAAGTTTTAAAACCAAATTTCATTCCATTATTTACTGAAAAACTAAGTTAATTTCAAAAAAGGCCATAAGTGTAAAATCTATCATAAGTGTTGGAAGATCAAAGCAAAATGTATTGTGACATCAGCATTTGCTATGTGTTTTGCACTTACGAGTTTCTGTGAAAAAACATGGTAATTGTTTATACTATTCTCTGCACTAATATTATAAGATTTGGAAGTTGAACCGGTGACCAATAATACACTGAAGAAATGACACAAGTACTTTGAGGTGGTATATACTTACCTTAGAATGTATATTATCTTCACTGTAATTATGATGACCTAACATGAACTGTTTTTGATGAGAATGTTTTCTACACATCAGACATTCACAACTTATACTCCGTCGTATTCGACAAGGTTTATTCCAAAATGTGTCTACATTTTCAACATCATCCCAAGCTTTACCACAATGACTTGTTTGTTCATTAAATTCTGACTGAAAGAATTTGGATGTGCAACTATGACTTGGTAATATATTTTCATCACTCACGCTTCTACTTTGTTTACATCGAAGCATTTCACATGCTTGACAGTTATCTGACTGGGACATTAGTTCACCTGGTTCCCTACTGTCTGTTAATTCAACCAGTTTTGGTATACTGCTCTGGTTATTGTCCATAGAATAATCATTGTCAAACTTAACATGTGAATCAAATATAATACTGTCTCCATTATCTGTTGATATATCCACTCTGCAAGTAATGAACATATTTAACAATACAGTGAAACTTCTCTAAACCGGCCGCCCCTGGAACAGAGAAAAATGGCCGGTTTACAGAGGTGGCCGGTTTAGTGAAATCTACCGTGATTTTCAGTTACCGCCCTATTGGGTACATAGTCGAGGTCCTTAATCAATTTTACTTTATTGTTAAGTTATCACAACATGTTTCATTTGAGAGAAGTTAAAAAAAATTCATTTGCAATGCCTCTGAAAAATGTTCACTTCTAACAAAAAAAAACAATAGATCACTCGAGTTTGGTGATTCCGCTTGTACAGTAAACCAGACCACTTTCAGTAACGTTATTTTCCGTATCTTCCAACTGAACATTACGCGTGGTCTTCGGTGTATTAAAAGACTAAACATTTTGAATTTAATTGCAAATTTTAGCTAAATATCAAATAATGATTATACAACTAGTATAATTGAAGAAAAATTACGTCCTGTTGTAAGAAATATTCCAAACGAAAGCAGGCACATGTTTCGATTGTTACAATCATCTCATTAATATTCATTAGCCGATTTACCGGATGTAAACACACGTAGGTCACATGCTTCGTTTATTTGCGTGGTGTTTAGCGTTGTTTTTCATTAATATGAGTTCAAAGGCATACTGATAAAATTATATCTATTTATTTAAACCATAATTTATTGGCTTGGACAAAGATCACACTTGAATGTCATAAATTACCATTGAATGATCAACATGTGTACAGGTACACAAAACATGTTAACTGATTGACACGTTTTAGTGCTAGTTACTTTACACTAATTAAGGCCCCCCACAGGTGAACTTGTTGATGTACGACTTTAAATTACGTAATGATTTCCTGTATTTCGGTGATTGATGACAGGTAAGTTTTATAACTGGCCGGTAAAGTGAGGTGAAATTTACTTGGATAATTAAAGCAAAACTAAAAAAGTGGCCGGTATCCGGTTTGTAGAGGTGGCCGGTTTTGTGAAGATAATATGCATTGACTCAAATGGGAAATGGCCGGGACTTTTTAAAACGGCCGGTTTGAAGGGGAAACCGGTTTTGTGAGGGTCCGGTTTACAGAAGTTTCACTGTACTGAAACAGGTACCTTTCAAAGGTTAGTAAATTGAATCAGATTATGGTCTGATATAAAACTCTTGTTCATCACTGTTAATTATCATTGTTCTTTTACCATGACCGGACTTTTGCTGTAGGTACTATATTTTTGTTTATTGGTTCTGGAGTTTGCAGATTTCTTGGACTATCATTTGTGGATTGTCTTTTTTGACAGTGTCCTTGGTGTTTAGTATTTGGTTGTACCTGCATTTACTCTGCAACCGGCATTTCTCAAGGTTTTTATAAAAAAAATCAGAAGTCCATTGAACAATGTTTAATTTTAAATAGGTTAATCATTTTATGAAATGCTTCAATTAAACAAAAATTCATACATTTTGTGAATACTTAAAATAATACCTGCTATCTCTACTAGTAAGGCTGTCAGCTGTGTTTACGACAACTGTTCCAGGAAGATCTAAGAATATACAATCCACTTGTTATTGCTTGTTGAAATGAGCAGACATTTTATTTTGACATATAACATATATTAAAATGGAAGGATCCATTCAATTTGTCCATGCTGATACAGACTGAAGTTTTCAAATGAGTAAAGCTGCTACAGGCTGAAGTATCTATAAGTAAAGGTACTACAAACTAAAGTTCTCAATTTAGTACAGTTGCTGGAGACTAGAGCTGTCCAATTAGTACAGCTGCAATTAAATGCTGTACCGGTACTTACCTGGGCTAAAATCTGTGGAATAATCTAACCAGGCAGAATTATAGCCTACAATATTGGGATGCTGTACTTACCTGGGCTAAAGTCTGTAGAATATTCTAACCAGGCAGCATTATAGCCTACAATATTGGGATGCTGCAGATTAGCTAATGCTTTCACCTCTCTCAGCACCTAGTAAATAAATATGATTAAACTGAACTTGAGACTGCCAGGATCCTATATTGATTTACATGGATTAAATATAGAAATTGAGCATCTACTATTAATTGCAGGGAGTGGGAAAAGTCAGTGGGTCCTGTGAAAACCCCCCCACCTTTGGGTGAAAAATAATCCTAAGGTGGGTGCTATATTGTTCACACATATCGACTGTGCTCTACTTTTCCCAATCATTTACTTCTCCCATTCTCCAGAGCTGGAATATCTACCAATGGATTTCTTGAAATTTATTGTGGTTTTTTTAACATTAAACCATCATCACAGTTTCGAACTAATGTGTTGAGCATTGTTAATAATTATTAGTTCAGTAAACATATATAGGTTTACCCAGAGCTGCTTGTTACATTCTAACATTCATGTGTTTTCTTAAACATGATTAATTATCATCTTCTTTTAAATATATGAGTCTACCACTCATGGTTTTACCCAAACAGTATGCTTTACATGTCCTAAAACTTATGGGTTTAATTCCCAAGTATTAACTTTTGTAAATTTTATTTTCTTTTAAGGTAGTTAAGACATGTACAGTTAAAATAATTCATCAATATTTCTTTTCAAAATTGCCATATTAAGTCCAGTACATAGTTTATCAATAATAATAACTTTTACATACCATTCCATCCCCCCACCCCATTCCCAAAGACTCCTAGTCATCATCATCAACCTTAGTTAGCTTTTTATACAAGTAATCATAATTTTAATTTAACAATAAGTATCTTAGAGCTTATAATTGGATGGTTTTACAACTAAATTTCAAATACAGATTGTACAAAGAAGAAAATAAAAAAACACTTTAATGTCCAATTAAATTTTCTTAATTTTCATTATAATATCAAGCAGTATTGGTATACATGTTAGTGATGTGAAGAAAAATAAGGTTTCTTGAGTTCGAAGATTTTTTTTACAGTATTAACTCCCTTGTTAACTTTCATTTTTATTATTTTGCCTGTTAGAAACTGGTTTTAACTACAATTTTGTATTTGAAATATTGATATGATATGACAGGTATAAATATTACATTAATATAATTTTTTTTGGAATCAGAAGATACCTTTCAAAGTTGAGCTTTTTCGCAAAATACTATTATACAAGAGGTATTTGTTTTTAGTAACTGTTGTTGTCTTGGACAGTTCAATCAAATAGAATTATAAATGAGTCATATTAAGACAACCCATACTTAGTTTAATTTGATTCCAATTGGTTCATTGGTTTCACAGAAGAATATGAAAATGTAACTAGGCTGTGAACTATTAGTACATGTATTACCAAATAATTTTGGACTTTTACTAAAACCATTAAGAATGAAAAGGCACATCTAAATTTTGCTAAAAATTTTTTATAACACATCAAGGTGGCTATTAACACTTATAGGTACTAGTACCTTCATCCAAACATCTGGTCTAGAGTGTTTGAATTTTATCTTTTTTATTGCATATAGTCTTCCATCTAACTTGTGTTTTGCCTGAAATAAGATAGCAAAAATAATTACTATTAGATAACAGGTGACTAAAATGAATTTTAGGTAACTGTTACCATTCTCATGCATTATGTCAAGGATTCCAGTTTATTGATTTTAATTCATGTGCTGTCTCAAACTGGCATCTATAGTGATATTTTGTGTGTTTTTTTTTTCATCACATTTTACTGCAGCTTCAGAAATTGTTTAATTGGGGAAGAAACAGAAGCCAGGAAGAACACAGTATAAGCTCATTTTGCCCAAAACAGGCCTGAATTCAGCTACACAGGACAAGATAACTTGTAAATAGACAGACTTGGTTGCCATGTCATTAGTGGTGCCCTGATGGAGGGGACAGTTAAATGAGATATAACTAAAACTATAAACCAAATACATTAACTGATAGGTGGAACAGACAAACCTCCTAGAAAATATTACTACCATATTGACTTTTAACTTGATATTTTAACTGTTGAGCAGCTACATAAAACAAATATTTGTTTCACAGAGGACGACTTACCAGATGTGACACAAACTTTGTGCAAGGAACTGATAAAGTACAAATAATTTTGATTCCTTAAAATTTTACCTATCGAAAATATTCAGGTGAGAAAACAAACCTCTGATTATAAATATCTATATTGAAGTGTTTATTATTCAATAATATGTATCAAACAGCTCGTTCAACTATGAACCTATGAATTTACATACCTTATAAACAGCACCAAACCCTCCTTTCCCAATTTTCTGTTCATCTGTAAATTCTGTCTTGTATCTTGAAGTCTGCATCTGAAGGTCTTCTGAAGATGACAGGGATGCCGAGGGACTCAACTTTAAACTATTAATCCAGATATTATACAACTGTCATGTACAGAGATATGGCTGTTTGTTATTGTCCAAAGAATAAAAATTACCATAATGTATTTTATTTAATCTACTGTTAACTCATTAAATACATTACATTTAATAAACCACTTTGTAGACATACATATACTATATTACATCTGGTAAAACATCAAAATCTACACAATCATCTTTATTGGTGACATTATGACATCTTAAGCTTTTTCTGGTGACCATGAAAAACCTCAACTTTCCATGTTGATGAAAACTGATGCTTACCAAAAAAATTTAAAAAACAACTGTCAGTTAGTAGAATTAAGGTGTTTTTGAACAAAAAAAAACAGTTAGAAAACACGGAACTCCATGCATCAAGCTCATGGTTTCCTACACAAAAACATGGAACTCCACATATCAAGCACATGGTTCCCTACACAAAGTAAAACATTGTAAATCAAATAAGAGTGGATCTAATTTGTTGTCACTAAATGTATGGAAATGATGCTGCAGCATCCAGCAACAGACACAACCAATATAATGTCATCACAGCATCAGGGTGGTATAAACTTTACACTACCTTTTGATTTGTTCCAGAGGTGATGTTGGGGCAGGCAAAGCTCTTCTTCTCTAATGAAGGATACAAGAAAAAGTTATTGTAGTTAAAAAATATTAATAAATTGTAAAATAACACTACACAAAAAAAATGAACTAGAACTGACCCAGTCAATAGCTGTACACCAAACAAGATAATTAAATTTAAATCTACCTATTTATTAACATTTAAATAAACACCATTGTATTATCATTAAACCAGCTAACATATGTTTACTCAATCAATAAATCTTCACTTACATCACCATGAACCCTGTCAATAACTTTAGTCTCACAACAAGCCTAAAAACATGTGCAAAGCCAATGACTGTCTATATGTACACTGCTTTAAACAGCAAATAATCCACAAAAGTTAACATTGCAATATGACAGCTAACCCTGTCTATCTTTAACATTGCTGCATGTAGCACATGATCCACAATGGATAACGGTAGCTCCTTTGAATTTTTTTTATCTCAGCGGAGCTACACTGAGGTAACACGTAATTCATTCATTGTATCACTTTATGCATAATCATGGCATTGTTGACAACAATTTCTATTCCCAAACAGCATATTTTCAGAATAGATTTGGTAAAAAGATAACATAACAAATCACTTTAGTTATATTCATTGCACTTTCCAGAGCACAATTTTTAGTGGTAGGATTAGAAAATTATGTTGTAAATAATCGACAAAAAGTTAATACTGTGCTCTGACAACTTACCCCATCTACCTTTAACATTGCTGCATGTAGTACATGATCCACAGTGGATACTGTGCTCAGACAACTTACCCCATCTACCTTTAACATTGCTGCATGTAGTACATGATCCATAAACAGTCGATATTGTGACCTAATACTGTGCATCTCATCTAAGGCTGTGAATGCTGGGACAACATTTTGTCTAATCAGATGCTCACTGATTACTGAAAATATAAAAAAGACCAATACAGACTGTTTTATCTTATTACAATTACTACTTTAAATTACAGTCAATATGGTATTATTTCATTATAAAGTGTCAATATTTAATGTAGCAATGATGAAATGTTATCTGCTATATTATACTGGCTATTTTCTTTGCAGAGGAAGCCAAAGTACCAGTTGGAAACAAAGACGATAGTCCAAGTGGACTGTGTGGGGAGATGAAACCAACCAGCTAGCATATACCGGTAATACAACATCTCCCAACTGGTTACTCAGTGGTGGAAAAATTTTCTCCTTAAGGTCCAGCCCAGGGCTTTTAAAGATTTTTACTGCCCAAGCCCAGATGTTTTCATTCAAAGCCCAATTCATACCAAGATATTTTGTAACTGGTATATAACAATAAAATGTATGCATATTATTTTTAGGAGTGTGGAATGCCAATGGACTAAATATATTAATTTAAAATATTATTGATATTTGACATTGTTGTATTAGCAATTTCGTCTGTAATAAAAACACTTTATGTTTTCAAGAGATTTTATTTATTGCATGTAATAAAGTATGAGTTCAGAGCTTGTAGATTTTAGTCTTTAAGATGTTTTGAAAGTTCAGACTCGTTTTTCACGGTCATACTTTTTATCTTTAGATTCACGATAATCATCATCGTCATCAGTGGCCTTTCTTTTATTCAGTTCCGATCCTGTGGTCACGTTCTGTTTACTTGAAGTAAACTTGAAATTGAAGAGCGACATTTATCATTCCAGACCCTTTTAACTACATTTAATTAAGCAACAACAAGAAAGCGCTTGAATCGAAACCCAAAAACCGGTTACTTTCAAACGCCGAAATGATTCTGATTCTAATTAGAATATTCATTTATTTATTTCCGATATCGTAAATAGACTAAACCATGAAGTAATCTCTCGATGTTGTTATGCTAAAATTAATACAAAATTAATGACAAACTATCAATCAAGATGTAAAATGAAATTAAAGAAACGTTTTTTTCATTTGTGAGAAAGGCCGACGACTTTTTTCTATGGAAAACAGCGTGCCCGTAGATACAACTGCACTGCCCCAAGCGTCGGACTAACACATTTTTCGACCCCTGTTACTATTAATTGTTTTCTTGTTAACCTGTTTTTAAGTTCTGGTAGAATTCTTCTACAAAGTTAACTATAAGAATATTATCAAGAAACAAAAAGAATTGATTATTGGTAAACACCATTTACACTATATCATTGGGACAAGATTTATTGGTAGTGAAATAGTATTCCTTACCAGGCAAAAGATGTATACTAGTAGATTACATGCCTTCAGTTTCAATCTAATTATTAAACCATGTACAATCTATTTCAACACATGGTTTAGTTATTTAGATAAAATTCAAACAAAATAAATATATACATATGTACAAATAATGCAGTGCATCAAATAAAACATTACAAAACATAGCTAAAGTGACATTAAACTCTAAACAAACAAAACAAAATAAAACACATTTTATCAAGGAACAACAGACTTACTTACAGTAAAACATAACACGAAGTTTCTACTTTCAATGTTACATTGCACACATAAAGAAAATTATGAATCAGAAGATATTTTTTACTCACAGTTCTAATGTGCAATATATTGTTGAGTTAATTAAACTAACATTAAAACAATATGTCACCTTTAAAGAGTTCCTTCCCTTTAATTTCATCATGTGCATACATCAAACAAAGTTGTTCCAATATTGATACCATCAGTAAGTGTGAGGGAACAGTTTTAGGTACGAGTTGTTTACCATTGGTTTCAGTTCCCATACTTGACGACATATTAGTCATGTCAGAATCTACAAACAAAAACATAAACATTGTTTTTTGTTTGTGGGCTTACACCACCGATTAACCCCAACGTCAGCATTCCACAATTACTAGTATGTCTATAATTATGGCGAGGAATAATCATTGTTTCCAGTAAGAATACAACAGTATGATATCAGCACATTCAAATTTCTATAACTTAATCATGTATGAATTTTGAATATATAACAGAATTAAGCGTCAACAATACAAGAACCTTCATTAAAAAATCACAGCTTAAACATTCTTTTCCACCACTACATGAAAAACATTTGTTAATGATCATTAAGCTTTAATAAAAATGTAATATCTGTCTAGTGGTACAGGCAATAAAATACAGCTTTCTACCAAATTGTAATTATATACATCTAAACACATGCTTAATCAGGATCTTGTTGTTTCTATTATTTAATTTGTCATACAAAGTTTATTAAATGCACAACAAGTGTGGACACAGAAAAACGTCTCGCCTGCATTCCGCATCAGTAACGAAAATAAATTTCGTCATAAGCATTACGTAAATAGCATTAAATATCAGCAGTGGCCTGTATACAAAATATTGTCACCATACCCTGCATAGTTACAGGGGAACAGCCGTAACCCAAAAACTTTAACGTAGTCGCTGGACCGTGAAATTGAGGTCAAGGTCAGGTGGAACCTACCAGACAGTCATGTACTATTCATCAGCAACCTATATACCAAATATTGTCATCCTACCATGCGTAGTTACAGAGGACCTATCGTAACACAAAAACTTTAACGTAGTCGCTGGACCGTGAAATTGAGGTCAAGGTCAGGTGACACCTACCAGACAGTCATGTACTAGTCAGATCAGCAACCTATACACCAAATATTGTCATCCTACCATGTGTAGTTACAGAGGAACTGTCCTAACCCAAAAACTTTAACGTAGTCGCTGGACCGTGAAATTGAGGTCAAGGTCAGGTGACACCTACCAGACAGTCATGTACTAGTCATCAGCAACCTATACACCAAATATTGTCATCCTACCATGAGTAGTTACAGAGGAACTGTCCTAACCCAAAAACTTTAACGTAGTCGCTGGACCGTGAAATTGAGGTCAAGGTCAGGTGACACCTACCAGACAGTCATGTACTAGTCATCAGCAACCTATACAATAAATATTGTCATCCTACCATGCATAGTTACAGAGGAACTGTCTTAACCCCAAAACTTTAACGTAGTCGCTGGACCGTGAAATTGAGGTCAAGGTCAGGTGACACCTACCAGACAGTCATGTACTAGTCATCAGCAACCTATACACCAAATATTGTCATCCTACCATGCATAGTTACAGAGGAACTGTCGTAACCCAAAAACTTTAACGTAGTCGCTGGACCGTGAAATTGAGGTCAAGGTCAGATGACACCTACCAGACAGTCATGTACTAGTCATCAGCAACCTATACACCAAATATTGTCATCCTACCATGCGTAGTTACAGAGGAACTGTCGTAACCCAAAAACTTTAACGTAGTCGCTGGACCGTGAAATTGAGGTCAAGGTCAGGTGACACCTACCAGACAGTCATGTACTAGTCATCAGCAACCTATACACCAAATATTGTCATCCTACCATGAGTAGTTACAGAGGAACTGTCGTAACCCAAAAACTTTAACGTAGTCACTGGACCGTGAAATTGAGGTCAAGGTCAGGTGACAGGTGACTGACTGGCAAGTACTCATCATAAGCTACCTCTGGACCAAATTTGATGGACCTAGGGCTTGGGCTTACAAAGATATGAAGCAAGATGTCGAGTGTTTACGCCGCCGCCGCCGGATTCCCATACATATGTCTCGCCTCCAGCGACTTTCGTCGCAGGCGAGACAATAAAAATTGATTTTAGACACCAACAAAAAACATAGTTTTGCAGTATATAATACAAGTGAGATTTAGAAATATTTCATGTATTAAAAGAAAAATGTATCACCATCAAAATTCCTTATAGGTGTGGAATTAAATCTTCGAAAACTCCTGGATATTCTGGATTTGTCAGTTTTGTCCATGACATGTACATCATTATTTGCACAAACTAATAACAAATTCTGCAAGTAAAAAAAAACATAAGAAATATTAGTATACATAAATGTAGTATATTCTGCTTTAACCAAGCATGCTTCAACATTTATAACAATGCAATAAATAGAATCATGTATTTATGATATTTTTCAAGACAGGCATTCATTATAATTTCTCCAACTTAATGGGTTAAGACACAAAAATAAGCTCAGTGGCCATGGTGGCCAAGTTATTAACATAGTTGCCACCCCAACCCCAACCTTGCTTTTGTTATTGTCCGGACTATACTGTTGAAATATTGCTCGCTAAGTGTTATGAACTTCTCTTGCATAAAGTTAGCTTGTACTGACTTTCATTTTGATATTGATAGCTACAGCAACATTAAAAAACATTTTGCAGGGACATAACTAGTATTATATTTTAAGCCAGGCAGAATTTTATAGTGGGATTGATGGATCAAAATCCTTCATTCTCAGCATTTCAGGAGAGTATAACACTTTAAACAAGCTTTTTAGAGTTATGTTTCTGGACACTATACAAATGTATATTTTTGTATGTTTTAAGATATGTTGGGCAAATGTCCAAAGTTCAGACCTGTACCTAACTTTGGACAATCTGTTGTATTTTGGGGTTGTTATTGTTTTCGGTAGTAATCTGAGTTTTCATCCTGTTCTGCTCTGTGTCTTCTTTGGATGAAAAAACTCTGCTTACTAATAAAACAATAGAAAACTGAAAATAAAAGTGATTGTCCAAAATCTGATTATGGTTATTTTGCTCTACTAGAACATATTATTTACACAATTCATTTTACAAATTTTAATTGCTATTACAAACATCTACAAGTGATGATAAATTTGAGTCTTCACTTTGAACAAACATCAACTATTCATTTTGATTGAAATTGTATTTTTCCAATTTTTTCTGTCACCATAGAATCTTAAGCTTAATAAGCCAGTTGGTCTGCGGGCAGGCTTCCAGGAAGAATATAATAACTTCATACTTCGGTTTCAATTGCTTGCAAACAAAGTGTTACAATTTTGTAGAAAGGTAACTGCATCGCTTGCCTACTGGTAGGTACTTGTAAGGCCTTGTTTTGTTTCTTCTCTCCTCACCTTCCCTTCTAGGTGTAATCTTAAGTAACAGTAAGCAATATTTACAAAACATTGTTAATTTCAATTGTGGTCTTAGTGACTGTCATAACCTTATTTCTGTACAAATGAAAGGTAGCCTACCACACATCGTAAAACCCTTAAAAACATACAGAAGCTTCAGAAAATTTGACCAAGATTCATTTTTGCAAGACCTAACAAATGCAAATCTCACTGAAAAAGTTACACAACAGCACAACATTAATGAAACATATGAACATTTTGAATATGAATTTTAAAAAGTAGTTGACAAACACATACCAATGAAAACAAGAAAATCAACACATAAACCAGCACCGTTCATGAACAAAGAGCTTCGTAATGCCATCTTCAAAAAACGAATGCTTTATAACAAATATATCCAAATTAAAACAAGTCACAACTGGGAAATATATCGACGACAACGCAATCTGGTCAACAAAACAAGAAAGGAATCAGTCAGACAATATTTTTTAGAAAGATGTGTTGGTGGGCCAAAACAAAAAGATTTCTGGTCAACAATAAAACCTTTTATAACGAACAAAGGTAGCCATTTTGAAAATAACATTGTACTATGTGATAACAATGATAGTATTATAAATGATCAAACTATGGTGGCTGAAAATTTTAATGACTATTTTGTTAATGTAGCAAGAGATATTGGTAGTAATAGCTGTGACGTGGACCAGAACCATCCAAGTATTAAGAGTATTTTTGAAAACTGTAAATCTGAAGGTAGTTTTTCTTTTAGTAACATAAATTCAGATTTTGTAGAGAAACAAATTCATAAAATAAGTGTTAATAAAGCTACTGGCAGAGATGGGCTATCTGTTAAAATTTTGAAATTAGCAAAGCCAGCAATTGTGGATCCAGTTACTAAAATTATTAATAAGTGTATTGTAGAGGCCTCATTTCCTAATAAATTAAAAGAGGCCCAGGTAGTGCCCCTCCATAAAAAGAACAGCCAACTGGAGGTTGGCAATTACAGACCAGTCAGTATTCTACCGGTGGTGTCCAATTTTTTCGAGAGGGCCATATACCAGCAGCTGATAAATTTTTTTGAGGACATATTTCATCCGTCACTGTCAGCTTTTAGGCATGGCTATGGATGTAACACTGCGTTGCTAAAGGTAGTTGAGGATTGGAAGCGGGTAGTTGACGAGAACCTCTTTGTGGCTGCTGTGCTTATGGACCTCTCGAAGGCCTTCGACTGCCTGCCACATGACCTATTGCTGTTAAAACTCAAAGCATATGGTTTATCTGACAAAGCATTAAACTTAATTTCTAGTTATCTGTCAGATCGAAAACAATGTGTAAAGCTTGGTACATATTTAAGCACTTGGAAGAACATTTATAAAGGTGTCCCCCAGGGCTCAATACTGGGGCCAATACTTTTCAATATTTTTATTAATGACATTTTTAACTTTGTAAAAGAAAGTACTTTGTATAACTATGCTGATGATAATACATTGTCACACACAGGAGAAGACTTAGACGGATTAGTCAAAACTCTGGAAACAGAAAGTAAAATTTTGATTTCTTGGTTTGACGACAATCAGATGAAGGCTAATCCAGACAAATTTCAGGCAATTGCCATTGGGAAAAAGACTAAAAGTGGGAACCTAAAATTTAATTTGGATGGGAATGAAATTACTTGTGAAGACCAAGTCAAACTCCTGGGTGTGACAATAGACTATCAACTTAAATTTGACAGTCATATCTCTGAAATCTGTAAAAAAGCTTCAAGGCAGTTAAATGTTCTAAAAAGGGTTGGAAAATATTTAACTAAATTGGGGAGGCTAACTATTTATTATTCTTTTATTATGTCTAATTTTAATTACTGTCCTGTTGTTTGGCACTTTTGTGGGGAGGGTAATACTAAAAAAATGGAAAAAATACAGGAACGTGCATTGAGGTTTATTTATGAAGATTACTGTAGTTCATATGAGAATCTATTAATCAAATCTGGTCTACCTACTCTTAAAATAAGAAGATTACGTACAATGGCTACTGAGGTTTTTAAAATATTGTACAGTCACCTTCATATCTTAATGATTTAATTAAATTTAAAAATACTTCTTATTCTTTTAGAAATGTTAATACTGTAGAGGTTCCTCAGGTAAGGACCACAAGTTTTGGGCTACACTCACTGAGATATGCTGGGGCCACACTCTGGAATGAGCTGCCAAATGCGATTCGTGCACAGACCAGTCTAAGCCAGTTTACCAGTCTACTTAACAACTGGAACGGTAACTTATGCAGATGTGGCTCCTGCAGATCTTAGTGAGTTTTAATCATGCTTCATTTTAGTTTGTTTCAGTTAAATATGCTTGGTTAATTTTATCTAGTGCTTTATTACTTTTAGTTTGAGTTTTAAACAATGCTTCAATTTAGTTTGTTATTAGTTAAATATGCTTGGTTTATTTCATCTACTGCTTAGTTTTAGTTCTTTCTTAGTTTGCATACCATGTTTTATGCTTATATATTCTTGCTATGTTTGTGCTATGTATTAACTATTGTGCTTGTAGTAATGTGTCTCATATGATGCTTATGTCTTATGTCTTAATGCATGTTGTTCTGTTTTATATGTGATATTTATGTTATTGTATAGTCGGCATAAAAGCTCTACAGAGCTTATGTTTGTAATTTTATATATCCGACTTAAAATAAAAGTTCTGTCTAGCTGTACATTATTGAAGCTACCTTCTGCTGACCCTGACTTATCTATTAGACTAAGCAGCCAGACAAAACAGAATGGGATTTTTTTACTGTGGAATCTAAATTTTATAGAGGAATTTTCCTCTATAAGTAGTTGACACGACCTTCCAAAATTTTCCAACTGACAATGTAACTTGCATCATCTGGAATGTTCCTGAAAGGTCTGGAAATTACATTACAAAACATAATGTAAAATGCAAAAAATGTTGGACAATGCAGGCTATACATTAAATAATAAACATAAGCTTTTAACGAATTTCCAGGTTAAATTATATTTACAAAAGAAGACTGGGAAAAAAGTTTACTACCTACACTACAGCTCTGCTGCAAATCACTTGGGAGTTATTTCCCTTCCATAAGAACAAAATGGAAATTTCAAAATTTATTTTTATACACGTGGTCCAACATCTGAATAAAACAAATTACACATTTAAAACTATTACAGGATATATAGTATTCTCATATAAATTGTATGTATAAAGAATTGTTAAAATTCATAACTTAAAAAGAAATTCACAGAAAATTATGTAATACCTATTTGTACAAGTGATGAAATCTTCCCCGACTATTTTCTGATTATTGTCTCCCTTCTTTACGCTTCCGCAGTAAACAAAGCGAAGAATCATGTGATATGTTGTCGGCGTGAAAGAAGAAAAAGATGTCAACAATAATATTTACTGTAAGATAGTCATTTTGGTCTGATTAATAGCATTAAGCAGTTTTTCTACACAGTAGCATCATTTTCATACGAAATCAAAGTCTGTCTACAAGTGACAAGTTGAAAATAAGACTTGTCTGTTACCGGCAAAAAAGGGGGGCGGTGGTTACAAATATTACCAGACTGATACATTTCTATTTTTACTCACAATAAATGTTCCAATATTTTTGCAGGCAACAAATTTAGTATATATAAGGTGTTCCCTTGCGAATTAGTTGCCTGTAATTAGTCGCCTATAGTCCCCAAAAGGAACTAGAACTATACTAAATGAATGCCAACCCCCTTTGGAAAATTTGTTTGCTTGCATTTTTTCATTATTCTATATTTTACCTTTTTATTACGAAACTTCAGTAGAAAAAATGTAGATACGATAATTATAACCTGTCCATGCCTCTGGTGTTAAGTTGTTACAAATCGTCTTTGACTTTTGATACGGGAATTTTACATAATAAGTTAGACATTTTTGTTACTAAAGGGACCTTACGATGTTTACAAATTTATGTTCGTCTGCTTTCGTGACGTTCAATGGTATTCGGACAAACCGCGAGACTTTTCCTGCCTTAACTGCAGACGACACCACCCGAAAGATTTCGAATAGACAACAATTGATTGTTCCTAAAGTACACTTCCGTTCTAATTAAGGTCAAATTTTAGCATGGAAAATCGCCCTTTTAAAATTTAAACAATTGCCGTATTTCAAAACGCTGAATATCTCGAGGAAATAATTATAGATTTCAAAAAGTAGTCTTCTTGATCTACAAAAGGAGCATAAGCTAAACCATACGCAGTAAGCAGTTTTCATTTTTCACGCAAAAAACCCTCTCCACAATACGTCAACACTTATAGGTTAGTTTGCATTGTATCCAGTCAGTTAGCCCTGAATTTCGTTCGCACCTGAGTCATGATCATTTAGCATCAATACTTGTTAGCACCTGGTCGTTTTGCCCTGGTAAAATATATATATATGTTATATAATAATACATGTTTTATTTTCGATTGTTGTATATGAATATCCAGATACTGTAAAATTTTTAAATTGAAATCTATTAACAAGCAGTGAATGTACCAATTTTCTTGACAGCAGGACTAAGTTTACCATAGGACTGTATGGGGAAAAGTTTAAAAAGACTTCTTCTCTGAAACCTTTTAACCAATAGAAACAGAACTTATCAGCAATATTCATCTGATAGTCCTCTTTAAGGTTTATGTTTTTCATGCATGGCAATTAGAAAATTCACAGGATCCTATCAGAAATTTTTTTAAAAGGCTTCTCCTCTGAAACCAGTTAACCAATCAAAACAAAAGTTATTAGGAATATTTATCAGATGGTCCTCTACAAATTTTTATTTATGCCTATAAGATGGTAAAGACGGCCACCATTACCATTACAGACTAAGTTTAATAGAACACTCTATAGGAATAATTTTCAAGTGCCATCTTTTAGGAATCTGCAAAGCTGATTCAAGCCATATTGTATGTAAATGTTTATTGCATGGTTCTCTAAAAATTGTATGCTTGTATGCTTGCTTATTTGATTGAAAATCCATGATGGTTGCAATTGTAGGAAGTATTTGGACATAGAAAAATACTAGTATAGTAAATTGTTCAAATAGATACCTATCTGAAACTACTAGTGTATTTATTCAACCAGTTGAAACAAAACAGCAGGATTCATTGGGTGGTCTCAAAAAAGATATAACGTTATTTATGCCAGTAAAAAATTGAAGATTACAGGACTTAGGTTAACATCTGGGAAGTGCCAATTTATAATTGCCTTTATAAATCAGGTGAGCAATACAGACTCTTGAGAGCCTCAGGTTAGTTAGTAAGTTGCATGTACAGGCAAAAATTAGATGATTACAAATTTATTTCTTTTCCAGATTGCTTTTTTGAGCTGTTTGACCCATGTTGTTGTTGGTGATGTCAAAAAAGTTCATATGGTGTTTATGAATCATTTAGGTAATGTTTTATGTGCATGTAGAGTATTCTTAATATCAACATAAATAAAAGGAAGAAATTATATCTTCTGTTAAGTTACTATATTTATTATTTGTCTATTAAATAATACCAAGCTGGATGTAAAGTATCTTTTAAGGAATTACCTTTCTTGCTTTTTGTTTTAACTTTAAACATTCTGATTATTATTAATTAAATCTTAGCATCTGTACATATACATATAGTTTGGTTTATAAAATATATTTTTTCACAATCTGTTATATCAGACATAGAAATTCAATATTGTCCTCGCACAACTAAGATGCTTTGCTTCATTTTTAAACTTATGACTGTACTAGTAAATACTATTTCTGATCCATCCTGTCGTTGTGGATCTAACCGTGAAGATTCGTATCATTATTTCTTTGCATGCTCTAAATATACTAATATTAGAGACAGATTATTTGATAACCTTGCCTGCCTACCAATTTACTGTCCAGTAAATCTAGAACTTTTAACATCTGGCAACCATTATTGTCCACAGAACAGAACGAACAGGTTTTTAAACATGTACTAGTATATGAATATATCAAAGGGTCAGAAAGATTCCATATTGTTTAATGCATTGAAAACAGGGTTTTGAATCGAACATACATGTACATGTATCATCACATCATCCTTATTCTTTATTTTTTCTAATATCTATAATATTTTTTTTTCTTTCCTTATACCTTCTCTCTTTCTCCTTGTACATATATATTTTATTTTATAATATAATATAAATTGTATTGAATTGTATGCATGCTCCATGAACGTTCTTATTGTAATATATTGTATATTTGCAGAAGACTTCATAAGTTTGTTTAACTTGTGTCTTATCCTATTTGCATATTTGAGCAAATAAAATATGTTTAAACTAATCCGACATAGATAAAACTTACATACTAGTAAGAATTGAATCATCATCAATAGTTTAACATTGAATTACCATAGGGCCTTAGCAATATTTTAAATACAATATATTTAAGTATTCCCTAGAACAGCAGATTATGTATAAGGGCAATAATGGGACAGATGCTAAAAGTACTGTAGTAATGTACAGCTTCAAAAAGACAACTTTTAAGATTAAAAAACTTCCTTGTACAGTATTTAAAAAAATACTTGAGGAAGTATTGTATAAATTTCCCATATGAACTGTATTTTTAAAATTGTTTGTCAATCAAATTCAAATTAAATCTTTCACTTGCACATCCCTTTTTGAATTGTCACTGCTTAAAATGATGCGACATATCAAAAAGGGGGAGCAAGTGAAAGATTCAATTTTAATAAGATTGATTGATTGTAGGTAGAATAATACATGTCAGATAATATGAATTTACATGTAACTGTTGTTTTACAGTTTTGCTTTATTGTTTATATATTATTATTGAAAGAGAGAACAAATGGGTGGCCATTTTGTATTTGTAACTAATTATTTTTGTATTTTTAGTATTAAAAATTCACATCAACACTAAGTCAATTAAACAATTTATCTACTTCAGATGTAGGTTATGATGGTCTACTACCAGAGGAGTTAGGTTTCATCAACAATGTCCTCAATAAGTACTTTGTGGAGTATTTTCCTCGAGCCATCCAGTTGTCACAACAGCTGAGAGCATTAGGATACTATGAGAAGTTTATTTATACAACACACCCATGGCTGGTGTCACTGTATCTAAATTGTCCACCAAATCTTGTCTTGTCTGGTATTAAATTACAGGTAATGAAAAAGGTTATAATTGAATCATTATAATTATAATTGAAATGCAAATTTGCAAGATATTAGACAATCATGGAATGGACATGTGTAATGACTGTTTATAACTGAGAAATATTCAAATATACATGTGAAGGGGAGGAATAAATATGAATGCATAACATTGGGCGTTGTTATATAGAGGGGACCCCTAAGGCAGTTTGACTTTATGTTCTGAAGTCATGGTCAGCTTTAATATGATACTGATGTTTTAGATTTTGTGTAACTATCTTCATTGTAAATATATATTTGTGTAATTCATTAAATCATTTGATAAAGTGTTATACCTCTAAACAGTCAATGTACGAGGTCATCTATTTGTTTATTTCCATCAGCATATTCTCAAGCAAAACTGAGCCTGATCAATTGTTTTCACAGTTTTTTTACAAGAATATATTGTAAAACCTGTCTGCTTTTTGCTCTTAGTAACTAAAAAATTTCCAAAAAACTCATTTTACCCCAGGATGTTTTTGTTTAGTGTTAGTTCCACTGTGCTTAAGCATAAAAATATACTTTTTAGTGTCCTAATTCTACAGACGTTCAAAATTTCATCAGTGCTGCTAAGCGTGGAGATATCTCATGGCATTCTGGACCAATGAACATGCAGCATGAAGTTATGGATGTTTCCCTGGCAACATTCGGAATTCAACTTAGTAAAGATCTTGACAATTCAATGAATATTGTCAGAAAATTTCGAACACTTAGTCAGAGAGATGTCCCAGGTAATATTGTTTGTTTGTTTGAATGGTTTTAATTCCACTTTCAGTAATTTTTCAGCTATATTTTTGGCATCTATTTTTTATTGGTGGAGTACCTGGAGAAAACCCCTGACCTTCTGTAGTAAAACTGGCAATCCTTGTCAATTAAGATTGGAGTCCAGTGCACCTTACCACAATAAGACTCGAACTCGCAACCTCATTATTGACAGACCATGTGATCAATAGTAGACAAACTATCCTAACCACTCGGCCATTGAGGCCCTCCCAGTTAATAAGTACAATCATAATGAAACAACAGTGGCAAATTAAATGTTCAATAATTATAATAAGGAGATAATATATATTTAATTTATGATAAATAGTCTATTTTAGTTGATCAAACAGCCTTTAGTCATCAAAGCCATTTTCATGAGAATTGCTAATTTCAAAAATATGTCCTCTTTAAATGCATTTTGTAGCATTTTGAGAAATTGAAGTATATGTTAATGTCAAAAATATACAGCAACTAATCATTGTTGCAAATTTTTTACTCTCTATGGATAATTAACTTTGACCAGGTAAACTAGTCCAGGGTTAATCAAAACCTGATGCAATGAACAAAATTTGCTTCAATCCACTGATTGATGTGTTTCAGATACCAACATTTTAAATTGAAGAGATTGATGACTCGGTCATGTACATTGTTAACATTGTTTGGTGACTAAAATTTTAAGTGTCAAATTACATACAAGAAATATTTGCCATAAAATAAATTAATTCTCAATGACAAAAGTAAAGAAAGTTGGCTAAATCTCTGTCATCAGAGTAAAATGGGACCAAAAATTTAAAGAAAAAAATTAGTTGCACAAAATACCAGAAAGCTTTACTACCAGTAACTTGAGTCTGCACTTCTTTTTGAAATGATTGTTACAATACCAGTTATACACATAGAATTTTGCATAACTATAAAATTATAGTTTCCTTATAACGAAACCTTAACTTAATATTCAGCCATCACCAGGGCTAGCTATCTTGGCATCTTCAACTTGACAATGGCTTAACAAATGTTTATATTAATGTCCTAACTTATAAAAATAGTAACTGTTCATAACCTTTCTTAACCCAGTCAGTGACACCTAATTTTTTATACATATAGATTTTTTTTTTTTATTTCCAAGATAGAAATTATCCATAGAGCAGCTTACAGCACAATGTATATTAAGGTTGAGGAAATAAAACAAACATTAAAATAATGAGTTTACAAACAGCTGCTAAAAGCATTGCTGTGGTCAGTTTTACAATATATTTTCACTGTATTTCTAGCAAAGTTTATGAAAACAAAGATTTCAATATGAATAAGCTAGAGGTGATGGAATGAGGAATGCTATCTAATCCAGTTTTAAGTTAAAAATCCATTTTGGACATGACATAATTTATAGTTTCAAATAAACGACACACGGAGTTTATATATGTATTGCTTGTATACCAAAGACGGTGAGGAAAAACTCCGACACTGTATACAGAGTTACTTGACCCTTGAACTATTATCAATTTTAAATGTCGCACTTAATTTGAAAAAAGTATATTTACTATGCTTGAGCATTATTACACTCTGTATACTCTACATGTATAGTTTACAAACAAAAGAACAAGTATATTTTGCTTCACTAAATTAGAAACAAAAACGTTATTGATTTTTTAGCAATTATACAAGGAATCATATGCCACTTTATACTTTCTTTATTGTTTTTTAGCAATGACACAAGGGATCATACCAATTTATACTTTCTTTATTGTTTTTTAGCAATGACACAAGGGATCATACCAATTTTAGAACAGGAAGGTGTGGCAGCAATCAGTGTTGGAGTTAATACAGTGACAGCCCCACCAGCTGTACCACCAATATTTACATGGAAATTTCAAAATTCTTCAGTAATAGGAATTTGGCATCCAGGTCAGTTATAACAAAAAGAAGGCCAAAATTTCATTGAGCATTATGATTCGTAAAATTTTGTAAACAGTGTAATTAATATTTTGTTGCTATGGAGCGTTAATGTTTTTATGTAAGTTTCTTTCCTTTTGGTGTAAATTTTTTTACAAAATTAAATTTTATATATAAGCAATATATTTTAGGCATAAATAAAACCTGTTGGTGACCTTAGGTAAGCAGTACTCTAATTAGTCACGAGTCATTACTCATTGTCATGTCTATAAAAAAGCCAAATCCAGGAGTAGGAAAGACTACCTGTGACCAAGAAAAAATGTCAGATTATATATTTTTTTGTTTGAATGATGTATAACACCACTTTCATCAATTTTTCAGCTATATCATGGTGTCCAGTTTTTATTGGGGTAGGAAGCCAGAGTACCGAGAGAAAACCCCAAACCTTCCGTAGGTGGGAATCCTTGTCAATAAATATTGGAGTTCAGTACACCCTCCCTGTAATGAGACTCCAACCTGCAACCTCAGTTTCACAGACAATGTGATAAATAGTAGATTAACTACATTAACCACGTGGCCATCACTAATTGCTCCAGTTGGCTATCACAAAAATTCCCATTCAGTTTGTCAGTCAATAACAAAGCAAACTTAGTTGTATTCATTTTATTTATAACTACCAACCTGGTAATGCTACTAATATCTCATTATTCCCCAATACTCTTTAAACAACAAACATTGATGACATTATTTATTTACAGGAGGTTACCCTGACAACCCAGGACCCTCACCATCCCAACCTTTTGGTTTGTCTCGCCAAGACTGTGCAACATTCCCTGGTTTTGACCATGCTTTGTGTTTTGGGTTTAGAACTGATAATAGTGGACCACCAGTAAACATTACTGTAAGTTTCTCTTGTTATTTATTGATATATAGGTGGATATCCAGAGATTCCTGGTGAACTTCCTGCTACCCCAGGGGGGTTATCAAAGAGAGACTGTGCTACATTCCCTGGCTTTGAGCATGCCCTTTGTTTTGGGTTTAGAACCGACAATACTGGACCTCCAGCTGATATCTTTGTATGTACATTTATGTTTTGTTTGTTTGTTTGATGGTGTTTAATGCCACTTTCAGCAATTTTTCAGCTATTTATGGCGTCCAGTTTTTATTGGGGGAGGAAGCCGGAGAAAACCTCAGACCTGCGGTAGGAAAACTGGTGTACATTTATGTAAAGTTAGTGTGAGTCATTGTTCATAGCATTAGGACATGGTCTTTGTTTGAGGTATCTAAATCATAATATAAATGCTGAGTCTCTTTTGAATGTTAAAATTATTTTAAAACATGTAACAAAGAATTCAGTCTAATTGGTTTCGTTTTAGGCAGGCTGCAGACTATTAATAAGAACTGTTACTAAAGCTTTTTACTATCAATTAGTCAACTTGCCACTTGCAGTTAAGGTAGTTTTTTTATTCCATGCATTTTGGTTTTGTTATTTATGTATGTGTTACAAATGTTGTGATTTACATATAGCACCATTTATACATTTTGAATAGGAAGTTTTGCTGTACTTTGAAATTGCTCGAGCTCAGTTCCCTGGGGCTGATGTTCAGGCTACAACATTTGAGGACTTTATTGAGGCTCTACAACCCATAAAAGACAAACTACCTGTTGTTGAGAAAGAATTTGGAGATACCTGGATACAGGGTACAGCTTCTGACCCAAGAAAGGTTGCAGAGATGAGGGCTTTAATGAGAGCAAGATCTAAATGTCTAGAAGTGGTAACTGGTATGTATATCTAGTTTTCTATTTGTTATTTTGTAATTTAAGATCCTATTAACTTCTTTTTTTCTTGCTATGTTTGATGTATTTGGAAAATAATCATTTTTTTTCTGGTAGTTGGAAACCATATGCCTTCTATCTTAGAAAAAAAAAATCCTGATGTCACAAAAGATATTTGTTAACAAGCTAAGTGGTAACATATTTCATCCTCAGAAAAAAATATTTCCTGATGTCACAAAAGATATTTGTTAACAAGCTAAGTGGTAACATATTTCATTCTCACAAATCAGAGTTTTTGTGTCCATACATGTCTACAAAACCCTTCAAAGTTAAAGTATACAAAATTTAATGTGATGTCATAACCAAAAATATCAACCAATCACATAACCTGTGTTTGGCAGTAGAATACCAATTTGAGTAAGAAGTTTTTGATCGAGAAAATCCTTTAGCCAAGGAATTTCCTAACAAAATTTGTCAGGGTTTCTCGGACTTGTTTGGAAACAGAAATCCTATTTTAATGCACATATGGAAGATTATTGGTTTATAAGTCTTGTTTGCTGTTAATATAATAAGATAATACCACTTATATGGATGTATTGTTATGTTGGGAGATTATCCTGACACATGAGATTATGGTGAAATTTTTGATTTTAGAGTTTTTTCACCAATATCTGTTATAGGTTGTTCCCTCTCAGACAACCGGGTTTATAATGCCAGTGTGTTGATGTTAAAGTTAGGAGAACATACCTGGGGCCTCAGCAGTGTGTTTGACAGTATCCATTGGTCTAATGACCAATTTTATTCAATGCTGGATGATAACAAGAGAAGTATGTATACTATTATAGTTTGTTGGTTTGTTTAAATGGTGTTCAATGCCACTTTCAGCAATTTTTGTCTCGCCTGCGACGAAAGTCGCTGGAGGCGAGACATATGTATGGGAATCCGGCGGCGGCGGCGGCGTAAACACTTGACATCTTGCTTCATATCTTTGTAAGCCCAAGCCCTAGGTCCATCAAATTTGGTCCAGAGGTAGCTTATGATGAGTACTTGCCAGTCAGTCACCTGTCACCTGACCTTGACCTCAATTTCACGGTCCAGTGACTACGTTAAAGTTTTTGAGTTACGACAGTTCCTCTGTAACTACGCATGGTAGGATGACAATATTTGGTGTATAGGTTGCTGATGACTAGTACATGACTGTCTGGTAGGTGTCACCTGACCTTGACCTCAATTTCACAGTCCAGCGACTACGTTAAAGTTTTTGGGTTACGACAGTTCCTCTGTAACTACGCATGGAAGGATGACAATATTTGGTGTATAGGTTGCTGATGACTAGTACATGACTGTCTGGTAGGTGTCACCTGACCTTGACCTCAATTTCACGGTCCAGCGACTACATTAAAGTTTTTGGGTTATGACAGTTCCTCTGTAACTACACATGGTAGGATGACAATATTTGGTGTATAGGTTGCTGATGACTAGTACATGACTGTCTGGTAGGTGTCACCTGACCTTGACCTCAATTTCACTGGTCAGCGACCACGCTTGTAGTTTTTGGGTTATGACAGTTCCTCTGTAACTACACATGGTAGGATGACAATATTTGGTGTATAGGTTGCTGATGAATAGTACATGACTGTCTGGTAGGTGCCATTTGACCTTGACCTCAATTTCACGGTCCAGTGACTACGTTAAAGTTTTTAGGTTACTGCTGTTCCCCTGTAACCAAGCATGGTAGGATGACAATATTTGGTATATAGGTTGCTGATGAATAGTAAATTATTGTCTGGTAGGTGTCACCTGACCTTGACCTCAATTTAACAGTTCAACGACTTCGTTAAAGTTTTTGTATTAGGACAGTTCCTCTGTAACTATGCATAGTATGGTGACAATAATTGGTATACAGGCCGCTGCTAATAATTAATGCTATTTACGTAATGCTCATGACGAAATTTATTTTCGTTACTGATGCGGAATTCAGGCGAGACGTTTTTCTGTGTCCACACTTGTTCAGCTATATTATGGTGTCCAGTTTTTATTGGGGAGAAAGCCGAAGTACCTGGAGAAAACCCTTGACCTTCGGTGGAAAACTGACAGTCCTTGTCAACTAGGATTGGAGTTGAGTACATCCTGCCAACAGTGACACTCTTACCAGCAACCTCAGTGTTGCCAAATCATGTGATCAATAGTAGACAAACTAACTTAACCACTCAGCCACAGAGACTCCCTATATTATTACTGAAAAATTTTATTTTATAGTTTTCTCATGAATATTGTATTGAGTGACACCAGTTATGGGTTCATCTAACATTTAGTTAAGAATATCTTTAAAATTACTGAAATAATTAATTGTCAATCAATCTGTTATTTCACATACACTTGCAGTTCTGAAAATTTATCTCTTGGTTTCAGATGTAAAGAATTCTTTGCATGTATAACTGTTTCTAAGGCTTATGTTAATGATTTTATTTATCATTTTATAGTATTTTTTTTAAATATATATATTTGTGTATATTATTATACATATTTTTAAAAGTATTTTTTAAAAATAATTATATTTAACCTTTAGATATGTTATGATTTGTTTGTTATTTTTCGCTGTTAATTTGTTTCTTATACAGATATTAATTTGACTAATGGTGTGCTATCCTGGCAAGAACAGAGAAATTTCAGCTATATGGCAATAGATGCTTTAGGATCTCACACCCTTGCTTCACAGATGAAATATGAATTGTCACAGATTGATGCCAAGTTGCCAGATACTACAGGTACTGAAAAATACATCTGTTTAAAGGCTCTTCTGTCGCTAAAATACTGTTTGGTTGTAGTTGTAACAATCTATTTTAATTGTCTGAATGCTAGATTTGTGAAATAAACCTACATTTTATTTTATCTGCATTTTAATTTAATTTAATGTTATTTATTTCATTAAAAATATTTTACATTCTTTATATAGTTAACTTTTTTCAAAAGGATTTGTAAAGGTTGATGACATGTTGGCTGTTCAAAAGTGTGCAAATGGTTTCTCCCTGCAATTTGACAGTGATGGATCCCTAATCAGTCTTTATGATCCAGTTACTAAGGTATTAATTTTGTTTATTAATACAAAATGAACTTTTTCTGTATACAATAATCACTATGCACCTGTTTAAGTAAATTGTTTGATCTTGATTCGTAATCTAATTACATGAAATAAAAAAAATCTGAAAAATACAAAGTATTTATCATATAGTGGTGTAGCTAAGGTAGGTTTTTCCTTTGTTAAGTGTCAACACTACTGACAGTCTTGGGTTTTCTCTGGATTCCTGACCTTGACCTTAATTTCATGGTCCAGCAACTACATTAAAGTGTTTGGGTTACAACAGTTTTTCTGTAACTATGCATGGTAGGATGACAATAGTTGGTATATAGGTTGCTGATGAATAGTACATGACTGTCTGGTAGGTGCCTCCTGACCTTGACCTCAATTTCACGGTCCAGTGACTACGTTTAAGTTTTTGGGTTACGGCAGTTCCTCTGTAACCATGCATGGTAGGATGACAGTATTTGGTATATAGGTTGCTGATGAATATTACATGACTGTCTAATAGGTGTCACCTGACGTTGACCTCAATTTCACGGTCCAGTGACTACGGAAACGTTTTTGTATAAGGACAGTTGCTCTGTAACTATGCATGGTATGGTGACAATATTTGGTATACAGGCCACTGCTGATATTTAATGCTATTTACGTAATGCTTATGACGAAATTTATTGTTGTTACTGATGCGGAATGCAGGCAAGATGTTTTTCTGTGTTCACACTTGTTAGACTTATTTTCTGGTTTTCATCAATGGATAAAATTTTTCTTTGGTTATGCTTAAATCTAATAACCTAGTTGATTACATTGTTCATTTTCTCTGTTTCTATGGTGCTTAGTTTTGCTTTTGAATTTTTATTTTATCTATAATTGGTGATTATTATAATATATTGCTTGCTTTTGGATTGAAAGATATATTTATGATCGGTATGACAAGACTTTTGTTTAAATCCTGATAATCTAAGTTTTGCATTTTTTAAGTACTATATAACTTCAAATGTAAAATTCGGATTAATAAAATAATGTTTTTTACAGAATGACTGGGCATCTTCTTCAAATCCTATTGGGAAGTTCATATACCAGTCACTGAACCAATCAGATTTTGACTATTTTAATGGAAGTTACCCATACAACCATCACTTTGAGCTGGGTATAGGAAAACCAAATTTGACAGCAAATGCTAACGTGGAAAGTAAAATATGGGGATTGAAAATGGTAGACTTGTTTAAAGGTAAAAATATAGAAGTCTATAATTACTGACATGTGTGTAGACAGAAATATAATGTGTATTTAAGCATTCTACTATTTATATTCCCTTTACTCCAAACCCCACTGTCTTTTCTCTGCATTATTATTTTATTTTGAATTTCTCACACACAGCTCATTGTAGGTTTTAGTCTTAAAGCAAGTAAGAGATACAAAAAAGAGTATACTTTGATCAGCCATGTACATGTAAAATCTATATTGATCAGTTTCATATTTTTTTTATATTTATCTTTGTTAAACCAAATACTTAACAGATAAATAAACTTATGTTGAAACTAAACCTACCAGTCAACCTTAATTAAGACGCAAGACAAAGAAACAAATAAAAGGACACATGTTTTATTTTAATCAATTAGCTTTTGCACTAAATACATGTTTGTTTTTACTCATTTAAATTTTTTATCTGTACAAATTATGATAGATGTTCTAAAGCTCTAAAGGAATAGTTTCATAATCATGAAAAACATGAACATAGTGACCCTTATTGCCAACATTTATAGTTTTATATATAATATATAAATCACATCCTTTTTTTCAAAAAAGAAAACCAGGCCTTTCTGGCCAAGTGGATAGGAAAGTTACCGGTAGTCATTTATAATTGATCACGTAGTCAGTCAACACTTAGATGACTGGTATGAATCTCACTTCAGGCAGTGCATACTTGACTCCAATCTTAATTGACAAGGATAGCTAATTTATCTACTGCAGGTCGAGGGTTTTCTCCAGGTACTTTGGCTTCCTACCCCAATAAAAACCAAATGCCATGATATAGCTGAAAAATTGCTGAAAGTGGCTTTGAACACCATTTTAACAAACAAACAAACAAATAAAAAATAGATTACTGACAATACATTTCAGTCTATGAGCAGAAGTCAGATTGACATTAAAATGTAACCTTTAAAAAAGGTAATAAGTTGTACCTCTTAAAAGATGGAAATAACAAAATGTATATTTATCACAATGACATATAAACATTGTATGCTGCTTGCATATGTTTTGTTGCTTACAATATAACACACACAAAAAACATAATAATTTATCTTTTTTGCAGGGCCACAATGCCAGTTTATTGTAAAGTCAATGTTTACTGACCCTAAATGTTTGACTAACTATGGCTGTCCTGTGACAGTATCTGTAGAGTATAATGCTGATACAGCAGATAAATCAGGACAAGGAAGTTCATGTATGTCAATCTATAAAGTAGTCAGCTACTATTGGTCAATGGCTTGTCAACAATTTGATTCCTGGGGGCAGGGTCTGCTAGGCTTCAACTGTTCTTTGCAAGTATTGCTAGTTTCTTGCTGACAGTCAGTGGTTTTCACCTGGTACTCGGGTTGGGTTACCATTTTCTAATACCAGTATGTCATATCTGGTTATTACCTGTAATTTAGTCAGTTCTTTAGTGTGCTGTTTTAATAGAAAATTTATCATATAAGATATTATGTTTTCTGTGTCATATAGATCCTATCTGTCATCATTAATACCAGTTGGTGTCTGCTTTAGTTTTATTCCACAACTTGCCTTAAACAATTTTTATGGAATAATCCAAAACTTGTATCATTATGAGAGCAGATCGATGAAAAAATAACCCATACTTTATTATCGTTTTAAGATGGGTTGGCATTATATTTGTGAACATTTTGCCCTGATTGGTAGCAAAGGGTAAAATATCATGAATATAATCCGTACCAATGTTAAATTGACAATAAAGTATGGTATACATGAATTATTTTGATTCTGATTATGAGAAATACTGTAATCTGTACAGTGAAGTGGCATATATAGGAGCACTAGTGTATGGCTGTTCCACGGACCTCCTGCATCTCAAAATGTAGAGTGTTAATTATGTTGAATCATGCAAATCAGACTGAAAATAATAACTTTATTAACAGTAGCGATAATTATGGTTTAGCGATGGTTTAAAAATTTGTGTTTTTTAAATTAAAATTTAACCGACTGCAACCACAATTAACTTACTAATGTACAAACTAAATTTATTGGAATTTTAACACAGCATTGTTTACAAAGCAAAAGCAGGACATCATATTAGAATGAACAATACTTACATGTACTAATGTTTTGGTATATATAATTGTTTAAAAAAATAACTGGGATTTAAATATTGTTGGGGGAGGTCACATTTCCTCTGTTCAAAACTCCTAAATTGTCCGAGATTTCTGACCAACATATATAAGTAGGCATTGATCTGCCAAGTTATGCAGGTTTTCAATGTATATTTTGTTGTTAAAATAAAATACATGTGTCTTCCATAAAACATGCACATCATGTCAATGACCTTGCACTTGCAGAAATGTCCGATTACAGTTTACTTTTGATATAAATTATCTAATATTTTTTATCATCTGCATTTATCTTACTTTTTCTCACAGATCACAAGAGATAACTATAACTCGCAGACACTGATAACATTGTGACATTTTAAACAATTCTAAATGATGAAAAAAACCAAAATTATAACTAAGAAATAGAAAATATATGTTCATCAAAACAAACACTTATTTGTTTTTTTTTAACTTTTAATAATGGTTCATTATCTTCATGTTTTGCAGCTTAAAATTAAGAATGATATAGTTTGAACTATATTCTTATTAAGTTGTCATGTAAAGTTAGTCTCTTTATAGACCTTAATTTATTGTGGAAAAATGTGTTCAATCTAAAATTGACTATACAAGTATCTTCTGAGGATAAAAATATGTAATTATAATATTTTAGTTGTGGATGTCACTCTACAATGGTTTAAGAAAGCACCAACCAGATTACCAGAGTCTTTATACTTTGTATTCCAACCAGCAAAGAAGAACAACATGTCATGGAAACTACACAAACTTGGACAATTCATTGATCCGCTGAATGTTGTATTTAATGGTAGTCAGAGACTTCATGGCAAGTATTCAATATTTTGGACAACTTATATATCCATTAACATAATGACCCTTAAAGTGTTCCCTTCATGCCAAAAAAGGCCCCTTATGTAGATTTAGAAAAGTAGGCTCCTTGTAGCTAATATAAATGGCTAAATTTTATGTCCTTACCTAATACTCCATACTTTTTCACTGGACGTGGTGTTGACCCATTCTGTTCCTCGTTGATGTATTGATTTACGTGTTCTCATACTGAATATAACTGAAATATTGCTTGGTAAACATTAAGGAAACATTCAATCAATCAATAAACAATGTATAGATTTATTGTAATAAATGGCACACATGGGCAACATGTTTCCTATTCCATGAACGGACAACTTAATTGATTCATTAATATTGTAATTAAAGTCAATCAGGAACAACATTGTATGCTCTGAATAAATTGGACAATTTATGGACCACAGTGTTACTGGCAATAAGGGACAATATCCTATAAACATGGACAACTTATTTCTCACTAATGAGACAGCCTGGTACCTATTTTTAGCCGGTTGAGATATTCACGCTCCTTTTCCCGTAAAAATGTATTGTGACGTCAACTGTCGGTTCAGCAATAAAATTGATAAAATATTTGCTTTAGCTGTGTTGGTTTACTATGCCTGTTTAAATATTAACATGAAAAGAACATATCTGAGCTTTCATGACACAATTTATGCCACAATATGACAGCGGTAAACATCAAAACAAACACGGTGACGCAACATGTGTACACTGGAGATAACTCTATTTGTTGCCATCTTTCAATAGAACAGAACTGGATTTTTTTTAACGAATTAGTGAGAAATAGAATCAAACACCTGTGGTTGGGCAAGACAGGAAAATCTCAGAAATCTTTTCACTTGGGTGTCTGAGATTTTCCCGTCTTGCCCTCCCACCGGTGTTAGATCCTATATTTCTCATTCAATGTTGTATTATTTTTCAAGTAAAAAATGTAGCAGCAGGACAAAAAATTAATTTAAGGTATCTGACCAATAATGGCAGTTACCATTTCATTTAATTTTTTTTACCAAGAAATACAGCTTTATGAACTCAATTTATTGATAATTCATGACTCAAATTAAATTTATTGTTTAACTTTGAGTCAATGTTACCAGTTTTGAGCAAATATTAGTAGTATTTCCGAGGTAAGCTCCATTGAAAAACAATGGACATCCAGGATACCAAACATGATCAGGTGGTCAATTGCAGTTTGGATACCCTAAAAGGTGGTTTATAAAGAAAATAAGACCATGAATGAATGAAAAACACAGACTTCTCAACATCCTGGAATGTTCCTATAAAATAAACCTTTTTCATAAGGTGTGTGTTGTATCTTCTGTATAACTAATGTTTTAAAACCAGTCATAAACATGTAACAATAATTAATAAATGATCCTGTTTTCAGCTGTTGACAAGGGAGTTTACTACACAGATAACAATGGCGATGGATTAGAAATTCTGTCATATGATGTAGCCATAGTAAATGTATTGACACCACAGCATTACGTCAGCCCAATACCCCTCCCATTAACCCCAATTCCTGAAGTCACTGGAATGGCATTTAATTTATATAACAATATCTGGGATGTGAACTGGATATTCTGGTATCCTTACGAGGTGAGAGACTGCAACCAGAAATTCAGATTTAGGATAAATATAGACTAATGCTCTTCTAGACTTTTTTCCGTCTTTAAGTGCAGTAGTATTTACTAAAGTTGCAAATATTACATTTATGATTAAAAATGTTTTTTCCAAACACATTATATCTACAAATATTTGTGTATTGCCATAGCTGAAATAAATCCATAGCCAACATTGAAACATTTGAATTGTTAGGTTTACCTCAGTGTATAAAACAAATGAGTTTAAGTGACCTTTACATTCCCAGATTTATTAAAGGAATTTGTTGTGGTTTTTTTTTGGTTCCCTTACATTATAGCTTAATTGAAACAGTGTTCATTTGGAGTATGTGATATTTTTACATTATTTATCTAAATTTTTAAGCATTTTATATGTATTCATTTTTTATGGGTAGATGTCTTTGAAGATAATAGATAATCATGTTAATACTAGCATTAGAAATTGTCCTGTTGTTAAAATTTGATCAATAAAAGAAATAGTTTAAATTATTGTGAAATAGGTTAAATTTGTAGATGTTATGGACCGCTCCAATCAAATATGGATTATATAATTTCAACTTAATTTTTTAGTTTAATATTCTATTTACCTGATTCTCAAAACTATGTAGTTGAAATAGATTATCTTAAAAATTCTCTGTTAGTTTTATTAGACATTTCACTTTAATAGTATGTTATTTGTGTCTGCAAAGAGAATGAGTGGGGTTTCCAGATTCATTGTAATTGTAATTCAAGTATGGGTTTTGTTTTGTTCATTAAAGTGCTTTTGTTTGAAATGAGAAATCATCCCACACAGCTGTCTCTAAATAATTTAATAAATCAAGCAAATTGTGAAAACATTGCAATATATTTTATCAACTTGAAGCAGCATTTATTTCTGGCACATTTAAAATATTAGACATGTAGCAAGGGACCAAATGTGTGTAAGACAAATATGAGGAAATAAACAGAGCTCTTTGTGTGAAACCTTCATTTGTACAAGTGATGTGGTAACCAGTCCTTAGTGCAACATAATAAATAGGTACACCATTGATGTTACTATGTACTGTACTCGGGATAATCATGTCACCACTGCATTGTGTGTAGATGTCACTTAGTATTGCAGTCACCAGTACAACATGTGTATATGTCACTATGTATTGTACTTGTGGTAATTGTGTTACATGTAGATATCATAGAAGTAAATATTGTGCCATACTTGTGTCACCAGTACATAATTATGTGTAGGTGATTAAGTTGTATAAAATATGCTGTGATAACATTTTATAATGAATAAAGAGTGAATCTGTGTAAAGTTTCTTTCTTTGTATAATAAATTCTTGATATAATAAATATTGTATACAGATTCCTCGATACATGTAGTCTGGGCACTGGGAATGGTCCAAAATCCTTAAGTGACAGATAGGGGAAGCTCTCTTATAAGAAGGTTTTCATGTTTTAATACAAAGTCATAGTAGGTAACAAGTTTGGAGAGAGCTACTATGCTCCTTGAACTATAAAGAGCCCTGTTTTAGATTTTGGAAAACAAGGAACAACAGAAAGCTAAGTTCTCTGTCCCAACTCTATATTTTTTAATTGGCAATTAGTCAAGATTAAATTTCTATTAGACCATTCCATTCTGCTATAAGACAATCCCACTCAGCTATTCAACCATCCCATTTTGCTATTTATTATCGTTTTATACCTTGTTCTCACCCTAAATTAAGCTGAAATTCTGACAATTCAATCAATCCACATAAAAAGTAGAATGGTCAGTATGACATATAAGAGTAAAACACACCACTTGTCAACTTGTTTGACAGTAATTTGGCAGCAATGATCTGTTGTGATCTTTTCCAAAACATCCTAGATTTACCACCTGTAAAACTTCTTAAACAATGATGCATTTGGTTGTTTAATTCAAATTTTATTGTGCTAACAATTTTGGGGTTTGCTGAAGTACAGTATACTGTATAATATTTTATTTGTCCTATTGGCATGACATTTTGTTTGTCTGTCTGTAAACTTTGCACATATTTAAATTTTCTCTTCTGAAACAGCAATTCCACTGAAACCAAACTTCAAAACTTGGCAGAAGTGATGTTTGTTAGATCATAGACAAATATTTCTCATTTTATAAAAGTTTGAAACATGTTAAAATTGTAGGTAAATATCTGAGGTAAGTTGATACAAATTATGTATTTGAGGTCCTCTACAAAGATTCCTTATTTTATCTTGATATAACAAAATAAATCACTGACATGTACAGTCTTTGTTTCCAATTAGAGGTAAAATTTAATTAAAAAAATCAAGAACAACAAATCACTTTGTTACTTAATACTAATACTGTCTATAAACATTTCTCATTTTGTTATCATAAAGCAAAAAACGGCCACATAGACAAGTCTCGTTTCTTTTTGACTTGGATTTTTAAAATCACCACTCAAGTCCAAATGTTTTGTCATACTGAATAGTTGAATTTTAAGGTTCTGTTGTTAGTTTCCTTTTCATACGTTTATATATGATTTGTTTAAGTGTTCACTGTGATCATTATTATATTCTGAGTACAGGTAAACTTAAAACAACAATCAATCAATCCATCATAAAGATTTTATATATAATTTGTTTATTGTTACTCACCTTAGTGATTTTTGTCTCGCCTGCGACGAAAGTCGCTGGAGGCGAGACATATGTATGGGAATCCGGCGGCGGCGGCGGTGTAAACACTTGACATCTTGCTTCATATCTTTGTAAGTCCAAGCCCTAGGTCCATCAAATTTGGTCCAGAGGTAGCTTATGATGAGTACTTGCCAGTCAGTCACCTGTCACCTGACCTTGACCTCAATTTCATGGTCCAGCGACTACGTTAAAGTTTTTGAGTTACGACAGTTCCTCTGTAACTACGCATGGTAGGATGACAATATTTGGTGTATAGGTTGCTGATGACTAGTACATGACTGTCTGGTAGGTGTCACCTGACCTTGACCTCAATTTCACGGTCCAGCGACTACGTTAAAGTTTTTGGGATACGACAGTTCCTCTGTAACTACGCATGGTAGGATGACAATATTTGGTGTATAGGTTGCTGATGACTAGTACATGACTGTCTGGTAGGTGTCACCTGACCTTGACCTCAATTTCACGGTCCAGCGACTACATTAAAGTTTTTGGGTTACGACAGTTCCTCTGTAACTACACATGGTAGGATGACAATATTTGGTATATAGGTTGCTGATGAATAGTGCATGACTGTCTGGTAGGTGCCATTTGACCTTGACCTCAATTTCACGGTCCAGTGACTACCTTAAAGTTTTTAGGTTACTGCATTTCCCCTGTAACCAAGCATGGTAGGATGACAATATTTGGTATATAGGTTGCTGATGAATAGTAAATGATTGTCTGGTAGGTGTCACTGGTAGGCTCCAATGTAACCTGAATTGCTCACCTGGAGGTTCTTATCAAAGATTGGTCTAGTTAAATCCACCCCCCTTTACAGGAAAAAATTTCTTTATTTAACTTATATTTTTAAGTAACAGCACATTTTTTCCCAAAGGAGTATTATTGTAAAGTTAAGATACATTTGGCCAGGTGGTTCTTGAGAAGAAGTAGCTAAGGTACGCGGACGACAACAACAGATACAAAGTGACCTTTGGTCCAGGTGAGCTAAACTTATATGGCTAGCAACCAGACAGCTGAAAAACTAAAATAAAATTGCAGCATTAGAATATCAAAGGTATCATGCTCCTACTATTAGACAATGAACTCAATTTGTAATCATCAGTAAAATGACAAATTGAAACGTAAATATTTTGTCATTTGTCTTCCTCATGTTTCACAACAAACCATCAATCGTTTTTCACATTTTCCCAAAACCAACACAGTCTTTGAGGCTTCTCAACAATAGTTTTGATAATTGTGATGGATCATTCTTTCCTCTAGGTAAATATAGAGACAAAGTACATGTAGATGTATATGGTAGTCTTCCCCTTTCATAGTCACAATAAAAGCAAATGCAAAGTTTTGAAGAAAATCCAAGCGGAGGGCTTCTATCTGCACCAGTGATGAATACAAGAAGGTCCTCAAAAGTGCAGTCTACTTCTTTGTCTGAAAAATATGAATAAAGTGTTATCATAAACTCTTGCCAAAGAGATATGTCTGGCCTTGTGCCCAACATGGTCACTAAAGATTGACTTATTTAACACAGATGCCTCAGACATCTCAAACAAATCAAATCGTGACTTTTGTCACAGTATTAAAAATCAAAGAATGTGTCCAAGGGAAGGGATGCCCCCACTAAATGAAGTCCCAAACAGGAAGTAGTTGTCTGACAGGTCTGAAAGTTGCTTAGGACGTACAACTTGTGATACTGAACCACCCTGCCAAATTTCAAATTGTTCTCATGTACGGTTTCTGATAAAAGCTTGATGGAAATTTGTATGTACAAATGAAGTCCCAAACAGGAAGTAGTTGTCAGACAGGTTTAAAAGTCGCTTAGGACGTACAACTTGTGATACTGAACCACCCTGCCAAATTTGAAATTGTTCTCATGTATGGTTTCTGAGAAAAGCTTGACGGAAATTCGTACAGATGGATGGATGTATGTACGACATGTCATCGCGAGGGCATAAAAAAAAATTGGCAAACTACAGGCTACCAGTCCCTAAGTTGTAATCATCAGGAAAATGACAAATTGAAACGTAAATATTTTGTCATTTGTGTTCCTCATGTTTCACAACAAACCATCAATCAATTGTTTTTCACATTTTCCCAAAACCAACACAGTCTTTGAGGCTTCTCAACAATAGTTTTGATAATTGTGATAATCGTGCTCAACAGTAACTTCAGGTCCAACAACTCTTTAAACTGCATGGAAGATATGCAGTTTTCAAGAATTTAAAATAACAGGCCATGACCCCATCAACAGATCATTTTGAAAATTTCAGCAAAGATCCCCCTTGAAATGATGAACAATATTACCCCCTGCCTGATATTAGCTAAATGCAATCAGGTTTCTTGATATTTGCAAATAACTTCTGTCGAACCCCTCTGTTCAATTTTTAGTTACATCAGCCAAGCTTTTTAGAGATACTAAAATACAAAACATAAACTTGATAGCAAGTACCCAATGAACATGCATGTAAAGTTTGGGCTCAATCCATTCATCAGTTACAGATAGGATGTTTTTTTGAAAAAGTTTACACAGGACAAACGACAGACACCAATTGAAGATAAAAGCTCACATGGTCTTTGTCCAAGTGAGCTGTAAAAATTGTGACAAAAAGGAAGAAAGGACAGAAACATGGAAATAAAATAAGAGTGAACACACATTAACCTCTCACCTGCTAAAAAGCTTTTGTGGATATAGAAAAATCTAGGAGATAAAAATTGAAGTCAAAATCAGAATGTAGGAAGCAGACTGACATGCCTCCACTTAGGTGCATCTATAATCCAAATATGGGCATTTCCACAACATCAATACAACAAGAATATGCCCATAAGACATAATGACCCATCTCGCAACATTTATTTCCCCCCCTTCCAAAGTTGACGTGACAGGTAAAATTTCACGATGATTTTTGTTTGTTCATATCCTGACGTATATGTGTATGAAGTTTCAATATGATACCACACTTCCTTCATGGTAAAGTAACTTCAACCTGAAGGTAAACCTAAGTATAACATCCCCCTTTTTCTGTGATCAATCAACCATGAAGTTGATGAGGCAGGTAAAATTTTATAATGATTTTTGTTTGACGTTCATATCCTGACGTATATGTGTATGAAGTTTCATTATAATACCACACTTCCTTCATGGTAAAGTAACTTCAACCTGAAGGTAAACCTGGTGGGATGGAAGGACCCAAACACTATATGGCCCCTACTTTCGTAGATGGAGCATAAAAAAGCTTTGCCAAGCAGCATAATACGACGGCAACATGTTGAACACTGTACATTTGAGACCCAATATGGATAGATTGCCTTGGACACATGCAGCTCATGGTGGACTGACAAAGTTTTTTGACGCATGCATTCTTTGGTGGACTTTACACCCACATTTTTACAAGGAATCCAATAGATTTTTTTTCAAAAGCAGCTGTCGCCGAAAAGCCATACAGAAGTCTTGCTTTTTGAAACTTTCATCGCAGGCGAGACAATAAAAGCATTTTAGAAGTTACCATCAATATCCTGCAGAAAAACTTCCCATGAGTAAATAGTGTCTTCTTCTCTTGCTCTATCATTACTGCCTGCAACACTCCAATTAATTTCATACAAGTCTTGAAAGACATTTTTAGTCAGTTTCTTTTGATCCTTACTATCACAACAAAATATGTATTTCCATTCATTTGGGTGTTCCTTTATCATTTTCCATAGACCTGAAACATCATCAATGCCACATGCAAACTGTTTCTGTTCAGCTGATGTTCTGCAATTCAACAAATATGAAGCATTAAATTACCTAGGGAAGACATATATGTCGTCTGCAGTTAAGTTTTCTTTAAACAATAAGCAAATGAGGGACAGCCATGAAATCAATATACATACTAAAGTTTTATAAAATAAGTTTCAAGAGTCTACTGTATAAAGTTCTTGGGAAAACTGGAACAAAACTTTGGTTATGTTCAATAGATTACAGTGTTTGTCAACAGAAATTAAAAAGCGACAACCATGAAATCAATATGCTTCAGTATTATAACGGGGTAAAACCATCAGCAAAGTATAAAGAATCTAATGTATGTATTCCCTGAGTGAAATCTTTGTTACAACGAAACCGGACAGAGGATTACACAGAAGAGTGTAAGAGAATAGATGGTCCCAAATTGATCACTTAATGTCACTTCTAGTCATAAAAATCTTCAAAATCAGACCAATAATTTAAAAAGTTTACTTTTTTGGGTGTTGCCCCATTATGGCAGTCCATCAAATCTGATGAAACATGAAGTTCACAGAATTTTATTAGGAACATAATGAAGAAAGAATAATCAAAATCTTATAAAATCTAGATGCATTAGTGAGCATAGCTTACAATGTGATAAATAGTTCCTGCTTTTTGACCCTATCATTTTGAACATGTGTTTCTCTGTACTCAGAAGTTGACATCTTCTGGATCTGAAAACACATCCACAGTACAACACACCCATACAAAGCTTGCTACAAAATATCAACAACCCATAATACTAGCTGAGAAAACTCTTGACAAATATTTGTCTATTTGTACCCTATGTATCTAAAATACTTTGAGCAAACAGGAAGGATTATTGAATAGATCTATAAATAAATGTCATGATTCATTATAAGGTATGAAGTTACATAATGCCCTCTTCACAAGCAAGGGTATTATGATGAAGTTCACATGCCAGAAAATGTTCATTTTTTCTTTACGAGTAGAACCTTTTGATTTATCATTTACCTATACACAACCAGCTGTTTCAATAAACAATTCAGTGCTTGTCCCCTGCTTTCCTTCTTGATTTGCCATGCCCCAGCATAACCTTGCTCTAACACCCAATCACCATGGGCAGATAAAAAGTGATCTCTTTTCTGGTCAGTGTCAGCATCTTTCAGCTACAAGAAACAATATAACTGTAGAAAGCATCCAAGTCAACAAATGATGATGAAATTTTTAGTCTGCATTTTCAAACACTATTGAATAAATATGAAAATGAAATTTTATGTCCAAACACTAGTGACTCAAATATATAAAGATCAGTAAGGAATCAACAAAGACAAATCATGTTAAGCCATGAACCATGAAGAACAGAAAAGTAAGGAATCAACAAAGACAACTCATGTTAAGTCATGAACCATGAAGAACAGAAAAGTAAGGAATCAACAAAGACAACTCATGTTAAGCCATGAACCATGAAGAACAGAAAAGTAAGGAATCAACAAAGACAACTCATGTTAAGTCATGAACCATGAAGAACAGAAAAGTAAGGAATCAACAAAGACAACTCATGTTAAGCCATGAACCATGAAGAACAGAAAAGTAAGGAATCAACAAAGACAACTCATGTTAAGTCATGAACCATGAAGAACAGAAAAGTAAGGAATCAACAGACAACTCATGTTAAGTCATGAACCATGAAGAACAGAAAAGTAAGGAATCAACAAAGACAACTCATGTTAAGTCATGAACCATGAAGAACAGAAAAGTAAGGAATCAACAGACAACTCATGTTAAGTCATGAACCATGAAGAACAGAAAAGTAAGGAATCAACAAAGACAACTCATGTTAAGTCATGAACCATGAAGAACAGAAAAGTAAGGAATCAACAAAGACAACTCATGTTAAGTCATGAACCATGAAGAACAGAAAAGTAAGGAATCAACAAGACAACTCATGTTAAGCCATGAACCATGAAGAACAGAAAAGTAAGGAATCAACAAAGACAACTCATGTTAAGTCATGAACCATGAAGAACAGAAAAGTAAGGAATCAACAAAGACAACTCATGTTAAGTCATGAACCATGAAGAACAGAAAAGTAAGGAATCAACAAAGACAACTCATGTTAAGTCATGAACCATGAAGAACAGAAAAGTAAGGAATCAACAAAGACAACTCATGTTAAGTCATGAACCATGAAGAACAGAAAAGTAAGGAATCAACAGACAACTCATGTTAAGTCATGAACCATGAAGAACAGAAAAGTAAGGAATCAACAAAGACAACTCATGTTAAGTCATGAACCATGAAGAACAGAAAAGTAAGGAATCAACAAAGACAACTCATGTTAAGTCATGAACCATGAAGAACAGAAAAGTAAGGAATCAACAAAGACAACTCATGTTAAGTCATGAACCATGAAGAACAGAAAAGTAAGGAATCAACAAGACAACTCATGTTAAGTCATGAACCATGAAGAACAGAAAAGTAAGAATCAACAAAGACAACTCATGTTAAGTCATGAACCATGAAGAACAGAAAAGTAAGGAATCAACAAAGACAACTCATGTTAAGTCATGAACCATGAAGAACAGAAAAGTAAGGAATCAACAAGACAACTCATGTTAAGTCATGAACCATGAAGAACAGAAAAGTAAGGAATCAACAAAGACAACTCATGTTAAGTCATGAACCATGAAGAACAGAAAAGTAAGGAATCAACAAAGACAAATCATGTTAAGCCATGAACCATGAAGAACAGAAAAGTAAGGAATCAACAAAGACAACTCATGTTAAGTCATGAACCATGAAGAACAGAAAAGTAAGGAATCAACAAAGACAACTCATGTTAAGTCATGAACCATGAAGAACAGAAAAGTAAGGAATCAACAAAGACAACTCATGTTAAGTCATGAACCATGAAGAACAGAAAAGTAAGGAATCAACAAAGACAACTCATGTTAAGTCATGAACCATGAAGAACAGAAAAGTAAGGAATCAACAAAGACAACTCATGTTAAGCATGAACCATGAAGAACAGAAAAGTAAGGAATCAACAAAGACAACTCATGTTAAGTCATGAACCATGAAGAACAGAAAAGTAAGGAATCAACAAGACAACTCATGTTAAGTCATGAACCATGAAGAACAGAAAAGTAAGGAATCAACAAAGACAACTCATGTTAAGCATGAACCATGAAGAACAGAAAAGTAAGGAATCAACAAAGACAACTCATGTTAAGTCATGAACCATGAAGAACAGAAAAGTAAGGAATCAACAAAGACAACTCATGTTAAGTCATGAACCATGAAGAACAGAAAAGTAAGGAATCAACAAAGACAAATCATGTTAAGCCATGAACCATGAAGAACAGAAAAGTAAGGAATCAACAAAGACAACTCATGTTAAGTCATGAACCATGAAGAACAGAAAAGTAAGGAATCAACAAAGACAACTCATGTTAAGCCATGAACCATGAAGAACAGAAAAGTAAGGAATCAACAAAGACAACTCATGTTAAGTCATGAACCATGAAGAACAGAAAAGTAAGGAATCAACAAAGACAACTCATGTTAAGTCATGAACCATGAAGAACAGAAAAGTAAGGAATCAACAAAGACAACTCATGTTAAGCCATGAACCATGAAGAACA
>OX104112.1:61596328-61891959 GCA_944474755.1 Limnoperna fortunei
TCATGTTAAGCCATGAACCATGAAGAACAGAAAAGTAAGGAATCAACAAAGACAACTCATGTTAAGCCATGAACCATGAAGAACAGAAAAGTAAGGAATCAACAAAGACAACTCATGTTAAGCCATGAACCATGAAGAACAGAAAAGTAAGGAATCAACAAGACAACTCATGTTAAGTCATGAACCATGAAGAACAGAAAAGTAAGGAATCAACAAAGACAACTCATGTTAAGTCATGAACCATGAAGAACAGAAAAGTAAGGAATCAACAAAGACAACTCATGTTAAGCCATGAACCATGAAGAACAGAAAAGTAAGGAATCAACAAAGACAACTCATGTTAAGCCATGAACCATGAAGAACAGAAAAGTAAGGAATCAACAAAGACAACTCATGTTAAGTCATGAACCATGAAGAACAGAAAAGTAAGGAATCAACAAAGACAACTCATGTTAAGCCATGAACCATGAAGAACAGAAAAGTAAGGAATCAACAAAGACAACTCATGTTAAGTCATGAACCATGAAGAACAGAAAAGTAAGGAATCAACAAAGACAACTCATGTTAAGTCATGAACCATGAAGAACAGAAAAGTAAGGAATCAACAAAGACAACTCATGTTAAGCCATGAACCATGAAGAACAGAAAAGTAAGGAATCAACAGACAACTCATGTTAAGTCATGAACCATGAAGAACAGAAAAGTAAGGAATCAACAAAGACAACTCATGTTAAGCCATGAACCATGAAGAACAGAAAAGTAAGGAATCAACAAAGACAACTCATGTTAAGCCATGAACCATGAAGAACAGAAAAGTAAGGAATCAACAAACAACTCATGTTAAGTCATGAACCATGAAGAACAGAAAAGTAAGGAATCAACAAAGACAACTCATGTTAAGCCATGAACCATGAAGAACAGAAAAGTAAGGAATCAACAGACAACTCATGTTAAGCCATGAACCATGAAGAACAGAAAAGTAAGGAATCAACAAAGACAACTCATGTTAAGCCATGAACCATGAAGAACAGAAAAGTAAGGAATCAACAAAGACAACTCATGTTAAGCCATGAACCATGAAGAACAGAAAAGTAAGGAATCAACAAAGACAACTCATGTTAAGCCATGAACCATGAAGAACAGAAAAGTAAGGAATCAACAAACAACTCATGTTAAGTCATGAACCATGAAGAACAGAAAAGTAAGGAATCAACAAAGACAACTCATGTTAAGTCATGAACCATGAAGAACAGAAAAGTAAGGAATCAACAAAGACAACTCATGTTAAGCCATGAACCATGAAGAACAGAAAAGTAAGGAATCAACAAAGACAACTCATGTTAAGTCATGAACCATGAAGAACAGAAAAGTAAGGAATCAACAAGACAACTCATGTTAAGTCATGAACCATGAAGAACAGAAAAGTAAGGAATCAACAAAGACAACTCATGTTAAGCCATGAACCATGAAGAACAGAAAAGTAAGGAATCAACAGACAACTCATGTTAAGTCATGAACCATGAAGAACAGAAAAGTAAGGAATCAACAAAGACAACTCATGTTAAGTCATGAACCATGAAGAACAGAAAAGTAAGGAATCAACAAAGACAACTCATGTTAAGCCATGAACCATGAAGAACAGAAAAGTAAGGAATCAACAAAGACAACTCATGTTAAGTCATGAACCATGAAGAACAGAAAAGTAAGGAATCAACAAAGACAACTCATGTTAAGCAATGAACCATGAAGAACAGAAAAGTAAGGAATCAACAAAGACAACTCATGTTAAGTCATGAACCATGAAGAACAGAAAAGTAAGGAATCAACAAAGACAACTCATGTTAAGTCATGAACCATGAAGAACAGAAAAGTAAGGAATCAACAAAGACAACTCATGTTAAGTCCATGAACCATGAAGAACAGAAAAGTAAGGAATCAACAAAGACAACTCATGTTAAGCCATGAACCATGAAGAACAGAAAAGTAAGGAATCAACAAACAACTCATGTTAAGTCATGAACCATGAAGAACAGAAAAGTAAGGAATCAACAAACAACTCATGTTAAGTCATGAACCATGAAGAACAGAAAAGTAAGGAATCAACAAAGACAACTCATGTTAAGCCATGAACCATGAAGAACAGAAAAGTAAGGAATCAACAGACAACTCATGTTAAGTCATGAACCATGAAGAACAGAAAAGTAAGGAATCAACAGACAACTCATGTTAAGTCATGAACCATGAAGAACAGAAAAGTAAGGAATCAACAAAGACAACTCATGTTAAGCCATGAACCATGAAGAACAGAAAAGTAAGGAATCAACAAAGACAACTCATGTTAAGTCATGAACCATGAAGAACAGAAAAGTAAGGAATCAACAGACAACTCATGTTAAGTCATGAACCATGAAGAACAGAAAAGTAAGGAATCAACAAAGACAACTCATGTTAAGCCATGAACCATGAAGAACAGAAAAGTAAGGAATCAACAGACAACTCATGTTAAGTCATGAACCATGAAGAACAGAAAAGTAAGGAATCAACAAAGACAACTCATGTTAAGTCATGAACCATGAAGAACAGAAAAGTAAGGAATCAACAAAGACAACTCATGTTAAGCCATGAACCATGAAGAACAGAAAAGTAAGGAATCAACAAAGACAACTCATGTTAAGCCATGAACCATGAAGAACAGAAAAGTAAGGAATCAACAAAGACAACTCATGTTAAGTCATGAACCATGAAGAACAGAAAAGTAAGGAATCAACAAAGACAACTCATGTTAAGCCATGAACCATGAAGAACAGAAAAGTAAGGAATCAACAAAGACAACTCATGTTAAGCCATGAACCATGAAGAACAGAAAAGTAAGGAATCAACAAAGACAACTCATGTTAAGCCATGAACCATGAAGAACAGAAAAGTAAGGAATCAACAAAGACAACTCATGTTAAGCCATGAACCATGAAGAACAGAAAAGTAAGGAATCAACAAGACAACTCATGTTAAGCATGAACCATGAAGAACAGAAAAGTAAGGAATCAACAAAGACAACTCATGTTAAGCCATGAACCATGAAGAACAGAAAAGTAAGGAATCAACAAAGACAACTCATGTTAAGCCATGAACCATGAAGAACAGAAAAGTAAGGAATCAACAGACAACTCATGTTAAGCCATGAACCATGAAGAACAGAAAAGTAAGGAATCATGAAAGACAACTCATGTTAAGTCATGAACCATGAAGAACAGAAAAGTAAGGAATCATGAAAGACAACTCATGTTAAGCCATGAACCATGAAGAACAGAAAAGTAAGGAATCAACAAAGACAACTCATGTTAAGTCATGAACCATGAAGAACAGAAAAGTAAGGAATCAACAAAGACAACTCATGTTAAGTCATGAACCATGAAGAACAGAAAAGTAAGGAATCAACAAAGACAACTCATGTTAAGCCATGAACCATGAAGAACAGAAAAGTAAGGAATCAACAAGACAACTCATGTTAAGTCATGAACCATGAAGAACAGAAAAGTAAGGAATCAACAAACAACTCATGTTAAGTCATGAACCATGAAGAACAGAAAAGTAAGGAATCAACAAAGACAACTCATGTTAAGCCATGAACCATGAAGAACAGAAAAGTAAGGAATCAACAAAGACAACTCATGTTAAGCCATGAACCATGAAGAACAGAAAAGTAAGGAATCAACAAAGACAACTCATGTTAAGTCATGAACCATGAAGAACAGAAAAGTAAGGAATCAACAAAGACAACTCATGTTAAGCCATGAACCATGAAGAACAGAAAAGTAAGGAATCAACAAAGACAACTCATGTTAAGTCCATGAACCATGAAGAACAGAAAAGTAAGGAATCAACAAAGACAACTCATGTTAAGTCATGAACCATGAAGAACAGAAAAGTAAGGAATCAACAAAGACAACTCATGTTAAGCAATGAACCATGAAGAACAGAAAAGTAAGGAATCAACAAAGACAACTCATGTTAAGTCATGAACCATGAAGAACAGAAAAGTAAGGAATCAACAAAGACAACTCATGTTAAGCCATGAACCATGAAGAACAGAAAAGTAAGGAATCAACAAAGACAACTCATGTTAAGCCATGAACCATGAAGAACAGAAAAGTAAGGAATCAACAAGACAACTCATGTTAAGTCATGAACCATGAAGAACAGAAAAGTAAGGAATCAACAAAGACAACTCATGTTAAGCCATGAACCATGAAGAACAGAAAAGTAAGGAATCAACAAAGACAACTCATGTTAAGCCATGAACCATGAAGAACAGAAAAGTAAGGAATCAACAAAGACAACTCATGTTAAGTCCATGAACCATGAAGAACAGAAAAGTAAGGAATCAACAAAGACAACTCATGTTAAGCCATGAACCATGAAGAACAGAAAAGTAAGGAATCAACAAAGACAACTCATGTTAAGTCATGAACCATGAAGAACAGAAAAGTAAGGAATCAACAAAGACAACTCATGTTAAGTCATGAACCATGAAGAACAGAAAAGTAAGGAATCAACAAAGACAACTCATGTTAAGTCATGAACCATGAAGAACAGAAAAGTAAGGAATCAACAAAGACAACTCATGTTAAGCCATGAACCATGAAGAACAGAAAAGTAAGGAATCAACAAAGACAACTCATGTTAAGTCATGAACCATGAAGAACAGAAAAGTAAGGAATCAACAAAGACAACTCATGTTAAGCCATGAACCATGAAGAACAGAAAAGTAAGGAATCAACAAAGACAACTCATGTTAAGTCATGAACCATGAAGAACAGAAAAGTAAGGAATCAACAAAGACAACTCATGTTAAGCCATGAACCATGAAGAACAGAAAAGTAAGGAATCAACAAAGACAACTCATGTTAAGCCATGAACCATGAAGAACAGAAAAGTAAGGAATCAACAAAGACAACTCATGTTAAGCCATGAACCATGAAGAACAGAAAAGTAAGGAATCAACAAAGACAACTCATGTTAAGCATGAACCATGAAGAACAGAAAAGTAAGGAATCAACAAAGACAACTCATGTTAAGCCATGAACCATGAAGAACAGAAAAGTAAGGAATCAACAAAGACAACTCATGTTAAGCCATGAACCATGAAGAACAGAAAAGTAAGGAATCAACAAAGACAACTCATGTTAAGCCATGAACCATGAAGAACAGAAAAGTAAGGAATCAACAAGACAACTCATGTTAAGTCATGAACCATGAAGAACAGAAAAGTAAGGAATCAACAAAGACAACTCATGTTAAGCCATGAACCATGAAGAACAGAAAAGTAAGGAATCAACAAGACAACTCATGTTAAGCCATGAACCATGAAGAACAGAAAAGTAAGGAATCAACAAAGACAACTCATGTTAAGCCATGAACCATGAAGAACAGAAAAGTAAGGAATCAACAAAGACAACTCATGTTAAGTCATGAACCATGAAGAACAGAAAAGTAAGGAATCAACAAAGACAACTCATGTTAAGCCATGAACCATGAAGAACAGAAAAGTAAGGAATCAACAAAGACAACTCATGTTAAGTCATGAACCATGAAGAACAGAAAAGTAAGGAATCAACAAGACAACTCATGTTAAGTCATGAACCATGAAGAACAGAAAAGTAAGGAATCAACAAAGACAACTCATGTTAAGCCATGAACCATGAAGAACAGAAAAGTAAGGAATCAACAAGACAACTCATGTTAAGCCATGAACCATGAAGAACAGAAAAGTAAGGAATCAACAAAGACAACTCATGTTAAGCCATGAACCATGAAGAACAGAAAAGTAAGGAATCAACAAAGACAACTCATGTTAAGCCATGAACCATGAAGAACAGAAAAGTAAGGAATCAACAAAGACAACTCATGTTAAGTCATGAACCATGAAGAACAGAAAAGTAAGGAATCAACAAAGACAAATCATGTTAAGCCATGAACCATGAAGAACAGAAAAGTAAGGAATCAACAAAGACAACTCATGTTAAGCCATGAACCATGAAGAACAGAAAAGTAAGGAATCAACAAGACAACTCATGTTAAGTCATGAACCATGAAGAACAGAAAAGTAAGGAATCAACAAAGACAACTCATGTTAAGCCATGAACCATGAAGAACAGAAAAGTAAGGAATCAACAAAGACAACTCATGTTAAGCCATGAACCATGAAGAACAGAAAAGTAAGGAATCAACAAGACAACTCATGTTAAGTCATGAACCATGAAGAACAGAAAAGTAAGGAATCAACAAAGACAACTCATGTTAAGCCATGAACCATGAAGAACAGAAAAGTAAGGAATCAACAGACAACTCATGTTAAGCCATGAACCATGAAGAACAGAAAAGTAAGGAATCAACAAAGACAACTCATGTTAAGCCATGAACCATGAAGAACAGAAAAGTAAGGAATCAACAAAGACAACTCATGTTAAGCCATGAACCATGAAGAACAGAAAAGTAAGGAATCAACAAAGACAACTCATGTTAAGCCATGAACCATGAAGAACAGAAAAGTAAGGAATCAACAAGACAACTCATGTTAAGTCATGAACCATGAAGAACAGAAAAGTAAGGAATCAACAAAGACAACTCATGTTAAGTCATGAACCATGAAGAACAGAAAAGTAAGGAATCAACAAAGACAACTCATGTTAAGCCATGAACCATGAAGAACAGAAAAGTAAGGAATCAACAGACAACTCATGTTAAGTCATGAACCATGAAGAACAGAAAAGTAAGGAATCAACAAAGACAACTCATGTTAAGCCATGAACCATGAAGAACAGAAAAGTAAGGAATCAACAAAGACAACTCATGTTAAGTCATGAACCATGAAGAACAGAAAAGTAAGGAATCAACAAAGACAACTCATGTTAAGCCATGAACCATGAAGAACAGAAAAGTAAGGAATCAAAAGACAACTCATGTTAAGTCATGAACCATGAAGAACAGAAAAGTAAGGAATCAACAAAGACAACTCATGTTAAGCCATGAACCATGAAGAACAGAAAAGTAAGGAATCAACAGACAACTCATGTTAAGTCATGAACCATGAAGAACAGAAAAGTAAGGAATCAACAAAGACAACTCATGTTAAGCCATGAACCATGAAGAACAGAAAAGTAAGGAATCAACAAAGACAACTCATGTTAAGCCATGAACCATGAAGAACAGAAAAGTAAGGAATCAACAAAGACAACTCATGTTAAGCCATGAACCATGAAGAACAGAAAAGTAAGGAATCAACAAAGACAACTCATGTTAAGTCATGAACCATGAAGAACAGAAAAGTAAGGAATCAACAAAGACAACTCATGTTAAGTCCATGAACCATGAAGAACAGAAAAGTAAGGAATCAACAAAGACAACTCATGTTAAGTCATGAACCATGAAGAACAGAAAAGTAAGGAATCAACAAAGACAACTCATGTTAAGCCATGAACCATGAAGAACAGAAAAGTAAGGAATCAACAAGACAACTCATGTTAAGTCATGAACCATGAAGAACAGAAAAGTAAGGAATCAACAAGACAACTCATGTTAAGTCCATGAACCATGAAGAACAGAAAAGTAAGGAATCAACAAAGACAACTCATGTTAAGTCATGAACCATGAAGAACAGAAAAGTAAGGAATCAACAGACAACTCATGTTAAGTCATGAACCATGAAGAACAGAAAAGTAAGGAATCAACAAACAACTCATGTTAAGTCATGAACCATGAAGAACAGAAAAGTAAGGAATCAACAAAGACAACTCATGTTAAGCCATGAACCATGAAGAACAGAAAAGTAAGGAATCAACAAAGACAACTCATGTTAAGTCATGAACCATGAAGAACAGAAAAGTAAGGAATCAACAGACAACTCATGTTAAGTCATGAACCATGAAGAACAGAAAAGTAAAGGAATCAACAAAGACAACTCATGTTAAGCATGAACCATGAAGAACAGAAAAGTAAGGAATCAACAAAGACAACTCATGTTAAGCCATGAACCATGAAGAACAGAAAAGTAAGGAATCAACAGACAACTCATGTTAAGTCATGAACCATGAAGAACAGAAAAGTAAGGAATCAACAAACAACTCATGTTAAGCCATGAACCATGAAGAACAGAAAAGTAAGGAATCAACAGACAACTCATGTTAAGTCATGAACCATGAAGAACAGAAAAGTAAGGAATCAACAGACAACTCATGTTAAGTCATGAACCATGAAGAACAGAAAAGTAAGGAATCAACAAAGACAACTCATGTTAAGCCATGAACCATGAAGAACAGAAAAGTAAGGAATCAACAAAGACAACTCATGTTAAGTCATGAACCATGAAGAACAGAAAAGTAAGGAATCAACAGACAACTCATGTTAAGCCATGAACCATGAAGAACAGAAAAGTAAGGAATCAACAAAGACAACTCATGTTAAGCCATGAACCATGAAGAACAGAAAAGTAAGGAATCAACAAAGACAACTCATGTTAAGCCATGAACCATGAAGAACAGAAAAGTAAGGAATCAACAGACAACTCATGTTAAGTCATGAACCATGAAGAACAGAAAAGTAAAGAATCAACAAAGACAACTCATGTTAAGTCATGAACCATGAAGAACAGAAAAGTAAGGAATCAACAGAGACAACTCATGTTAAGTCATGAACCATGAAGAACAGAAAAGTAAGGAATCAACAAAGACAACTCATGTTAAGTCATGAACCATGAAGAACAGAAAAGTAAGGAATCAACAAAGACAACTCATGTTAAGCCATGAACCATGAAGAACAGAAAAGTAAGGAATCAACAGACAACTCATGTTAAGCCATGAACCATGAAGAACAGAAAAGTAAGGAATCATGAAAGACAACTCATGTTAAGTCATGAACCATGAAGAACAGAAAAGTAAGGAATCAACAGACAACTCATGTTAAGCCATGAACCATGAAGAACACTGTTTATAGACAATCATTTTTTTTTAAATTTTTTAACAAATTTTGTATAATTTCTTTTAAAATCACAGCATTTTCAGTAAAAATTGATAAAAAATATAAAATAAAAACCTCCCAACTCTCCTGAATTCAGGAGAAAGTGGTATAAGATTCTAGAAGGATTTTATTATGGCCTAAAGGATAGTCTGTGTTGTATTTTTTTTTATTGTTAAAACATGTTAAGCCTATATATAGAACTGATGAAGCATATTTGTTTCATTTTTTATGAAAGTATGATACAAATTGGCTAGATTTTTTGTTATACCCTTGAACTTAATAAACAGTACCTTAAAAATAAGAAATGCACTATCTGGATCTTCTAGGTATTGTGCTTACATGCTACATGTATAAATTATCCACTGTGATTGATGGAGACATTAATTGAAAGATAGCTCTTTTTGTGTTTTGATGATGAGAACTTTTTTCAAAAAATTAATAAAATGTACCTTCTGTAGAATGTTTCTTATGTCATGGTCAGCAAAACAATCCAAATCAAAATCCATGAAATCTACCTCTTGTCCAATCATCATACTGTATAGTAATGGATTAAGTACATAAAGCCCAGGACCCTCTTGTGCAATACTCATAGCAGTAAGTCTTCCAGCCAGTCTATATTGTTGTTCCTCTAGCTTTTGCAAATTATGAGCAAAAATTTTGGAGTACTCCTTTCCCTCAAACAAGGAAGAGTTAACCAAACCCTTTAAAGCTAGCCTGAAAATAAAAGAACATGTAATGGTTGATGGCAAATTGTCACCATATTACTGTTGAGCGATCTATTATCACTATCTTGCTTACCAAATATACCTTTACTACCATTATTTGTAATGGAAACTGTTGTTAATCACTATTAAATTTAAAATAATCTTTGGGGATATCTACAACATTTTGTCCTTTTGGAGACAGAAAAAAACTTTTCTTATTTGCCCAGTGTTAAGTCATTGTAGAAATCAGAATGAAATTTTATAGTTACCATCTAATAAAAGACAAAATAGCATGCATATTTATGGTGATAAACATGCAAAAAATACTAAAAATTCTAGAACAGCCTGTCGTTTGTAGACAGATTTGAATATTGGTAATTATCAAAGAATTATATCCAAAGACCAAATATCATTCCTCTATGAATTGCAGTTGCACACATATGGACATTAACCGACAACTTGGCATTCAAGTGGAAAATAAAGGACAAGGTGATCGATGTATGGTGCAGAAGTTGGTTAATACCAAGGATGTATATGCTGAACAAATATCATCCTTCTATGACTTGCATTTGTTGAAATATGGACTGTAACCTAAAACTTAACCTTAGTCATTCATGCAAGAAAAATAGGTCATGGTGACTCATTTATGGTACAATGTAGGTTGCTATCCATAATGTTTGCACTGATTGAACATCATCCCACTGTAACTAGCAATTGCTGAATTCTATGGACCTCAACCAAAAACCTAACTATTAGGCCACACCAAATTAATTCCTAGTTCTTCTGATAACTTAAAGCAAAATTTTGAAGCAGCGAGCAAAATTTATTTTTTTTTGTTTATTACAAAAAGGGATTTGTCCACGCAATTTGAAAAAAAATAAAATATGAGGTAGAAGATATTACCAAGCGAGCAATTGTACTTTTTAAGATTTGAAAAAATTAAATATAAGATTGAGGATATTACCAAGCGAGCGATAATAATTTTACTTATAGGTTAATATATTTTTATCATTTTGTCTTTTGAGATATCAACTATCTAAAGTGAAAAATCAAGACCATGAGTTTCCACTAAATTGAATAATAGTACTATAAATTTATGTAGAGCTTTTAGACAAATATCCAATTGGATATCAAAAATTTCATTTCCCAAATAAAACTTTAAAGTAAGCTATTATTCCAAAACAGGTAGGATTAAAAATGTTTATTGATATCAACTGCAAGATAATTACTAGGCTACTAGCATGTAACAATGTATGTACGTGTATATGTTTGAGAGATCACTGATATCATAGAAATATGAAGCCTGTGAATGAGGTTGATTCAGGACAGGTATATGTCTCAAGGCCTATATTAATATCTACTGACCAAAATGGAAGGGCAACATCTGTTACATGTGTATATGCTCTTTATTGTGATCTGTCAATGTCACCTGGTAAATATTTAACTGTTTAAATACATTTTGTAATGTTTGTCATACCTGCAAATCCTAGCATTCAACAAAGATTGATTCTGTAGTATCTAAAAGACTGTTTAAGGTACAAAAGGTAAGATGGCAGGACTATTAAACCTTTGATTTTATAATCCATCCTGCAGTTTCCTTTGACATTTTTGAGGAACACATAATAATTTGTTGTTTATGTTGATGAGACTGAATTCCCATTCCAAGAGTTGTTCAGTTTTAATCTTTAACTGCCAAATCAACATATTAACAAATCATTAGGCAGTGTTAGGTGGGAATCCAGTCTTCCCTGCTAAAATCCACCTCTGACAATCATTTTTTGTCTTTGTTTACTTTCAAAATTTCTGCTTTCTTCGGGGTTTGTTTTAGATCGATGAATGAAACTGTTGATGAAGGTATAACTGTAGTAAATGTGTACCAGTAACAGGTTACCAGATTGTGTACCCTACATTTAGTACAGTACTGAATACTACATTGTGTTCTGATTTGGTCAATTGTGGTTAGATGTATACAATTTTTCAGCTGTAAGCTCCTGCATAAATAAAGTTTTAAAAAGTGGTAAAATTGTTCTCAGATCTTGCAAGATAAAATTTTGGTAATTTTTTAAACAATGTATTTTTACATTCACTGCATTAGAAATTTCATGTAAAAGTGGGAGTGTCTCAAAATGTTCTAACTAGCGAAAAAAGGAATTGGTCACGGATATATATGGCATATATTTTTTTAATTGTGAATGAAAGTGTATTAATTTCCTAGTCCAGGTAAATGCTGAGGAATGTTAGAAAGGTATGCAAATCACAGAAATGTAAGTGTTTTCGACTATAGCCAAAACATTTACTACCGTTCTACCTGAACGTTGATTGCATTTCTGCGTCATTTTATATAGATTTTGTTCATGTTTAGATACATTACTGTCAAGGGCACAAATGACTAAAAATATTTTTTAAATAAAACAGGAATCGGAAGCGGGCAATTCCGGATTAGGAGCAGCGAAAATAAAAAAGTACTTTTTAAAACCTTGCTCTAAATATATGCAGCGATTTAGACTAACTATGAATTAATTTGGTGTGACCTTACATAGGCACACATAAACATGTTTGTATGTACGGATGAAAACTTTATCCCCTCACCAACTCTGCTGGGCTCTGGGATAATCAACTCCTTTGATTTACCAATATTTAGTTATTGCAATATATCAATATACACAAACAAATAAAATGAAAGCTCTGTAGAGCACAGCATGCCGCGCCCATGTACACCAATATGGAGAGTCCATTTTATTGGCCACAAGCAGCTTGTCGGTCCATTAGGGACTGACCATTTAACTTGAAGGGGGCCTTGGTTTTTTAATCTAGTCAGAAAATTTTTTCTGTGCAGAGCGCAGAAAAAATATTTAATTTTGTAAGGCTCCATCACAAAATATTATTTTTCATTATAAACATTATTTTTATGGCAGAAAACAATCTTAAGAAAAATTTTTTTCTTAACCTCTGGTGCCAAAATATTTTTTTCATCACAAATCAGATTCAGCATATTTTTTTAGGAAAAAACCAAGACCCCCCCCCACTCCCACCCCTTACTTTGCATCTTTGACAAATACAAAGTATATGCTGTCCCCCATCCCTGCCATCTAAATTTTATTCTTATTACTTGGAAACCATACTGTGGACAAACTCACAAAAGGAAACCCTTGCCCACACTTTAACCCAAGTGATACCCCGCCGCCATATTTATCAATACATGTAGTTATAAATAAATAGATATATATATATATAGAGAGAGAGAGAGAGAGAGAGAGAGAGAAATGAGTTATCTTTCTTAGACCAGAAAATTTCAATGTTGTCAAAATTTTGAAACTTTATAAAGTGGCACAACTATATATATTATTTTTGGGATCATCCTGAAAATTGAACTTGACCTGTATTTTATTGTACTTAACAGCTGTGCAAAATATCATTCAAATCCCTTGACACGTTTTTAAGTTATTATTTGGAAACCTTCGGGGACGAACAGACGGACACCGAACGAAACGAAGAGTATAACATAATACCTCGCCACTTCGTGTGGCGGGGTATAAAAATGTCTTAGTCCCTTTGCAAAGATTGGATACTAACAAAATTTCTTCATGCACATCACCATATGATGTTCTTCCTTTGTGTCATTGATTTCAATCTAAGCGTTTCAGTAAGTTGGGTTAACAATAAGTACCTTTATTTAACTTAATTAAAAATGTTTAAGACCAACAAACTCCCTTTAGAACAACACAACCATAAATCTTCATGCATATCTCTCTCTGTGTCATTGAATTCTACGCAGTCACTTATGAGGATTTGCTTTTACAAGATCAATACTTTAGCTTACACTTCCATTATGCTCAACTTGCTGAAAAATTAGAATTTTCTCACTCATATAAAAACTTGGATCTTCAATAGGGACTTGTACAAGAATCTATTAGTCCTTCTTGATTTAATATTTATACTGTGTTCTCCAATGAAACAAACAACACCTTTTAAAAAAACCTATGCCTCTCTACAGCAAAGTTAGTACAATTTACTTGCCTAAAAAACTCTCTCCTGGGTCCACCCTGGTCATCTCCAAGCTCGCCACTAAATTTTACATAAAGCTTGCAATCTAAGCAAAAGTTTTGACGCTTTAAAGCTCTAAAGGCACTAGTTAATACATCCTTGCGGGATACAATAATGTTTTGGCGTGCTTTATTATCAACTTTTGACTGAAAATTCATCAACAAACGTGACAAATCAGACAGCTTTGCAGTTTCAGGATAGATCTTTCTGGAAGAAAAGAATAGTCTTCGCGTATTAAGATTGTTATGGGTACACCATTGCCAAAACAGCTTTAGTACATTTCTGTACTTTATATAAAATAGAAAGTATATTGACTGATATTGTATGTCATATGAGTATGGTGGTATTTATATAGAAAATGTTGGAAGCTGAAAACATAGTTAATTTGGATATATTGTGTATTATTATTTTGTTTGTTGTTTTATTATTTTTTTCTTACCATTTAAAAACGCCATTGAATATTTATCTTATAAATGGTCTATGTAGAAATAGACATTTAATTAGGTGTCTATCAGAATATAAATGTTGTACAAATCCACATTTCTCTAAAACCGAAGTCAAAGGTCACATTTCAGCTTCTATATCTTGAAATCAAGTAATGCTAGCAAATTTTTGCTTCTGAAATTTCTGAACATGAGAAAATGATTATATGATTTTGCCTTGTGGTAAACAAATTTGCTTCTTACTTTTCTTAAAAAAGCAATATTTTGCCCCTTGAAAATATTTTTAATTTCTATCCCTGGGGTTCTCAAAAATTAAAATTTTTTTTTTTTTCAAGTTAGGCATGTTAAATATTGGTCTGTGCTTATATAGTTTAACTTCATGAATATTGTAAATATTAATTGATAGATCATAGATGGCCATATTTGAAAACATTTTTGAATTAAATAAATGCACTTTGAATGATGTCTCCTGGGACCATACTGGGAGGGTTCCCAGTGCTCGACCCACAGAGCAGCCCAGCACGTCCCTGGGTGGCGGATAGGGGAGACCCTCTCGTTGGGGGGTTGTCAGGTCATAATACGGAAAGCTTGACTTTGGACAGTAGTGGGTAACGTGTTTGGAGTGCCGTGCTCCTTGCACGATAAAGACCCCTTTTGAAGATTTCGAAAAAGAGTAGGCTCATTGTAGCCGCTACAAAAGGCCAAATTCTCCACCCCTACCCCTACCCAAACTCCATACTACCAGTGGCAGTCAAAATTGTATTCCCTGTGACCCATCCCACCCCCATTTTCCGTTGATTTATTGTTTGTTAACTTGTTCCCATCCTGAATATAGCTGAAATACTTCTCGCTGGACGTAAAGCAGACATCCAATCAATCAATTAATTGATGTCTCTGGTTCAAATGTGAAATCACTACCTCAGAACCATCCTAGAGCTACAAAATTTTAAAACAATTGACCAATACATAAATCTCTGTGTGTACATTTAGCATGATGTTTATGATGATGCATATGAACATTTATTGTGAATTGTCACAGTAGCTTTACATTATACTTGGAATGCTTTACCAACAAAGTCCAAATTGCTGCAACAATAAATCATGGGGATACACTCTCACAATGTTTTTACATTTTACAAAAATGTCATATAGGGTAGAATTTATCATGCTGAGTATCTTAAATGCTTTGACTTCTGTTAACTACCAAAGTTTTTTTTATTATTCTACAAAATATTTAACCATATGCTCTATTTCATTAACAACAGGGCCAGTTTTTCTTGTAAATATTTCAAGCCCTGCCAAGCTTTTCAAGATATAAACTAGATAGCCAGTAGCCTCAGGAACATTTATCGGAGGAGAATATTGTGAGAAGTTTACACCGGACTGACAGACAATGGACAGTCACCAAGTGATGGCCAGGAGAGCTAATAAATCTAAAAATATATTCAAACATACCTTTGGGAAAAGTCCTCTAGGCTTGCTTCAAGTGCTTTCTGTAATTCCTCATCTTCACTATCCATTACTTCATATACCTCTGTTTCGATGGAGTAACTGCAAAAATATTATAACTAAACTAGAACAAGTGGTAGTTGTTTATTTTTGTATAACATATAATGCTTATATCTTTATTTTGGTTACAATTGAACTCTTTTAGCAATATTCAATATATTCATGAAATCTTCATGCCTATGGTAATATCCCTTTCTTCAGAAAAAAAGTTGATTGATTGATTGATTGATTGGATGTCTGCTTTAAGTCCGGTGAGCAGTATTTCAGCTATATTCAGGACGGGAACAAGTAAACAAACAATAAATCAACAGAAAATGGGGGTGGTATGGGTCACAGGGAATACAATTTTGACTGCCACTGGAAAAGTATGGTGTTTTGGGTAGGGGCAGAGAATTTAGCCTTTTGTAACAGCTACAATGAGCCTACTCTTTTTCGAAATCTACAAAAGGGGTCTTTATCGTGCAAGGAGCGTGGCACTCTAAAAACAAGTTACCCACTACTGTCCACGGTCAGGCTTTCCTGTTATGACCTGACAACCCCCCAACGAGAGGGTCTCTCCTATCTGCCACCTGGTGACAAGCTGGGCTGCTCTGGGGGCGGAGCACTGGGAACCCTCCCAGTATGGTCCCAGAAAAAAAGTTGAGGGAAAGCAGTTGAGTGTATATATCAGATAGATGTGGGCTAATTATTTTTAACAAAATTGTTGAGGGATACCAGTGGAGCAAGTTTGCTTACCCTTTTCCTTATTTTTTTGCTTCAGATTGGATATATGTCCCTCAAAAAGCCCTCAACTGCCAGTCAAGCTAGTTGAGCAATCACACCTGCAACTTTCATTTAACTGAATAAGGAATGGGACTTAGACTTTGAAAGAAGTTGAGATTTAGCTGAGCTAAACACTCCTACAAACATCCGCAACAGCAATACAAATTTCAGGATAAAAATTTCCTGGTATTTTGCACAACTAGACATGGTGTTCTTCCTACATACCAAGTTCCGTTCAATTCAGTTTAATAGTTTCAGAAGAGTTGCACTGACAAACATTGTGACGGACATCACAAAAAACAATGTCTCCCCACCAAAGTGGGGGGGGGGGGGGGGGGGGGGGGGGGGGGGGGGGAGACATAATTTGAATAAAAATGAAAATTACAGTTTAAGCCTATCCATCCCTCAACTACTTTTCATTAGCTAGCACTCAACTGTTCCTCATCTTTTGGATACATAGCCCTAAACTGTTGAGGGCTTTATAGTCTAAAAGATTGATGGCTATATGTATACATGTGTATATTTGTCCAGTCATTTAGTTTAGTTAGCTGATTAAAATCTAATCAAAATTAAAGCTCCAGACCCCCCCTCCCCATTTTTATAGGTTGCTGAGATCTACAAATGTAACAAATAGACTATAGGCCCTAATTATGTCTCATTGCTTGAAGTCTACAAATATAGTTCGAAATAAACAGAAATGTATTTTCTGACTGTGCTTTCTGTGTCTTTTGTTGGAGTTTTTAAAAATTATTTTGACAGAGAAATGTACATTGAATTTAAAAGTAGTTATTTGGTCTAAGCTCAGAAGTACTTTTTTACCTTCTACTTTCACTCTGCAGAATTTTATACACTAAAAATTATATTTGGCACCATCACGAATTTTGCTATTCTTCATAAAATTTGTCATGAACTTCATATAAACTAGAGTAAAAACACCTGTGAGCAATGCTCACCATTGATACCCCCCGCTTCACAATTACTTTGAAAATTCAGGTGTTCTTAATTATGAAATTGAAACTTTATCTAGTTAAACGTGAAGGCGAAATTGCAGATAATACATGTAACCCTCCCCAATCCCCCATAGAATGGCATCCCCTATGTCAATGACAAAGTCCATGTTTTTCTATGGCAAACCTCCAATAATATTCTGATAAAAATGTTTAATACCCAATGCACAATGGCAATATGTGACCAAGATTCTGTATAAGTTTCAACAAATTCCATTCAGTGGTGTAGGAATGAGTTGCACATAAGAGATGGGTATCCCTTATGTCCATGACAAAGTCCATGTTTTTCTATGGGAAACCCCAAATATCATTCCAATCGAAATGTTATATATCTAGTGCACAGTGGCAATATGTGACAACATTCTGTGTAAGTTTCATCAAATTCCATTTAGTGGTGTAGAAGGAGTCGCACATAAGAAATGGGTATCCCCTTTTGTCAATGACAGTCCATGTTGTTCTATGGGAAACCCCAAATATCATTCCGATCAAAATAATAAATATCTCCTGCACAATGGCACTATGTGACAAGGATTCTGTGTAAGTTTCAACAAATTCCATTCAGTGGTGTAGGAGGAGTTGCACATAAGAGATGAGGACCCCCTTAGGTCAATGACAATGTCCATGTTTTTCTATGGGAAACCCCAAATATCGATCCGATCAAAATGTTTAATATCTCCTGCACAATGGCACTATGTGACAAGGATGCTGTGTAAGTTTCTTTAAATTCCATTCAGTGGTGTAGGAGGAGTTGCACATAAGAGATGAGGCCCCCCTTAGGTCAATGACAATGTCCATGTTTTTCTATGGGAAACCCCAAATATCGATCTGATCAAAATGTTTAATATCTCCTGCACAATGGCACTATGTGACAAGCATTCTGTGTAAGTTTCATTAAATTCCATTCAGTGGTGTAGGAGGAGTTGCACATAAGAGATAGGGACCCCCTTAGGTCAATGACAAAGTCCATGTTTTTCTATGGGAAACCCCAAATATCATTCCGATCAAAATGTTAAATATCTCCTGCACAATGGCACTATGAGACAAAGATTCTGTGTAAGTTTCATCAAATTCCTTTCAGTGGTGTAGGAGGAGTTGCAAATAATAGAAAGTGTAACGGACGGAAGGACGGACGGACGGACACCATGAACACTATATACCCCCCGCTTTTCAAGCGGGGGTATAAAAAAGGTTTAGCAGGTGTGAATGATTTTTTAAATTTTGCTTTACTTTTTTGTTGGAATGCACTGTCAAATGAATTGAGATCTATGACCTATATTGCAACCGGGGTCATCTCAGATTGACCTTTTGTGGTCTGTCCTGGACTCTTTCATAAACCAAATATTATGATTTTCTTTTATAATTTTGCAAGCTGAAATTTATTTGATTTGTACAATAGGAAAGCTCAATCTAAGATGAACCCCAGATGAGCATATGTTTTATCTCCCACACAACAAATATATATAAAAGGGGGAGCTGGGAGAATTAATTTTAATTAAACGTGGTTAAGGACAATTTTATCCGGGTTCGATACCCCTAGAAAAACATCCCCACCATTTTGTAAGGTAGGTGCTCTCCCACCCCCCAGCCTCTCAGACATCATACTCCTATAAATAATTGATGAATAATGGTGTGGAAATACCATGCTCAACTTGTCTGTCTTGTCCTTTTTGGAAATTATAAAAATTGGAAATTAGTGAAGTTTTTAACTTTAAAATGTGTTTTGCAACTGATAATGAAAAGTAATAAGATTCTTAAAATTACATGTGTTTTACATTAAAAATATGAACACACATGATATGATATTTTTTGAGAAGCCATACATATACCTACATATACTTTTTCTGGGCAAGTAAAATTCAGAACAAGTACAAGTGTTCAAAACAAATATTTTTACACCCCTGGATCATATATAGTTGGAGCAGTTGAGCATCCTATATAATTTTTCTGTAAGGGATAGTAACACATTTGCCTATTTTAATGAACATCATTCATGTTTCATACTCTGACACTCTGTTAAATAACTAAAATTCTACAAATTACATGCAAACAGAAAGCTAAAATTTAGAAACATGAAAATATAAAATCAAAGACTGAAAGTACTGGTAGCCAGGATAATCTACAAATTTTAAAGATTGTTTATGTTTTATAGTATAAAAGTAGAGTAGTAATTGGATATTGGAAAAGGAACTATATTGCAAGTGTGTATTGATATGTGAATTGATATGTGATGAGGCAACACGGCCATCAGCTAGCTTTCAATTGGTCAGTTACTGAAAAGGCTATCGTACCTAGTACCACTAGCCGTCACTAATCATCCCGGCTAACTAGAACTAGAATAACTGTGAGAATTCTCACTAATTAAAACATTTCATGCACAAACTTAAAGCTCTAATATACCTTTGTTGTGAATCTTTACTACTGGTTGGATAATTCATCTATAAAAGGTCAAATTTTGATAAAAGTACCAAATGGGTTTCCTAAATTGTAATATCTTTCCAAGGAAGTTATATTTCAGTGAATAGAAATTGTTTAATTAAGTTATTACTCTATTGCCCATTTAAGTAAATTGTAAAAAAGTTAAATTAGGAAATTAAGTCAGCAAATTGAGTCAAAGACTTCTGCACCCAAAATGATGGCAATTGCTAACATGGACCTTTGGTCAATTAAAGCTAAAAAAGGACAATAACTCAAAAAAGGTTTTGTCGTATGACTTTGACTACAATGTAATTTTTTGTAGACCATCATATGCTCACTGGTGTTAAACTGATGATAGTAACGTACGTTACTACCATCCCAAGATGGCAGATGAAAAAACAGCTAAGATCGTTTTTTGTCTTTATGTTTGATTCTTTCGCGTTTTAACCACCATTTTATTTGTAAGATTGAGCCTACACTTCTGAAGAATATTAGTATTAAGTATTTTGTGTTGTACAATGCTACTATTGCCAGATATTCGACTAGAAAAAATTGTCAATGATGATAGTAACGTCAGTGATTAATGATAGTAACGTCCGACTTTGCACCTTATGTGATGATAGTAACGAGAAGTTCCTATATATATATAATCATCATAATGTCAGTATTTCTTAACATTTTCTCACACAATAACAGGTTAACGTTTTACTATCAATGGTCGTTCGTGTCATTGGCGCGATATAATTACGCGTAAAATAAATTTACACATAAAAACTAAAAAGTCACTCGTCATTGTTATCAATTAACACATTATTTGTATAAACTTAAACGTAAATCTCCGATAATAACGCGTGAGTTTTCAAAATTAACGCGTGAATACTACTTTATACGCGTTAATACAGTAATATATGCGTAATTTTTATTTAATTTTTTTTAATGTATTACGCGTAATTTTAAAGGCCAATGAAACAGGCTGTTACAAATCATGAAATCTTCAAAGTAGGCGTTTTCATGGAGACAGAGATAGATTTCTGCAACGGATTCAACATGTTTAAGAAACCTTTGATTATTGTTGCAGACACACAATGTGACGGCTTAAGGACTAGTATCATTCAAAGGTAGCAAAATGGTAAATTACAAAATGTCACAAAATCGTAAAACATTGCGATAACGTATGACCACGAATTTCGGCAAAGATACAAAAAACAGGGCAAATATAACTTTCATTAGTCAAAAAATAAGTTTGATTGCATACTTCAATTTCATGAACTGAAAGTAAACACATCATCACAGGTCAACGTTCAGTGAAAGAATGTTTTAAATGCAAAAAATACTCAGTAAGTCCTGTAACCACCACGCTTCCGGTACAGTTCATTAACTCTCCTCCTCATGCTGTTGACTTAAGGACGAAGTGTAGCATGTGGTAAATTCTGCCATTCATTTTGAATGGCAACACGTAGTTCTTGGACATTTTTACAAGCAGGTGCTCTGTTATTGATTTTACGGCCAATGATATCCCACAAATGTTCAACTGGATTCATATCAGGTGACATAGATGGCCATGGAAGATGCTCAATAGCTTCCCTTTCGATAACATCACGTACAATTGCAGCTAGGTGAGGTCTTGCGTTGTCATCCATAAAGATGGGTCTGTTACCAAGTGCAAGATTGTCAAAATGTGGCACAATAATAGCTTTAATGACGCCATTGTCATTGTCATTGTCCCATCAACCACATACAGATTCAGTTTACAGTCGTACGAAAAGCCCGATCCCAACACTGTAACACCACCACCGCCAAACACTGTAGTGCCTAGGATGTTGTTCTGGCTGTAAGCAGTGCCTCGTTGTCTCCAGCTTCGAACATTCCAATGGCGGAGATATCATGCCCAGTCTAAACGTGCTTGGCAATGTCTCTGTGTCAACAGTTGACGTTTCAAGGGACGACGAGCTCTCAACCTTGCATTGTTTAGGAACCTGTTAACTGTTCAAACGGCGACTCTGGTTGCAATATTCCAATCGTCACGAAGATATCTTGCAGTGGCAAACGGTTGGCGTTTGGCTACACGAACGAGTGCTCTATCCTCCTTTTCAGATGTTTTTAGTGGTCGACCTGACCAAGGACGTTCCTGGATAGTTCCATTATCTCGATGACGTTTCAGTAGCCGGGATACAATACTAAAGTGAATGCCAAAGTTTTGTGCTATCTGACGCATGCTCTGTCCACTATTACGCATTCCGACGATCTGCCACTTCTCAGCTTCACTAAATTTCCATCTAGGCATTGTAAAAATGTAAAGATGAAGTCGAAAAAGACCAGGAGATGAACACTAAATCTTTAAGGAAAACAAGGCTTTAGGCGTGCTCGACTACTGTATGACAAACTGGTTTTGCTATTTAAAGATTTACCTGAGGAGTTAATTAAAGTAACTTTCCTGTGCTCGAATGATGGCTTTAGTACATAAATAACTCAAAGTTAATATTCATTCAGATTTTTTAAATTATGAAAAAAAATTTTAGTTGTTGCTTAACTTATGGCGGGGTGTATATATTAACAAGTTCACTCCGTTTACATAAATAAAGTAAAAATCGCCGAAATTTGAGTGGTAGCCATACAATTTTGTTTTCTTTCCTTTAAAAGTCCTTAAGCCATCGTCTTATGTATCTGATTCGCTTATTCTGAAACTATAATCAACTGTTTCTTGAAGCCGTTGCAGAAAACTAGTATCCATGTAAATGCCTACATGCAGTCAAGGGACTCGGTGGCCGAGTGGTTAGGGTAGGTTGTCTACTATTGATCACGTGTCTGTCAACACAGGTTGCGGGTTCGAGTCTCACTGCGGGCAGGATGTACTCGACTCCAATCTTAATTGACAAGGATTGCCAGTTTTCCTACCGAAGATCGGGGGTTCTCTCCAGGTACTCCGGCTTCCTCCCCTAATAAAAACTGGACGCCATGATATAGCTGAAAAATTGCTGAAAGTGGCGTTAAACATTATTCAAACAAAATTAACAAATACATGCAGTCATCTTTGAAGATTTCGTTGTTTGTAACAGGCTGTAAATAAATAAAGCATTAATGGTAACAAATAAAAAATTACCCGATATATTACTTTATTAACGCGTAAGTATTAATTACGCGTTAATTTAGAAAAATCACGCATTATTATTGGAGATTTACGCGTAAGTTTATTCAAATATTGCGTTTATTGATAACAATGAACCGAACGGCAATTGATGTTTTACTTAAAGGAATAGCCGTAATATTCTATCTGTGTATAAAAATAGCAAAATAATATTCTATGGCGTGATGTTCACTGTAAAACAAACCAATACCATGAATACGCGCTTATTCAATGTGCACCAGGTGCTCGTGATTTATTTATAGACAGAAAAAATACTTCCCCAAATTCTTAAATATTGATAATTTTTTTGAAGGTGGTTTAATGTTCTGGCCTTGGTTTCATAAAACTTCTCAAATTGAGATTTTCCTCAAATATCTTAGTTTTTCCCCAAATTAGAATTTTCAAGCAATCTGATTGGTCAATTTTCGAGTTGAGGAAATCCTCAAATTTGAGATGTTTTATGAAACCGGGCCCAGTAGAATCTTCTGCTGATAACATATTGTCACATACACTATTACATCATTTCAGAAATAACCCAACGTTAAATCTTGTTTTTGGCGCGCCAAACCAATTTAAAACAACTAGCATTTACTGCACTTAATTTGGCCCTGAATTTCAGGAATTTTCTCGTAACTTATATTTACTTTAAACAACCTGGTAAGGTGGGTTTTACAGAAAATACTGCTTTTTGAATTCAAACAGAGATTATTGCAGGAACCACCCAACCGAGAATGACCGAAAATCCTGGAATAAATTCCTAATTTTAGACCAATATAAGATAAGCTGGTAAATTAATTTTTTTTAATAAAGTAGATTCTCATTTAATTTTGGTTTCATGTATGGAGTACCGTGTTAATAATAATAACAAACGAAGATAAAAACAAACAATAACAACGTATTAACTTCAGGCCATAATAAAACAAATTCCTAGAACACTGTTCGCCCGCTATTTTGTAGTTATAATTCTTTATTTTCATATATGTTTAGTACAATTTTTTGCATCCGGCTGCTTCAAATTAAAAAAAATAAGAATCAAGGAATTTATTTATTGCCTAAGTTAAATTCCTATGTCCTAGCCTTTTTGATTTGATTATTTGTTCTCGTCACAGTCTGAACATAGTTGAGATACTGCCCACTGGAGTAAAGCAAATATCAAATCACCCAATAGTTTTTGTCGAAGTATTAAGGTTTTAATAACATACCAAATGGTAATGCCATGCCTAATTGCCTAATTTTATTTGCCTTTCACCATCGATTTGCTGCTACCGCAGGTCGGGGGTTCTTTCCGGGTACTCCCGCTTCCTCCCCCAATAAAAACTGGATGCCGCCATTGAGCTGAAAAATTGCTGAAAGTGGCGTGAAAACACCATTCAAACAATTCGATTTGCTGAATGAAGCTGAACTAATTTTATTACATCACTAGATAAAAGTCTTAATTATTTTTCATTGTAATAAATTTCACACCATTTATACGAGGTCAAAATAGTGTACTCAATCAGGCAGGATTATAAATTATCATGGGAGAAACTTTGAACAGATTTATTTCTGCAATACTACAACTTTCATATGGACATTCTGTTTTTGAGTTGGAGCTCGTTTAAACCATTTACATTGTTACCCTTTTATAATCAAGAAAAACAAAACACTAGCAAATGACATTTAAGAAACAAAGGAAAACACTGAGAACAGAGAAAAAGTACATACAATATAAAGACTTTTATCCTTTTTCCTAGTGCAGACAAACAAGACTAATGGAACGGAATAGAACCTGACCATTATGTATTTGGTATCTTACGTTAATAGAATAAATAACGTCAGAAAATGACGTCATTGCTGCACAGCTTGAAATCAGCAAAACACTGAAACATTGTGTTATAATCTATCGATTTAATTCTGCATTGTTCAGCAATAAATAAGTTAAAACAGTACATTCCTTGTTGTTGTGCTTTCTTTTTGTTTTATTAACTAAAATACTGTGTTCATTCAGTGAACAACAACACAATTTTAACTATAAAATTAGAGCATTCAACGAGATCTGTAACAGTTATACATACATACAATTATTTATTAATTAGATATTAAGGTAATGTTTATTGACATTAATAATTAAATTTTTAATTCTGTAAATTTTCGCTAAAAGTCTGAAACCATATTAAACTTTACGGAAGTTTTGTGAATACGACGTAGTTTCTGTAAGCGTTCGTAAAAGATATAGAAAAGGTCCGTAAAGACTTCTACACATGCGGAATTTACGGAGGCTTCGTGAATAAGGTTCTTAGTCTAAAATGTCATTTTTAGCTCACCTGACCCAAAGGGTCAGGGGGAGCTATTCTCATCACTTTGCGTCCGTCGTCGTCGTCGGCCGTAAACTTTTAACATTTTAATCTTCTCCACAACCACTTGGCCAATTGGAACCAAACTTGGCAGGAATGTTTATGGTTATGAGTTTTTTTTGGTGCTGATCAAATATGAAACATGGCTGCAAGGGCCATTAATGCGTTCTGATTGCCTGAAATTCTAAAATCTTCTTCTCATAAACTACTTAGCAGATTAATTTGAAATATTGCAGAATGTACCATAGATGGTCCTCTACAAAGTTTTAGTTTTTTGTTCCGATCCAAAATCCAAGATGGCCGTCATCGCAGGACATAGTTTAACATAGGACCCTATGGGAAAAACATACAAACAACTTCTTCTATGAAACTGTTCCACACAATGAAGCCAAATTAATAAGGAAATGTAGGTTGCATAATTATCTTATTGTTTTGGGTTTTTTGAGCCAATTGCAAATTCAACATGGCTTCCAGTGCCGTTAATGTGTTCTGATTGGCTGAAATTCAAAAATCTTCTTCTCATAAACTGCTTGGCAGATTGATTTGAAATGTACCTTAGATAGTCCTCTACAAAGTTAGAGTTTTTTTGTGCCGATCCAAAATCCAAGATGGCGGCCATCGCAGGACATAGTTTAACATAGGACCCTATGGGAAAAACATATAAACAACTTCTTCTCTGAAACTGTTCCACACAATGAAGCCAATTTAAATTAATAAGGAAATGAAGGTTGGATAATTATCTTATTATTTTGGGTTTTTCCAGCCAATTGCAAATTGAACATGGCTTCCAGGGCCATTAATGCGTTCTGATTGGCTGAAATTCAAAAAATCTTCTTCTCATAAACTGCTTGGCAGATTGATTTAAAATTTTAGCAGAAGTGTACCTTATGTGGTCCTCTACAAGGTTTGAGTTTTTTGTTCCGATCCAAAATCCAAGACATAGTTTAACATGGGACCCTATGGAAAAAACAAACAAACAACTTCTTCTCTGAAACTGTTCCACACAATGAAGCCAAATTATGAAGAAATGATTAATGGATATTCATCTTATTATTTTGAGTATTTTGAGACAATTGCAAATTGAACATGGCTTCCAGGGCAATTATGGGTTCTGATTGGCTGAAATTTCAATAAATCTTCTTTTTACAAACCGCTTAGCAGTTAGATCAGATATATTGCACAAATGTACCTTAGATGGTCCTCTATGGGAAAACCATACAAACGGCTTCTCTGAAACTCAGTTTTACACAATTTAACCAAATAAGGCAGAAGTGAATCTTAGATAGTAATCTTATTATTTTAAGTATGTTTCGAGCCGATAGGAAATTCAACATAGCTGCCACAACTGCAAATGCGTTCTGACTGGCTGAGATTTTAAAATTCGTTTTCTCACAAACAGCTTGGCAGATTTTAGGATATGTGATATTGTATGGTCCTCTACCAATTTGAGTTTTTTGTTTCGATCCAAAATACAAGATTGCTGCCACTATGGAACATCACTTAACATACTAACCTATGAAAAAACATAAAAACTGCTTCTTCTCAGAAACACTCCTACTGTTGATTATAAATTCAACATGGCAACATTCATAGAAACAGCATCTTCACATGAACTCTTTAGCATTTAATATCAAAATTTGCAAGGTCTTGTCTTAAAAAGTTTTTTTGTAAGTCAGGTGAGCGATACAGACTCTTAAGAGCCTCTAGTTTAGTTACATATTACACTTTATAACCTTTCACAGTCAATTTTAAGAATATTTATACTATAGATCGACCTATACTGACAACAACATAACTTTCATCTCATCCCGGGCCTGCTGAATGTTCAATTGCTAACCCCGCAAAAAAAACAAACAAACAAAACAAAACAAAAAGACAAAACATCTTTAAATAAGGAAAACAATTGTCGTTACTACCATCTCTCTCTCCCGTTACTACCGTCCTTGGTAATTTAAATAATGTCGTTACTATCATCATTGCCAAATTTTCATGGTCGAATATCTGTCTATACGAGTATTGTAAAACACAAAAAACTAAATACTCATATTCTTCAGAAGTGTATGTTCAATCTTACAAATAAAATGATGGTTCAAATGTGAAAGAAACGAAAATAATAACAAAAAACGATCTTATCAGTTTTTTCATCTGCCATCTTGGGATGGTAGTAACGTACGTTACTATCATCAGTTTAACACCAGTGATGCTGATCATTTTAATACAAAAAAGTTGTTCTCTGTTATAGTTTAAAAATTAGGCTGATACCCCCGAAAATCATCATTTGACATTTAAAGGCCAATAACTTGAATAACCATTTGTCAAACCACATACACTTTTTGTAGAGCATTGAACGCTGATCATTTGATTTTTACTTCAAGTAATGTGAAAACATTACATTTATAATTTAATCCTTTGGCAAAATTTGAAAGTTGTCTTTAAAGTATTAAAGTAAAATCAAAAAGACAAATTTAAAAAATTATCAAAAAAAACCATTGCTTTTGACATGTACAATTGGATCCCCTGGCTGGTGTTATTTTATTTTCTTAATTTATGTATAAAAACTGACTATAAAACATTTGGGTTTTTGAAAACATAAACGATTTTTTTTTTATAAAAATCAGACAAAACTTAAAAAAAACCATTGTTTTTGAAAGGCACTCACACTTTCATGACTTGCAGGGTTAGACATCAGCATGTTCTTCTCACTTGTTTCTGTTACTTGCCTGCTCCTACATCTACTTAGTGCTGGTAAACTTTCCTGCCATTTAAAAAAAAAAGATGTGTTGTTGCTTAATTTTCATTTTTTTTCAAATCACCCAAGATTCAAGAGTGCCTGTGGTAATAACATAATTTGGGTTAAATACATACGTAATGACAGAAGTCAATTGCTGTTATAGGGCAATCAACATAAAAGTAAGCTTAGCTGAAACCCTGCATCATTTTTTGAAAACAAGCCCGGAAAGGTGGTCCAATATTCATACACAAGAAAGAATATTTATCCAATATATATAAAAAAATATCCAATATGAATTTGTCATTATTTTTGGGGTCAGATGTCCTCACAAACCTTAAGAAATGCCACAATAGTTAAATGCATACATTCATATCTGAATTTACAGTATACACAATTTTTGTCAGTGGAACATTTAACAGTTGCAATTGAACTGATTTGTATGACCAGGCCAGTCTTAAAAATATCTTTGTTTGCCCTTTTCCGACTCACCAATTTTAAGTTGGGTAGGTAGGTAGGTAGGTAAATTATTTTATTTTATATAAAAAAATTTCAAGTAATTTGCTAGAATAACTAGTTGAAATCATTAAAAAAATTATGATAAAATAAAATTTCCATTTAATTTTAGTATTAAAATATCTTGAGAAGGGGTAAATTATTTAGTGGGTCAGAAAAGGACAAACAAACTTAATTTTATTTAAGGCCCCACAAATATCCCTTTACTGGCTTCACTAATTATAACACGTCACCTTTATAAAAACGACTTTGTGTCCATCAAATACTCAATTGAGACCAAAATGTCTTAAAACAACATACATGTTAATTTATAGTTATCTCCTAAATGGATGGATAGAATGACATCAGAAAATGTTTATGTCAAAGTTTCCTCACACTTAAATGGTACTAACCTTCTCTACTGTTTTATACACAGCATCTGAATGGTCTATAACTTTTTCTTCCTTTTTATTACTGTTTATGGTCACCCCACTGTAATGACTACAAGGGTTATTAACAGGGACAGGAATAGTAACATCGAGATCCTGATGATCTAATGGAAAGGGGCCAAACTGAACACTATCCAATGAAATGAGTGAAATGTCATTAGATTCCTCTCTAGGGTCTGGTAATTCATCCATATCAACCAAAAAAAGCCCTGCTTCTACTGCTGCTCTTTCAATAATGTTTTCATGGTTATGCTGGAAACATGCCATATCATCTTTTTTGTCTTTTGAGGTGTCGATTTTTGGGGTAGCTATTATATCATCATTATTATCTTTTGATGTGTCACTTTTTGGGGTAGCTACTAAGTACACTCGCAATATGCCAACTTTGGAAGATTCATACAGGTTTTCAACTGTTTCATGAGAATATATTTGATTTTCAGCAAAATCACACAAACCAAAAGTAAAATCATCAGTGCTCCCTTTTGAACTTCTTCCATCTTTGAAAAATAAACCTAAAGCTAGATTTACCAAATCTTCTTTTGTGAAATCCCTGTCTACTTTAACCTTTCTAGTTCCTCCACCTTTTTTTTCCCCTTACTTGTTTATTTTCACCCCTTTCTTTGATAAGCCATCCTATATCTACTCTACGGTCCATCTTTTTAGCATTATCATTACCGACCAATTTTCTTTTACGTGATATCTTGGGTTGAAGTTTATCATTAGTTTCATCCGTTTCAAACTCATTATCACGATTTTTAAAATCATACTTGGCATTCAATTTTGGGTCCATAATCTTTGCTTTTAACCTGTCTAAAACATTTTTTTTCGATTTCAGTGGAGTCTTGCTTTTCCTTTCTGATGAGGCAATGTAAGTCATTAAAGCTATCCTGTCTCCATGTTTTGGGAGATATTTTTTTAATTCATCTTCTGTAATATTTTTCAAGACTTCTTCATCTAGTATCTGTAATCACAAATTAATGGAATTAGCAATAACAAGTGTTTTTGTTCATGCCTATTTCATCTCTTGAAATTGTGGACTTCCTTTCAGTTGAGTTTGATTACAATCAATGCAATATTAAACTCTTTCATAACTGTTATTTCCAGCTTAACAGTTGCTATGAATAGTTCTAGCTTTCTGTCTGTAATTCTCTCCATCGTTAGTGGAGAAATCTGAGATCTACTGAATATTACAAGTGAATCTGGTTATGAATAGGTTGATTGGGAAGCATACTTATGTGTATGCAAATTTTAAGTTGAATAATGCCAATGAGGACAACCAAGAGGACAGCATCAAACCATAATGTCTGCCAAATTTTGCTGGTGACTAAAGTTTCCGACAGATTATTCCATTTGGTATCTAATATTTAGTATGTATGAGTTCTCAGATGGTGCCGATAGGCGAGACATACATTTAGTGGCCACACTTGTAAATCATTTACTTTAATTATCTTTAATAAGTTTCCTCACGAAACATTAGCTTATTATGATTATATTTTATTGGAAACCTTGGATTTTAATGTCTTTGAGAAACATTGAATGTTGTAATGTTGTGCTTATTTGAGAACATTGGACTATTACATTTTCTTTGGAAACCTTGGATTATTATGTTTCCTTGGGAAACACTCAGTCACTGATATATAACATTTCCTTTGGAAACATCTGATTATAACATTTCCTTAGGAATAATATATTTGCATTCATACGCGTTATCAGGGGATCTACTTTTTAATATTTGGATATTTCCTGAGGAAATAGTCTAGTGAAAACTTTAGTCACAAGCCTAATTTTAGATGTAGTACTTGTATAAAACAAGTGTGGACACAGAAAAAGTCTCGCCTGCATTCCGCATCAGTAACGAAAATAAATTTCGTCATAAGCATTATGTAAATAGCATTAAATATCAGCAGCGGCCTGTATACCAAATGTTGTCACCATACCATGCATAGTTACAGAGGAACTGTCCTAATACAAAAACTTTAACATAGACACTGGACCGTGAAATTGAGGTCAAGGTCAGGTGACACCTACCAGACAGTCATGTACTAGTCATCAGCAACCTATATACCAAATATTGTCATCCTACCATCCTAGTATTTCTGGTTTTATTCATTCACGGGAATAGATGTTTATAATAAATTACTGTAAAATTTTGGTTTTCTGCCAACAAGAAATCACTCACACATCTTTTCATGATTCAAATACATTTAGTGAACGGGCTCGAGACCAAACTTTTGAAAAACTGAATTAAGAGTCCGGCAAACTTGGATTTCGTCCGACGTTACAGAATATCAATATGTCACACATAATGTTAAAACAATTTCGCCATGTCATATAGTGATCTAGCGATTTCTAATATGGCGACACTTTTACAAAACTGGCGACGGAAAATTGCAGTAGGCGATTTTTTTGGCGCCAGCTTTTTAGAAGCCAGAGAAGCCCCTGCCATACATATGTCTCGCCTCCAGCGACTTTCATCGCAGGCGAGACAAAAATTATGAAATATGGACACATATAGTGAAGGCCTAAATTCATTTGGCTTTAAGTGAGTTGAGCTAAAAAGTTTACAACTGATGACAGGTCACTAGTTTGGCAGATGCATAGTGATGCTAAAAGCTCATATAGGTTTCGGCCAAGTAAGCTAATGACAAATAATGTGCACAAGAAAAATGAGAAAAGAGTTACTAAAAATGGATGAAGGGACAAATATCCTCAATTCAAACACATTCATATGGTAGTGGTCAATATTTATGAGTAAAATAACAAAAATGTTCCCTGATGACAACATCAATTCTCATAGTTACCTTTTCATCATTCATTAGTTCTATAATCACATCAGGAACATTTTTCTTCATCAGAAACTGTCTTATGTCTTGTCCAGACATGGCAAGGTCTGAAAATCAAACAAGAATTTTTTTTAAATAGGAATTTATAAAGATATTAATGACAAGGGCACACAGATGTGAGGCACCCAGTCTCATGGCAACAAGTTGAACCCTGTACATATATTACTAGTATTAATGTGTATCACATGTGGACAGAGAATAATTCTTTGGCAAACACATTACGGCAGACATAAAACCTATGTTGATTCACACAGTATAAAGGATAATTTATAGAAATATGAAATATAGGAATAGGTTCAAGAAGCCCCCAATTCGGTATATAAAAAATTGTTGAGTTGAAAAATTCTCAATTTTTCGATTTGTCCAAATTAGTATTGGCCACAGGCATTGAGATATCACAAAAATTTTCTGATCAAATTATCATATCATGCTCCAATAATTAAAAATTTTTAACTGAAACATGACCCATGCCTGAAAGAAAAAGACCAGCCATGGCCAATTTTCCATTCAATGTGTGGATAAAGACACTGAAATATCATAATTATTTTCATCAAATCATAATTCCTCTGAAGTCTGAATATAATGTTATTTTGAACAAACCAGAAGCTCAGAGGCTGTGCCTGTATCCCTCATCTGGTTTAAATTCTTCTCGAGCAAACTTGCATTTAAGTGAATAGTTAATGCACAATGATAATTTAAAATTTCAGACCAAAGGACAAGATATGAAAAGGGCTGTTTTTGGCCCCTTTTTCAAAAATGACAAATTTCTTTGAAATGTTCATTTTACTACTCTAAAGTCATGAAAGTGGTGAATTTTATAAAATTTGTATGTTTCAAATGTATGATTTATCAGTTTTCTTCTCAGTGTTATGCTAAATATGTGGGAAAAGCGACTTATTCTCCAAAAAGCTCGAAATATGGCAAATTTTCAAATGCTTTTAATTAAAAAAAGTACGAGCGAACCTGTGACCCACAAAAATATTTTAACTGTGGGTGTAGCATCACTATACCAATTTATTATATAGATAGAGATGAAATATCGAATTTTCCGAGTGACAGAAATAACGGTAAATCACATGTGAAAATTATCGTTTATTTTCACTCTCGGGTTTTTTCCCGCCAAAACGTCACAATGGTTTTGTACTATACAGATATTCATCCGCTATTCATAAAATTTAGGATTAAGCACGAAAATTTTACGAAAACAATTTTGATCTATATAATAAATAGGATAATCAACTGGGCAGAGTGAATATCCAAAATATGATCACTTGTGCCGCATAACGCATCAGATTAAACTCGTGCGCGGAACAGGTTCCGCGCACTCGTTTAATCAGATGCGTTTTGCGGCACTCGTGATCATATTTTGGATATTCACTCCGCCCAATTAATTATCCTATAAGTATTCTGAAAATATCAGTGAGTAACAGGTTTGTTCCTATTAATTTTTAACAAAAACAGCATAAATTGTAGCTATTTTTAGCATATTTTGTCAATTTTGTTGCTTTTACGATTTTGCGGATGTGCATAATTTAGTAATTTAGCTCAATTTCTAAAAACCAATGCCTATCCCGTCAAATATATCCCTTTAAACTACAAAATCTTACAACCACAATGAAATATTCCCAAAAAGTAAAATATGCACAATTCAGGGGGCCAATTTGTTCACATATCCTACCTTGTCCTTTCTGCAGGAACCACCCAAGAACTATAACCACCATCAACAACAGGTTAAATATATAAACTCTTGTCTGCAACAGTTGGTTTTCGCAATGTAAAACTATATTCATGCTTTTTAGTGTATCAATAAGTGTCAATAATTAAATCTTTTTAGTGAACAGACAACATACATTTCCCACTCAGAGCACAAAAGCCATGTACCATATACAGACATAGCCACCTAGGTCTAGAACCTACACCTTGATTGCTCTAAAAGCTACATTTCTTGTATCTAGTCAGAGAATAGTTCTTGCCAATGTGAAGCAATTCTCGCCACCTTGTTTGCTCCATTGTCTCAGACAATCAGTGTTCGATTTGACCTAAAAAAAAGTTGTGTGTTTATGGTAACTTGACCCTACCTAAAATTGTATGCCTACCCTTAAGTTATTTGCCTATTTTATGACTGTTAAAGTCAGAAAAGTCCTCCCATTACTCCAATGTAAAAAAAAATTTTAATTCCTACCTACCCTACCTAACTTTTCAAACCATGTTACCCCAAACACACAATTTATTTTTCTTGGCCTAAGTTCTTGTCACAGAACTTGCAACAAAATTACTGTGATATGGTCTCAAAATTTCAAGATTGCATGATTATAACTGCCACATAAAAATATCAAGAAGTACTAGCTGGATATAAATCTGGATATTTTGATAATAAACTAACGGCTTTTTGTAAGGATTTCTATTTATGTTATCTTCAGCCAATCATATCTTCTATCACTCTGGTTTGAGGGTAAATCAAATGTTGCTTTAGTACCCGTTAACGGTTCTAATGAAAGATTAAGTCATAAGGGTAAAAGATCTTAAAATTCCATTTGACTTGAATTGTTCTTTGCCCAAGTGACCTATTGAAAATTTTTTCAACATTTTGTTTTCACTCCTACATGAGATTACTATGTTTTAAAGATTTATTAAATAATAAAAATGCTTCGGTCATAGTGGTAACTCTACAACAGTGGACCAAAACAAATTATATTAAAAAAGTTGAAAAAGGGGGGGGGGGTCACCCTAGACTGGGCTAGGCTTCATTATGTAGTTGTACCTGTGCCTGTGGTACTCTTATGTCGAGTTGCCGAGTTGTACGACAGACTGAACTCTGCTGCTGACCAATAATATACCCGGGCCTGCATGAGGACAATACCATCCCTTAAAAAACTGACATGTGCCGCAGAACTTACCAGAAACACCACATGGCGACAAAATATCATACAGAAACGAACACGGACAGGTGCCGACCAAGCCGCGGAAATCTTCGAATCCGCGGATTATCGATTCGATACAAATGATTTAATAAACCGTCCAAACGGATTAATAAATCGTACAAACGATTTAATAAACCGTACAAACGATTTAATAAACCGTACAAACGGATTAATAAATCGTACAAACGATTTAATAAACCGTACAAACGGATTAATAAACCGTACAAACGATTTAATAAACCGTTCAAACGGATTAATAAACCGTACAAACGATTTAATAAACCGTACAAACGGATTAATAAACCGTACAAACGGATTAATAAACCGTACAAACGATTTAATAAACCGTACAAACGGATTAATAAACCGTACAAACGATTTAATAAACCGTACAAACGGATTAATAAATCGTACAAACGATTTAATAAACCGTACAAACGGATTAATAAACCGTACAAACGATTTAATAAACCGTTCAAACGGATTAATAAACCGTACAAACGATTTAATAAACCGTACAAACGGATTAATAAACCGTACAAACGGATTAATAAACCGTACAAACGATTTAATAAACCGTACAAACGGATTAATAAACCGTACAAACGATTTAATAAACCGTACAAACGATTTAATAAACCGTACAAACGATTTAATAAACCGTACAAACGGATTAAAAAACCGTACAAACGATTTAATAAACTGTACAAACGATTTAATAAACCGTACAAACGATTTAATAAACCGTACAAACGGATTAATAAACCGTACAAACGATTTAATAAACCGTACAAACGATTTAATAAACCGTACAAACGGATTAATAAACCGTACAAACAATTTAATAAACCGTACAAACAATTTAATAAACCGTACAAACGGATTAATAAACCGTACAAACGATTTAATAAACCGTACAAACGGATTAATAAACCGTACAAACGATTTAATAAACCGTACAAACGATTTAATAAACCGTACAAACGATTTAATAAACCGTACAAACGATTTAATAAACCGTACAAACGATTTAATAAACCGTACAAACGGATTAATAAACCGTACAAACGGATTAATAAACCGTACAAACGATTTAATAAACCGTACAAACGATTTAATAAACCGTACAAACGGATTAATAAACCGTACAAACGATTTAATAAACCGTACAAACGGATTAATAAACCGTACAAACGATTTAATAAACCGTACAAACGATTTAATAAACCGTACAAACGATTTAATAAACCGTACAAACAATTTAATAAACCGTACAAACGGATTAATAAACCGTACAAACGATTTAATAAACCGTACAAACGGATTAATAAACCGTACAAACGATTTAATAAACCGTACAAACGATTTAATAAACCGTACAAACGATTTAATAAACCGTACAAACGGATTAATAAACCGTACAAACGGATTAATAAACCGTACAAACGATTTAATAAACCGTACAAACGATTTAATAAACCGTACAAACGATTTAATAAACCGTACAAACGGATTAATAAACCGTACAAACGATTTAATAAACCGTTCAAACGGATTAATAAACCGTACAAACGAAATAAATTTTTTTTTTCTTTTTGTTGTTTGGCACGAATAAGCCGTCGTACTTTTTAGAATGAAACAGGTTAATAAATTTCTTCCTTTCACAATACGTGAGATCTGTGTAAAAACGTTTAACAGGTACGGCAGTATACTAACCGCATTGGGGTGGGTGAAAACTATTTGACTAGTTGTACTACACATCATGTATGCTATAACAATGTTAGTCCATATAGGAACCTACGAAATGGTTTATTTAACGACTTCAAAAGTAACTATAAACAAATATACAGATTGAATGGTTCAATATACAAAATTTGTCGTAATTTGTTGTGTGTATACATTGGAGTGATCATTTAGGTACCACGGGTAGGGGGGGGGGGGTAACTTGGTATATATTGGGTAATACGGATGTGCGGCCCGAATAGGTCACTTTTTTACCTCTCCAAAATATATGAATAGGTAGCTTTTTTCATTGAAAAATATATCATTGGCTAGTTGTAAATTATCTAAATACATTAATGCCTCAATTCTCATCTTAAGCATGCTAAGCATATGTAAAGGACTATTTTGCAAATGGGGATGTGCTGTAATAAAATATATGAATAGATCTGATTTAATCATTCAATATATGATTAGGTCCCCTTTTATAACGTCCGAAATATATGAATGGGTGGGTTTTCAAATCTCCGTCCGCAGATCTGTACCTAAAAGTATCCTTAGTTACCCCCCCCCCCCACGTGTTAGGTACAGGGTATGTATTTTTAAGGTACGGTGTGTTGAGCCGTTATGTTGATGGTTTAGTTACCGGATGTGCTTTAGTTTTGCAAGAACCTCAAGACTTAGTGTACTCGTTTAGTGAAACCACAGCTATATCATGGGGTCCAGTTTTGGTTTATGAAAACTGGCAATCCTTGTCAGTTTAGGTTAGATGATCAATAGCACAACAATAACCACAGCGGCTATTTATACAATAGTTGCTTATATAGAGGGCATTGTCATGATATATTGACTGCACAAGGAAGAGTGGTATTGCCTGAAACATTGATAATGCCCTAGCCAAAGGCGAGGGCATTATCAATGTTGAAGGCAATACCACTGTCCCGAGTGCTGTCAATTATCATGACAATGCCAGCTATATAAGCAACTATTGTATTTATTTCATTGAAGAATTAAGATACTATGTAGTTTACACTGTATTATGTTATTTGTAGCTGTATGATTTGGATGTTGGCCTGATGATATATCATCATTCGGCATTTTCACAATATACACAGTCTGTTTTCTAAACTGAATGAAATTTTTTTCTTTATTTATGTTGCAAATTTTCATATATTTATTTATATATTTAAAAAACAGTTTATGTTGCTTGTTACTGGAGAGGGAATTACCACGACGTGATAACGCCCACGGGCGTTATCTCGGCGTGATAATGCCCTCACGTCAAATTACTGCAGATTAATTAATACCAGCTGACCTTGTTTTATCCAATTAAAACAAATATAATTTTACTGATATGAAATAAAACTAATTAGACCATTTAACCATAATTTAGTTACGATGTTTTTTGCTGGAAGTGTTAGTGTGTATTACTGTCAGTGTACACTCACGTGAGTACACTATACATGGTAACCGCGAGTGTGATATTTTGGGATGTAGTGTGTTTAAATGTAAATGTGATTACATTTGCCCAGTTAGTTTGATAAAATCTTGTTCATGGTCACTATACAGCTTAAAATGGCAAATTGTGGAGTTAAGCTCCAAAGAAACTAAGAAAATTGAAGAAAATAAGGGAACGTTTACATAGATCATTTGTAGTTTGGAAAATTATACAGCACTATCCGAATTAATAATAGACATATTACTTAACTGGAAAGGAGGATACGGGGGGGGGGGGAGGGAGAAATAACTGAAGCTGAAATCACAATTCATATACGCATCTGATATAAATATAACAATTTTATTAAAATGTTTCTACGACAAAAATGTAGAAAAACACAAATGTTTGTCATACTTTGGTAATGTTGATCTTCCTTAACATCTGGTTGATACTGCCGTCATGGTAACACCGTCTAATTCATGTGTCTATAAAGCAAAACAACGTGACATATAACATACAGAGTTTTTTTAGATTTGCTAGAAATATGACAATAATATTACGTAATAACCCAGAATTATATTGTAGATCGGGCTTATTATATGGAATTAAAATTGTGGTTACCCCGAGAAAAAATGCTTTCCATATTTGCTTTTGTAATATAATACCAATGTTTACTAATGTCTCGTCAAGTATGGTTACCGTTGCAGGTAGTTTTTGCTAATGTAACGGTGAAATTTCTTCGTATATCTTTTTGATAGGCCCAAAACTCCATAGTATTTACTTATTTTTTTACACAATAACATTTCGAACCCCCTATATACAACTGTCTGTGAGCTACAGGACACTTATTGTTCTGTTACTTACACTGATAAGATTGTTTCCCTTTACTTCATGTACAACCTTTAAAGTTTTCCATCCCATCACTTCAGATGAAGTTGTTTCTGTCATTTTAGTGTCAGAAACTATTGTTACGGTGAACTGAAATAAAACACAATGAGAGTGCAGTGGCCGATCTATAATTGGGGAGGGGGCGCCCTCTTAATGAGCATCAGAAAAAAATGTCCAGCTTAACGCTACGCTCAAGACCATCTGCAGGGCGCTACCTCTCACGAGAAATCCTGGATTAGCTTCTGGGTAAACTAAGAAACGCCATGTACACGTTTTGACACTGATGTCACGGGATAATAAGATTTCAGATTACATTTTCTAGCTTATTACATTGTATAAATACTTATTTTAGTGAGCAGAGTAAACCAGAGAAAATAATAATGACAGACAGCTGTAAAGTGTCAAAAGTGCTATTAGATTACAAACGATTATAAACAATTGCTTCGTAATGAAAGGATAGACATTGTTAATGCTATGACCTTGACGGCGTTTCCAAGCGGATCCTCGCTGATAATCTCCTCTCCTGCTTTAAAATCATATGTCTTCTCAGGAAACGCGTTGCTTTTGACTATACATGTCCAGATCTCGCCATTCTTCTTATATTCCATAGTAGTTTCAGCAGTCCTGTACAATTCTAACATATCTTCTGGAATTCCTTAAATATATATAGAATACGTTGTTCTGTCACTTTGTTCATCATCCCATTATGACCCACAGGTCTAATCCCAATTACCCATAGTTCTGAATTTAAGTTAATTATCTCATTTTGACCCATAAGTATAACCTATATTAACCATAGTTCTGACTTTAAGTTAAACATTCCATTATTACCCATAGTTCTGACCTTAATTTAATAATTTCATTATTACCCATGCAGTGACTATTACCAACACACTGACCTTAAGAAAACCCCTTTTCCACTGTGATGACCTCTATATATATTAACCAGTAAATTACTCCAATTCTGGTCACTGTTAAATAACCCACTTCTGACCCCTATTGTATAACCACAACTTATATTAAGTAATCACTTTATTACCATCAGTTATGAAAAAAACCACATGAATATTAAATAAAGTATAACGAATTATTTATCAGTAATCCACAATTTCACGAATAATTGTGCATAAATGGATATTATCTTCATACACATTAAAATAATCATCTGTTTTAATGTTAAATTGTTGATCTTTATTTTTGTAAATATGTCTACAAATGAACCTGCTTTGATCTGATATGAACCAGCTTTGATCGTACTAAAACGCATATCAGACTCAGAACACAGATTCATTAAAACAAACTTAATAATATTAAATAATTTAATAATTTCAAGACATACCAGAAGCTTTTGCAAATGCATCATAATTCTGATACTTGGTAACGTCACCCTTCCAACATCCTATGAATTGTGCCATTTTGTATCACGTCTTCCTGCGTCAACTGCCAGATACGGTATGTAGTACAGCCCTGTAATAGCCGTTCTTAAAGCTTATTTGCCAAATGTGGAATTTAAATTTAAATATTGATTCTTTGTCTGTAGTTTTTAATGACTATTTACACAGTAAAGTACACGTTACACATATTAACCTTTGAAACCAATTGTTTTCAGTCCTGACAACTTCAGGGATAGGGACAAGGTAGTGATACATAAAAAATAATGCTGACTAAGTAGTAATTAAGATACACACAGTCAAAGTAAGCACACCCAAGCAAAAAAAAACCCCAAAAAGAAGAAAAAAAAACCAAACAAGCAAGCGAGCATCAGTTGTATGATCCTATCAGTTATATTTTGTATTAGATGGTCTCATAGTATCAGTTGTACAACCCTGATGGTATCCGAAAATCAGTTGTTCGGTTCAATTTATATCTGATTATATAGTATTACGATAAAATTTGTTTCTAAGTATCACTTGTACGAGATATTTGTACCAAAGTATGCCATGTGCCAGATTGGCCATGACCAAATACTAAAGTACACTAACATGCCGTACTGTCCCAGGACCAGATACCAAAGATACCCTATTGGCTCAGGACCAAATACGAAAGTACTTCAGTTTGCCGTATTGGTTTGTTTCTGATTCATATTTATTGGCCTAGATTTCAATCAGTATGACATAATCGTTATAATTGCGTGGTTTACTATTGTTCCGTGAGTTATTGGTCCTTCGCTAGACATATTAGACGTCTGCTTCGCCTGACCCCATTTTGGCTAGCTTAGGAATTAATTTCTCCGTATATGGAAAACTTTACACAATAATACTATAATGTTAGTTGTACAATCACATTTTTATCTTAACATCATTTGTACTATCCTATTGGTAACTGCGTATCAATGTTACGATTATATTATATCTTGCTGTCAGCGTTAGAGTCATGTTTGTTTCTGAGTATTAACGTTAAAGTTATGTTTGGTTCTAAGATTCGGCGTCATGTTTGGTGCTTCGTATCAGCGTTACAGTCATATTTTTTTTCTGAGTATCAGCATTACAGTCATGTTTGGTTCTGAGTATCTGCGTTAGTCATATTTGTTTTGTGAGTATCAGCATTAATATTCATGTTTGGTTCTGAGTGTCTGCGTTAGTCATATTTGTTCCTGAGTATCAGGGTTACGTACAGTCATGTTTGGTTCTAAGTATCGGCGTTAAAGTCTATTTGTTTCTGAGTATCAGCATTACAGTCATGTTTGGTGCTTAGTATCGGCGTTAGTCATGTTTGGTTCTGAGTATCAGCATTACAGTCATGTTTGGTGCTTAGTATCAGAGTTACAGTCATGTTTGTTTCTGAATACCAGCGTTACAGCCATGTTTGTGTATGAGTATCAGAGTTAAAGTCATGTTTGTGTCTTAGTATCAGAGTTACAGTCATGTTTGGTTACGAGTATCAGCGTTATTGTCATGTTTGTGTCTTAGTATCGGCGTTACAGTCATGATTGGTTGTCAGTATCGGCATTACAGTCAGCTTACTTTCGGTCATTTAAGCTTAAAAACCGCGAAGCGGTTTATGAACAGCGTTAACCAATCGAAAGCCGTCTATATATCCAATAATCTAACCAATAATTGAAAACAATCTTTATATTTTAAATTCGGTTTTATAAAAAGAAATAAGAAAAACAATATTTATTACTCTCAACACTATAGCCATTCCAACAGAGAACTTTTGGGTACAGATCATCCTCACGCAAAGATCATTGGTGTGGTTTAAAATCAGTTTACAGTGCGTTATGCGGTAGTCATTTTCAATCAAAATACAAGTTAGGTTACACAATGTGGAAAGACAGGCAAATTTAATAGTTATAAGTTTTCATGGATTACATATACTAAAGACGGAATCAACTCATATGTGTGCTGAACAACACGATAACCCCATTTTTTAGAAACATTATACAAAAATGTGAAAATATGTGATTTTACAAATAATTTCAATTAAGAAATTTCAGGTCTATGAAAGGTATGATAAAATCAACCTTGTACCTTATTCATGTACTCATCTAGCTGTGAGAAACAATATAAAACTAAAACCTCAGGTTTTACAAAGTTTAAATTATAGGACAGTACTAGAAAGTGATTTATAGGGTAGTACATAAAGTAATTTATAGGACAGTATACTTGATGGTGATTTATAGGACTGTACTTGATGTTGAACTATATTTTTTACACAGTTTAAATAATAGGACAGTACTTTGCACTGCAAAATGTCCTTCTCTATACGCACCTTGGTTTTTTCCTAAAGAATATTTAAAAAATGATTTTTGATGAAAAAAATATTTTGGAAGCAGAGGGTTAGAAAAAGTATATTCTGAAGAAGGATTTCTGCTATATAAAATAATGCTAATAATGAAAAAAATATTCTGTCGCGACGTTTTAAAAAAATAAATAGCGCGGAAAAAAATTTTCTGACCAAAACGAAAAACCCAGCCCCCCCTTCAAGTTAAATGGTCTCTCCCTTATGCTCCACATGGAGCGAAGAGGATTAAGTAAGTAGGTACTTGAAGGTGATTTATAGGATAGTACTTAAAGTAATTTATAGGACAGTATACTTGATGGTGATTTATAGGACTGTATACTTCATGTCGAACTATATTTTTTACACAGTTTAAATAATAGGACAGTACTTAAAGGTGGTCAATCCTTTAAATAGAACTTGCACTGCAAAATGTCCTTCTCTACGCGTCAGAGACCTGGAGAATGAACAAGAATATTGAAAGCAGACTAAAGGGCTTTGAGAGACGCTGCTTACGGCGAATCTTAAAACTTCGATGGGAACAGCGAATTACAAACATTGAGGTGCACTGACGCACAGGCATTAACAACATAGTGCTTGAGGTCAAACAGAGACGCTGGAGATGGTTGGGTCATGTGTTGAGGATGAACAAGAGCAGACATCCACACACTGCTTTGCGATGGGCGCCACCAGGGAAGAAAAAGAGTGGAAGACCACTGGGTACATGGAGAAGACAGTAAAGGATGTAATGGCCACAGAGGGCAAGACATGGAATGAAACAAGTTGGCTGGCTCAATATAGAGATGGCTGGTGCCTTAGGGACCGACAATTTAACTTGCAAGGGGGGGGGGCTTGGTTTTTTCCTAAAAAAATATTTTGAAAATGATTTTTGATGAAAAAAATATTTTGGAAGCAGAGGGTAAGAAAAAAAATATTCTGAAGAAGGATTTCTGCTATATAAATAATGCTAATAATGAAAAACATATTCTGTTGCGACGCCTTCAAAAAATAAATATTTTATCCGCGCTCTGCAAAACAAAAAACCCAGGCCCCCTTCAAGTTAAATGGTCTCTCCCTTATGCTCCACACGGAGCGAACCGGATTAAGTAAGTAAGTACTTGAAGGTGATTTATAGGATAGTACTTAAAGTAATGTATAGGAAAGTATTCTTGATGGTGATTTATAGGATTGTATACTTGATGGTGATTTATAGGATTGTATACTTGATGGTGATTTATAGGATTATATTTGATGTTGATCTATATATTTTACACAGTTTAAATTATAGGACAGTACTTAACGGTGGTCAATCCTTTAAATAGAACTTGCACTGCAAAATGTTTTAACTAGAAGCTTCGACTAACCATCCTTTATATTTTATATTATCATGACATGTCCATACTAGTTGTTCTTTACAGCAAGCTATCTCTTCTTAAATAAGTAATTACATCAGAAACTGCAGCTGGAAATCTATAAGTGAAATTAATATATGTAGATATTTTGCGCCCTTCACCGAATTTGCATACTTAACGAATGGTCGGACTAGTAATGTATGTAGGGGCCTCAGTGGACGAGTCTTTTAATATTTTGATTTTCAAAATGTTTGAATATATATAAAGACAAACATATAAAGGTCATAACAAATTGAGAATTGCTGGAGCCTAATATATAAAATGTAAGTTGGAAGATAAATGTCATTCATGGTCCGTTTCCATGGTTACTGTGCTTGCTGGAGCCTAATATATATAAGTTTAAGCTCTAATGGGTTATAATCACTCATCGATTCTATTTTATTGATTGATAAATATATTTTTCTTTATTATTATTATTGTTGTTGTTCGTTGTAAAAAGCATTGTAATCGTTAACTTTCTGTTAGTGCTTATCAGCTCAAATGTACGTCAAAATAGGCGTCAAAGTAATTATTTATGTTTCTTATAAAGACTGTTATGCCTGGTGCACATGGTAATACTTACGATGTAAAGCTACAGATTTCTTAACAAACGATACCCTTTTCTTTGTGGTGTTTTGTTTAATATCAATATTCTTTCCTTTAGGATCTTGGTAAACAAATTTTAAATTTACAGTTCGCCAAAGCCGATAACAATTGCGCTATTAAAACACGGAAATTTATGACATCCGTTTTCGGTTTTTTCTTTCTTAATCATTTTTGTTTCCGGTCATGAAATTGGAAAACATTGGAACTATTTAAAATAACAATTTGAACTTTATGGAGAATCTGATGAGAGTATGGAGTAGAAATATACTTACATGTAATCAGCGGTTATTATTTGTCATCACTTGATACAGTTGTCAATTACTTTTTGTTTGTAAATCGGGTACACAATATGTGGCATTCAACACACATGTTAGTCATTGCCATTGATTGCCATATTTTGAGAATCCTTAAACTTCTACATTAATTAAAGGCTTTTTAGACCCTGCGAGACTGATGTATTGGCAACACATCATTCTCCTAAAACACAAATTATAAATAATTTAAAAGCAGGTTAAATGTGTCGTAACAAAGGTAACAAAGTCTACTGGTCAGAGAGTAGTTCTTGCCATTAAAATGACAGAAGCAATTCTCGCCATTTTGGTGACTGTGCCATTATTTTTCCATTAAAATCGACAGCAAAGGCTTCATTTGATAGATTTCACTTTCTTCCATCCAAAACAAGTTACGTTTATCATTTTTCAAATGACAATTTTTCACAAAAATTGTTGAAAAATCGGGTGGCGAGAATTACTTGCCGGCGAGAACTACTCTGTGACCAGTATAGTTAACTTTACCGTGTCTCCTCGACCGGTGTTTGCCTGACAAAATGGAAAACTTTCCATACTAAAATTCCATTTTTGTCTATTTGAAATCCTTTGGGTAATGTCGTCTGCAGTTGAGGCGTTAAAAGTTTTGCGGTTTGTCCAAATATCATTGTACGTTACGAAAGCAGACGAACGTTTGTAAACAACGTTGGACCCCTTTAGAAACAAAAATGGCCGACTTCCTATGGAAATTCGATCTACCAAAATGAAAATTCAGCCGCATTTCACAACGCCGTTTAGCTGTGTAAAATAGTTGTTGATTTAAAAAAGTGTAATCAGGTAATAAAAGATTTACAAAAGGACCATAAACTCAACCAAACGCCGTAGCAGTTTTAAATTTTGACATTCAAAATCCCGTTGGACAGACACGGTACAGTTTACTATAGTAATTTTAGTATGGTTGTTTATTAAGAATTGTTATTTAATGAGATATATTAGAGGCCCCATGTTTTTTGTAAAAGCTGTTCTCAACGTTTAGTAGATGTCTTACTGATGAACCACATTTTTGTAACACCACAAGCAATCTATAACTTGTTTAGGTGACTGCCACAATCTTGTTGCAATGCAATTAAAATGTGACATTCCACACAAAATTAATAAACAAAAGTAATTTAGACCATTTAAACACTTAAATTGTGAAAACTTTCTAGAATTATTAGAGCAAGGCTTTCAGACAGAAAAAATTATAGATGTATTTAAAAACCATGTACCTGTGAAATGTAGAAATTTTGTTAGAACACCCACACTATTTTTTAACAGTAGAATAATTATAGCAGTATACTAGTACAATAAAAAGAATGCTTTATAACAATTGCAAAAAAAAAATGAAGGCTCTTTATGACAGAAGCAAAATAAGGTATTTATTGAGAAGTACGTAAATAAAGTGTAATATGAACTGGTAAACACCATTTTATTGAAAGATGTGTTGTTGGTAACTGCCACAATTAAGTGTGACCTCTTTGAAACACCTTTGACTTTAAGCTGATTTTTTATGATTATTGTGCAAATATATGTAAAAAAAGCCTCACAAAAACTACATGTTTTAAACAGAATAGGACAACACCATCACATATTCAGTCGACATAAAAGATATAACACTTTAATTTTATTAAATATAATTTTTTTGCCTCTTAGTACATGTATGCAATTTATTTATTAGAAAAATGCCGCGAAACTTGAAGAAATTGATGAGGGTTCCATCTGGATGAAGTCAGTACTTATGAAGAACTACTAAATAAATCTAAGATGGCATCATTACAGTTAAGAAAAATACCATTTTTAAATATTCAAGTTTTTGTAACAGTAAACAGTCATCCAAAAATTACACGATCTAATAACTTAAAAAAAGTTCTTATTTTTTCAGATATACAAATATAGCTGGTTGGCCAAACGTTAATAGAACCGGGTATGGTCTACACTATGTGAGGTACAGATCAGCCATATTATAGAACTTCCTAATGATCTGATGGGAGATAGTTTAAATTAACTTAGGAGTTGATTGGTAGGTGGGAGGGGGTGGTTTGTTATTGAGGTATAGTTTTGCCCCACCACATAAGTGTTTTTTATCACATTAGTCTTTCTTTTTGCATGTCAAAATTGTAATTGCATCCTCATTCCTGCTTAAAAATTTGTGTGATGGACAAAGTAATATTAATTTATCGAATAAGTTATTCATCAGTGTTATTTATCAGAAGGTAACCATGGTAACAGGACCAACTTACAGTCTAGAATAGCAACAAGCATATACACATATAAACTGTTATGAATAGTCTTTTTTCCCCCCAAGTAACCACAACTCAGCAGAACTCACAAGACAGCAACCAGCACTAATAACAAATTATTTTAAGTAAATAATACTAGGCTGTATTTTTACTGCCATAATAATCTGATTTGTTGGAATAACTAAAAAAAAAGTGCTAGGGTAGAAGTATTGGTTCTAATACAATATCTGTAATCTACCCTGAGCTCGGTCTACTATTCATAGATATACATTTTTACGTCTTTTAAATGTAAATTGTATTTAAAGTCATCCCCCCCTGAAGTAGGGGTTCTGATTTAATGTTTGCTCCACCATCACAGGCAATCATGGAATCAGAATTGATGGGAGGATGATTTAAAATAAGTAGTTAAACACTGATCTGGTTATAGAGTTTTTTTTCTCGGAATTTGCTTGTAGATCAGGCTGAATATAATCTGAAAATTGGGTTCACTGCAACCTGAAAAAAAGAAAATATCTACCAACAATTGTTTTATTTCTTTTTTTTCAGATAATTAATATTAATTATGTCACATGGCCCTGATCCTGAATATGTGTTAAGAGGCAGCCTGAATGCAGTGACATGTCTTCGATATCTATCTAAAGATATTCTGTTTTCTGGTGATCAAGATGGCTTTGTTTATGTATGGAACATGGAAACTAAGCGCCAGACAGCAAAAATAGCTGCTCATCCTGGTTACTCCGTTTTATGGATTGACTTTATAAATGACCACATAATCACTCAGGCTAGAGATGGTGTTGTATGTTTTTGGGATAAGCAATGGACAAAGACAGGTAATACTTGTAATTTAATTAATGGTGGCTAGGCCAGACGTGACCATGGCACCAACAATTTGCAATCTTCGTTTAAATTATTGCATCACATTGTATTTGCTGGGGAGACTTGAACTGACTTTGGGGTTATCAGGTCTATTGTTTGTTTGAATTGTTTTAATGCCACTTTCAGCAATTTTTCAGCTATTTCATGGCGTCCAGTTTTTATTGGGTGAGGAAGCCAGAGTACCCGGAGAGAACCCCCAACTTGCGGTATGAAAACTGGCAATCCTTGTCAATTAAGATTGGAGTCGAGTACACCTTGCCTGCAGTGAGAATCGAACCCGCAATCTCAGTGTTGACAGACCACATGATCAATAGTAGACGAACTACCTTGACCACTCGGCCACCGAGGCCCCGTTATCAAGTCTAAGACCAATCAATAACGTAACCCATAGGAGGGTAAAATGGAGCTGATTTGGGCTTCTGGACATTTCTTTTGAAAATTCAATTGATCTTTATCAAACATGGATGCATGATGCCGCTTGATGAAAGTTGACCTTTTGATTCTTTTGTCATCAGATCCAAGGCTAAGGTCAAGGCATGATGTACACAACAGATAAAATTTTGACTATTCTTGACATAATAATGCCTGTTTTGATTTAGTTTTTCTCATGATAGTTTTGTCTAGTAACGATTGGTTAGAAAACATCATTGATTGAATTGAAGAGGTTATATTATTGCTTTTTTGCAAGATGGTGTATATTTTTTTTAAACTTGTACAGGAGCTAATACTTGGAAATGGGGAGGAACCAAACTGATGTAGATTCAACAGATCATATGTTACATCATTAAAAATAAATATAAAACATGATTGAAGATACCAAGATTATAATTTACTATGGCAGATGAGAGTTTCATCAAATCAAGACTCATCAGTGCCGCTCATACCCAAAACAAATTTGTTCCTTTGCATCTCAAATGCTTCATCGTTTGTTTTGTAGTTTGTTTAAGCTAAAGTACAATAAGGTGTTTTAGTACTAAAGTTTCCTGCAGCTCATTCACTTTAATCAGTAAACATAATGTATAGACTATTCAGTGGCACTCAAACCCAAATTATTTACACATGTAATTAAGATGTTGTAGAGCTTTTATCACTGCAGCATAGGTGACAGATGCAATTTGATAATAAAAATGTGTCAAGCAACAGATTAGATTCAGTGTTTTGCTGCAGTCTAGTCATTGAAAAACCTGCCTGCTTCCCAAGACATCCCTAAATGCTCTAAATGCTTGATTGGTTTTTTTTTGGTTATTTTGTTTACCATGAAGTACAACAACATGTACTGAAGTTTCCTGCACTTATTAACTTCAATACTGTGTAATCATACACAAGCTTGGTCAATGTAAGGCATTTTAGAAAAAAGTCACATGTCTAATATTGCTTTCAATTGTCAGATGTAATAAAGTGTGGTGATTTGGGATATTGTGCCAGTACATTGGTGGATGATTTGGTTGCTGTGCCATGTGACACTGTGTCTACTGTAGAGATATTTGATGTCAAATCTAAGCAGTGCATAGGACAATTACAACCTGACCAGTCACAGAAAAAATATGGAATGTGCATGACAATGAGGGCTGTGGAAGGACAATCTCAAATTTTGATCGGATATGAAAATGGGAATATTTCATTATGGGATATAAGGTCGTTTAAACAAATTGACAAGACAAATATGCATACAGAGTCTGTTATGTGTTTAGATTATTCCCATAGATCAAATTTAGGAATATCAGGATCTGCAGACGACAAGTTGATTTCATGGGAATTTGATGATAATACAAATATTGTGAAAAAGATTGAAGTAACAACTACCAATCCAGGATTTAACAGCATAATTATAAGGGAGGACCAGAAAATATTTGCAGCAGGAGGATGGGACTCAAAAATTAGAATATTTTCCCCCCAAAAATTAAAACCATTAGCAATTTTGTCATATCACAAGGATAGCATACAATGTGTTTCATTCTCAACAGATAATACCTTGGCATGTGGTTCAAAAGATGGTCATATCAGTTTGTGGGATATCTATAAATAGCATACTCTGTTGACATGTACAGTATTGTTATTTCACTGCTCTGTTGACATGTACAGTAATGTTATTTCACATTTGTTGTAATATTATCAGAAATATGAAATATGTAGACATTTATATGTTGTATGTCCCATAATAAAATTTTATTTTAATGAAAGAGCGTTTACTTACATAATCTGCTCTACAGGTCAGTGCTGGTGGACAATATTGTCCCCGAAGTGGGTTATGAAAATGACAAGTCAAGGATAAAAACCAGGGTTTAACAAAAGAGAAGACAATAACATAACAAACATACACACAACACAAAAACCAGTCTCTTGAGTACCTGAGGAGTTGGGAAATGTATACTCCATATCTAGGTGTCACTGCTGGAATGTTGTCACACAAAATGGAAAATTCACAATAGGAAAATTAAAATTAAAAATGATCCCTTTGGTTCTGAACTACCTTCGTTGTAAATTTCTAGATATAGGTTGAGGTATTCATGCCTTGGCTTGATGATGAATGACACTGTGTCCTCTGATGGAAGGTCATGCAATATAATGTAATTTGATATACACCCAGAGTGTTAGATTATAGTTACAAAATTCAGAACTTGTTCAAGATATTTGTCCCAGCTCAGTAAACTGAATGACATCACGGTTTATTACAGACATTAAACACCACTTTGTAATCATTAGATGCAGATTAAAAACTGTAAAAACTTACATGTATCTTCTTTTATGAACTGGATTTTTCTTCAATGTTTGTTGAACATTCAGTTTTCTTATAGCTTGCTTCAATTGGTTATGACAATTTCAGAAGAACCAACAAATGCTTGATTACCGGCCCCTTACCTCCCCTGAACCAAGTAACCAACCTTAAATTATGAAATTTCACTCCGATCAAAGTGTTGAAATACGGTTCCATCAATTCCATTTAGAAGTGTAGGTAAAGTTGCAGATAAAAAAAGGTAACTCTCCCTTACCCCCATGTCAAAGAATGGCAAGGTCTACTTTATGCTATGGAAAAACCCAAATATCATTCCGATCAAATTATTACTATATAGCAGTATAGTATTTCCTGTACAATGTACCCAATATTTAGCAATTCACCTGCAATGCAGGCAGCACATATTACTTCCAAATATTGATGTCATCCATGTGGTGGTGTGATAAATTTTACAGATCTGCTTATTATATTATAGTGACTTGTGTAGGGGCGTATATATCCAGAATTACGTCTATACACACAAGTCACTATTACTTTTATTTCATTGAACACATTAGAAAACAAGTTCTATAATTCACTAGACAAAATGAACTTTTCAATTTATGTACATAAACATTTTCCAACATAAATCGAGTACATACAACTATTAAACCATCCTCACCAGTCAGGGTTTCTGTGTCCACATTTGTCCCAGAAACCCTGACTTGTGAGGATGGATAAAACTGACTAACAATGTCATTTTAACCAATGCTTGGGCACAGTATGTAAAAACAATTTTGTACATATTATGTTTTATATGTTGATTATTAGTTCCCTTAAATAATGTTTTCCAACAAAAATAGTATAAGTAAAACGTTTAATTTTTATGTGTGTTTTGATATAGTTTGGGTAAAAAGTCACATCCAGCAAGTCGTCTACTTTTACACCGGCGTGCCAACACTGTGGTTGCGTGTTCAATCCTTACTGCATGCTAGGTCTACTCGACTCCATCATTTTCACTGCTACAACAATATGGACCTAAGCTAGATTATTTCTAGCTAAATGTTACACAATGGCTCGGTTATGGTAATGTTCTTAAAAGAAAATGCTTTTATGCAGTTTAAAAAATTACTATACCTTTTTCTTATACACAGACGAGGTAGAAACATCAATATTAAAAAAATAAAAACAAACAAACAAACAATTACGATACTAGTTGTACATTCGCAGTGTGTTTCCGGATGATAACTTGAAAACGCTTTAACGATATTTTTTAAAACTTTGCACAGCTGTAAAGTAATATAAAATTAAGACTAGGTTCAATTTTCAGCACAATCTAATTTCTACTTTTCAAGTTAAGCCGGCATTTTGAACAAAAGTTTTTGGTCAATATTTGACGGTTTCCAAATGATCACTTGAAACTGTGTCAACAGATTTTGTTAAAACGTTGCACAGCTGTTAAGTACTTTATAACATAAAGATAAAGTTCAATTTTCAGTACAGTCCTACTAAGTATTTGCAGTTTTTGAGTAAGGCCAATTTAAAACAGATCTGGTAAAAAATTGACAGATTTGAAATGAAAACTTGAAAAAACGGTACTGTTTAGTACTATAAAATGAAGATCAAATTAAATTTTCAACACAATATCAATAAAATTATTTTTTGTCGAAAAATTTTGCGGTTTCCAGATAATAACTCGAAAACGCCCCTCTATAACTCGAAGTCCTGAGTTGATGAAGCTTGTTGATCATACATAGCTAAATGATATTGATTTTCAAGTTTATGAGTCCAAGGGCAAGGTATTCATTGGTATTAACTACAACACAATGTGGCACATTTAATGTCTCATTAGATGCCTTATTTTTTAATTAATACATTTTTACATTTTCTTAATATGCTGAATAGAATATAGACTTCTAATAATATCCAGGATAAAGGAATCTACATATAATCTCATCATTGTAAAATCTGCAGAAAAAGTTAAAATCGCATAGGAGACGAGGCAAAAAAACCCCTTCCGGACGTAATGCATTAACAATCAAGGATGAGGGCCACGGTACGTAACGTATTTGGAGTCCGCATAACTACTTGCACGATAAAGACTCCATTAGTAGCTTAATACGAATTAGGCGCATTGTGGCTGCTACACGATGCAATCAAACCTACGAAACTTCATTTTTTGTGTTATAACTAAACATCTGTTTTAGCAGGACAATGAACTATATTCTTTATTCTGTAGAATAATGTGAGGAAATGGCGTAAATAATCGTTAGCGGGCATATAAAAAAAACTCTGTAAGCATTATTGTTTAATGGAATAGACATTGTTATATTAACTGGCAATTTTTCTTCATTTCTTGAAATAATTGTTATTTCTACAATCAATATTTCAATACTTAAAAGTAAAAAGTGGCATGTGGTAAATTTATTTCGTTATAATGAGCAAATTAGCAACCTTCAAAGTTTTTTTTATTGTTATGGAAAATATAGTATAGTTTACATATAAAAACAAATCATCCGATGGTGAAAGTCTTATTCCGGTCATGTTACTAAAGGTGAGTACTACTGACTTGTTCTTTATTCGGTTTAAGGAAATCTGTGTTGGTCAATATTAATTTAATAAGATGCAGTTTATTCACATTTTGGAGACACATTTTTTTAATTGGGACAGAGGCATATAATAACATGACTCTGATTTGGGATAAATCGAATTAAAAAATGTCTAACATGGAATCACTATTAACACAAAGTTCGAGACATCTTCATTTCATATATGTGTCTTGCCATAAAATTAAAGAAATAACACATTCTCCTTTGTATCGCTAAATTGCGCAAAATTGAATACCACCACTGAAAATTAAAAAATGCAAATAGATCTAATGTCAATAGTTATCATACTACATTATAAACCAATTAAAGTAATACTACAGAACATGTTTGTATTTGCTTTATTTTGTTGTAAAATACCTACAATAAATATATAATATGCGAGTGCGCGGATGAATCCACATGATTTTGACAAAAACAAAAAAATAAGCTAAGTTAATGTTTTTCGTTGTTTTACGTCCTTTTTAGTACTTAATAAAGCACCATAGAACTCTGCAAAATGCACCAAAGTTTTCAAAATGTCCCAGGAGACATACCTCTGGACACCCCTAGTTATTTTGTGATTCCACGACGTAACTATAGTCTAGCTACGCCCATGTGTATCCAAATTAATATTCAGCTTTTTGCAAACAGTTGCTTTAATGTTTTTCTACGTCGATTTTTCAAGATCGGTAAACAGGCAACATTTTTTTGTTTTTATATGAAATACACGTAAAAGTAGTCCGCTTTGTACATTTTCGTACAAATATTTTTATTTCTATACTAAGTTATTTCTATAGTAAGTTTAGTTTAAAGACATAAATGATGTTTAATTCGAAAAGGTGTCTCTAGTTAGGAATTTATTTTCGTAAACCTTCTATATTCATTTAGGATATCAAACAGAAGAATTTAGCAATTATTTCTTTTGAGATTAAAATCATTTGACCTTGAGAAAGATATAAGAATACTGACATGACAAGATGAGTCTTAGAAACGGGGAAACAAACCTTTTTTTCAGTATCGTGCCGAGTCCTTTTGTCAAATCAATACACTTACGTTTATCATGCAATCTGTTATACGATATTTACACATATGGTCAATAATTTTGTAATTTCTGTTTATTTTTAAGCAAATTTATTTCAAGATGTTTGTTATGAACGGTCACTGATTGAAAATATACAGTCAATCGCATTTAAGCTGAGTTAATACAACGATTGTAGGATAAAATATATGTAAATGTAGGGTTTGTCGGAAAATTCGTTATTAACTGGCATTAACCTCAGAAACACTGTTTCGTGAGGACATATTTACCGAAAATGTCGTCTATGGCAATCTCTATGATTTGAATATCTTTGGTAAATTCAATTTGTCTGTTTGAATGGTGTTTAATGCCACCTTCAACAATTCTTCAGCTATATCGTGGCATCCAGTATTGTATTCGGAGAGAAAGCCGGAATACTCGGAGAAATCCCCGGACATTCGGTAGGAAATTGGCATTCCTTGTCAATTAAGATTGGAGTCGAGCATACCCTGCCCGCAAGTGAGACTCAAACCCCTAACCTCTGTGTTGACCGGCACGTGATCAATATTAGATTACCGATGACCCTAACTATACTCGGACACCAAGGCCGCTGGCAAATTCAAAGAAAAGACACGAACGATACATATCATGTCGTAACTTTACATAGTCAGCTTCATCGATTATACTTATGTTGCTTTCATACGCCATTGTTCATGTTTACTTCATGGTACTATCATAGTACAATCGGGACCGTTTCTTTCCCAGCTCTCCTGTTTGTTTATTCTTTCTTTCTTAGCTCTCCTGCTGGTTTATGCTGATGCATAGCTACTCACCCATTGCTTTAAAGCGTGATGAGATCAATCGCCAGTATGTCGGTCAAGCTCAAGCATGCGGTGGTCTAGTGATATGGCCATCAAGTCCATTAATTCTCACCCGCGACAGGAAGGAAGGAGAAAGTTTCCCAAGGTATGCTTATGGTTACTTACAGTTACTCTGGTCTCATTTGGATTTAAAATTAATTAATCACTTGCTTGTTACATTAGATAAATGTGTGTTTACTTTGTCTCCTTTTTCATAAAAACACGGGAATTAAAGTTTTATAATGATCAGTCTAAGAATCCCCATGCCGTTCAACTTTTTTTCAAGACTATGGGACATGCCTGCAGCAAGCCTTTAAAAAATGTGTTTGGCGAAGAATTCTCAGACTATATCGATTTGATTGCGGCCAGTAATTTTTTTACGCCATTTTCATACTGTACAAATTAACACGTCACAATGCGTCATTATGACTGTAAATATCAACATGTCACAATGCGTCATTATGACTGTACATATCAACATGTCACAATGCGTCATTATGACTGTACATACTAACACGTCACAATTCTTCATTGTGACTGTACATATTAACACGTCATGTGCGTCATTATGACTGTACATATCAACATGTCACAATGCGTCATTATGACTTTACATAAAACACGTCACAATGTATCATAAATTATGACTGTATATATTAACACGTTACAATGCGTCATTATGACTATACACGTATTAACACGTCACAATGTTATTATGTAACAATGTATACATAAAAAAACGTCATTTAAAGTATTCGTTCAATTTTAAAACATGTTATACGTTAAAATACATTTTACGCTTATACATCATTTCTTCTAATTGTTTTAAGAAATAGATTATTGCCAGCGGGCTATGTGCAAATTAGAACAGGGTCAGACCTTAATATCAATATTTTAAACCCAGAGTTATAAGGTCTGACCATGTACTAATTTGGATAGAGCCCAATTGCAATAATATTCGATTCTAATAAATGCCTTTACATTTAGATAGAAGCTATTTTAAGATGACGCTTTTCATAATGGCCATATTGGTTTTAGAAACTTAAGATATATCCAAAACAGCGTACAAGCATAAGAAAGACGTATTAGAATTTGAAATAAACATTGCAGGAAATTCATCTGTTAGAAATATAAGTATCCGAGCGTTATCAAAATAAAACAGTGTTGTTAAGAAGGTGTAGCCCACTGAAAGCCAGGTTAAACAGTGTAAACAAGTTCCTCTATTTCCTGATACCAATAAATGTATGCTATACAAATGTATAGAGGTCTGACCATGTTCTGCATATAGCTCAATTGTAATAATTTCGATGCACGCACTGTTTTATGTAAAAGAGATACGAGTGAGGTGAAAAAAAAATAGTCGAACAGTCCCTTCTTTTGAAAACATTTGGTATAAATCCAACTGCGTTTTATATGGTACCTTCTATTAAATTAAAATTATAACAATATACACATTAACATTTAAAAACAGAAAATACCGAACTGAACAAAGCCTTTCTCATTAAGTTAGCAGGCTATCATTCTAGCATAATTGAAATCAGCCAATACACTATTTTCTATCGGACGTATTAGGATTATTTGAAAACAATCTATATAAGGGAAACAGTCAGAGTCAATACGTTTCTACAATAATGCACTTTCACTAATAGCTATAGACAACTATGTTTTACTAAACTAAAACTCCTCACAAGTCAGGGTTTCTGTGTCCACATGTTCGTGGACACATGTGGACACAGAAACCCTGACTTGTGAGGATGATTTTTAAATGAACTATTTTATTTTCATAATTTTATTTTTTCACACGACTGAATATTCTTACTCCCTTCAACTCAAAGTAACAGCATTTTCTTGTATATGTTCGTGCTTATTTTTCAAAGAAATGTAATTTTTTATTGATCTGATCGGAAATAGGTTGGCAGGATAGATAAAACACGAAATGGCTTTATCGATACAATGTTAAAAATACTTCTAACATTTATTAGCGACATGGGAAAGTTGTACATATATTTCTGGTGTTTTGACTGATATTCCAGAATACGGTTGCATTTTCAGATATCAGTGTGTGCAAGACTTTGTTGAAGATCTAGAAATCGCTGTCAATAAAACATATGAACACTTCGAGATGAGACGCCACAAGAGAGCTAGCAAAGGGGAGGATTTAGTCAAAGAAGCTTGTGATGATAAAAAATCGACGTATTTATTTTTGTTTTTAATTTTCTATTAACAAAACATTATATACTGGACTTCGTTGTGTGTTTTGTTATATGAATGAACGTCTTCTGTCAGTGAGATCCAGAACATTCCTGCATATTTCCACCAAACGTGAAGATAAAGACAACTAAATATTCCACAATGAGTATATTTTAATATTGAACTTACAGTATCATACAACACCGATTGCTTCAATTGTCTGCATGCATGCTTTTTTCTTGTTTATTTCTGAGCAAAGGTTTTCTGTTTGTTATATAGCATACAAATATTCAGTCCTTTCTTTAGAGAGACAGCGAGTGGTTATACATACTTCAATTACATTGCTCTGCAGTAACAAAACGTCCGATCTTTTATTGGCTTTTCTGATGGTCTCACCTTGCAGTTAAATATTGCATCATTTGTTGACATTTTGTAGCTTTTGAAATCAACACAGTTGCACAGTTTACTCCGTACATTTTATTGTTTAAACAAATATATGGTACATATTTGATTATGCTAATTGTTTTAGTGGTAACCCGTGGGAAGAAGACATACCCAGAACAGCTTTTCGAATGCTGAGAAGTTTTCTGTAAGTAACATATTCGTTAACCACAATATAGACCTCAGGAAAATAAAATAAAGAGAAATTTATTAGTTTATTATATTACAATATATTAAAGAGAAATTATTTTATCATCCCGGTTTATTATATTAAAGTACAATAATGAGAAAGAAATTTATTATTTTTCGGACCGAAATATTTTGCATTGAGATACGTCAGATTGTTTTTCAAACGAGTGACTACACGCTGGTAATTCATATATAGGCATTTTATTCCATACAAAAATTACCCGACCCCTCGTGCCTGTGTTACAAACATGTGTCTCATATCAACAAGAGACCATAACGAAATAATGGGTCTTAGGAGTAGATTATTCCAATACTTACTGAAAATGGTAAAATACATATATTGCTTTTTATATTAACCAACCTTGGCTGGCTAGGAAAGGTAATAAGCGTAGGCAAGGTCATGCAATTCAGAATGATATACATATTGTAACGTCTGTTTGTCATTACATATGCAAAACGAGGCATATGTATGCAAGTAATATATAAATTGCACTTAAAGATTTGTAATAACTAGAAACAGATTTGAGCTCTTTAGTTACTTTTTTATTGTCTAACACTAAGCAGTCTGTGACTAAAACAGTAGCTTTATTCAGTTTTAGCAGCATACGTAGTCCGCGTTTTAAGTTGTGAATGAAAACGTTATTGAGATACCTGACGTCATTGAGATGCTTTACTTTTTGTTTAGTGGCTTATGTGACCGTGTTCAAGAAACGAAGACAATTAACGAAACAATCACGAACAAAAACCTGACAGACAGAGGGAAAAGACAAGACGATACAATGGACGCCAAAGTAACTAAACAGTTTTTACCAGAAGATGTGGTTGTGGGAGTTAAGAATGACCCGTTTAATAAACCTCATGCTGAGGTTTGGGATTTTGTTGAACCAGACGTTTCCGAAAAGCCTTCACCAGATCAATCACTGCACGGTGTGAAAATGTTGGGAATCATTAAAGATGAACAATTTGTTGAGCCATTTGCACCAACTACAGATGACGGATTCAAAATACAGTTCAGTCGAGCGGGCAATAAGATTTTTCAAAGTTTTAACCCGCAAAGCCTTGACGATGTGCTTAAAGTGAACACGGAATCTGCATGTGTTGGACATGTGGATCAGTTTTGGCTAAGAGATGTAATTGAATACATGGGAGGCAGCTGTTGGATCCTTGGTAGATTTGCTAGGAAATATTATCAGTTTGTCCACTGCCAGTACGTAATAATTCTTCTAATCTGAGTTGGTATAACTAAAATAACAACATTTTAAAATAACAAGTATCACTTTGATTTGATTGGTTTGTAGATGAAGGTGGAGAATCCCGACTTGTTAAGCAAAGAATCCAGATTTGTGAAGCAACGAATCCCGAATTGTTAAGCTGTGAATCCCGACTTGTTAGCCACGAAATCCGACTTGTTAAGCAAAGAATACCGGCATGTTAAGCAAAAAATCCCGACATGTTAAGCAAAGAATCCTGACTTATTAAGCAATGAAACCCGAGTTTTTAGCCAAGAAATCCCTTGTTTAGCAAAGAATCCCGACAGGTTAAACAAAGAATCCCGACTTGTTAAGCAAAGAATCACGACTTGTTTATCAAAGAATCCCGACTTGGTAGGTAAGCAAAGAATCCAACATGTTAAGCAATGAATCCGACTTGTTTAGCAAAGAATCCCGACATGTTAAATCAAAGAATCCTGACTTGTTAAGCAAAGAATCCAGATATGTTAAGCACAGAATCCAGATATGTTAAGCAAAGAATCCAGATATGTTACGCAAAGAATCACGACTTGTAAAGCAAAGAATCCCCAGTTTTTAAGCAAAGAATCAGACATGTTAAGCAATGAATCCCGACTTGTTAAGCAAAGAATCCCGACATGTTAAATAAAAGAATCCCGGCTTGCTTAGCAAAGAATTCTTACTTGTTAAGCAAAGAATCGGACATGTTAAGCAATGAATCCCGACTTGTTAAGCAAAGAATCCCGAGATTTTTAATAAAAAAATCCTGACTTGTTAAGCAAAACCTTAAAGGAAAAGCAAGAGATACAAACAAAACAAATTAACTGAAACGTTTTAACTACTGGAGACAAAGTTTTAAAATTTGCTAATCAGTTAATTTTCTTTTAATTGTATCCATGACAACAGAAACAGAGTAATCTTAATTTCCATAAAAAGATAACTGTTTGTATTCTTGTTTCATGTCATACATTTGTAATTTATTGTATTTAAATGTCTTTCATTTTATCGTCAGAATGCATGTGGTTAACTAATTTATAAAACCGTCAATTATAATAATGTTTTTACTGTGGTCAGGGAGTCTGTAAACTAATTACATGGTTAAACCGTTCTTTTGTTTTAAGCAGTAAATTTACTAATTAATTTTATTTCAGACCAGGTGTATGTCTTAGCCAACAAAATCTGTTAGAAAAAAGGCCCAGATGTATGCCTGGAGGATTTTCTGCACACACTTCATGGTTTTATTGTCCACATTTAGATCCTGGCGAAAGATTCCGAAAGTTCTCATTCAATCTAGCTCAGAGTTGTGACTGTAGAATATGTTGACATGACACAGATTCTTGCAAACAATATGTATAGATGTATTTCTCCTTATACAATATATTCTTTTTGTTTGTAATTGACTATATTTAATAAATGTACATCTAGAAGCATTCATTACTTATTTTGAATTTTGATGTGTATGCTTGCGCAAGAAAGTCGGTACAATTTCTCTTCTGCTAAACAAAATTCAGCAAGAAGACATCATGTAATGCCAACTTCTACAAATTATATTTGAGTACTGTCAGACTGTCTTATCAAGTACCCATTTTAAGATCTATGTCTCTCTTTTTTCTTGCATGCCAATTTATTCTTAATCTTATGAGTTAACACAGAGTGGTCGAAATAAAAAATCGTCAAAATGTATTGGCTTTTTACCGTAAAATGTCCGCTGGTGTAATGGTGCATTAAACAGTAGTGATAAAAGTTCAACTAATTTATACCTAATAAAATTTTCAAGAAAGGGTTCATACTTTATGAATACGTGAAATGCTTTTTTGTCTAAGGTTGTAGTGTTCAGTGTTTTTATCGGGTTACCATTTGCTGAACTATTTAGACGCAACAGTCAGTGTTCTTTTGGGACTCTTAGTTCAAACTTCGGTCACAGCTGAAAGGTTTCTTTATTATTCCCTTTCTAGTCAACTATACGACACTTAAAATTTAACATTTCTTTAGCGGTCTTTTGTCAAATCAATATAAGGGGCCTCGGTGCCTGAGTGGTAAGGTAGTTCGTCTACTATTGATCACGTGGTCTGTCAACACTGAGATTGCACTACTCGACTCCGATCTTAATTGACTAGGATTGCCAGTTTTCCTACTGAAGGTCGGGGGTTTTCTCCGGGTACTCCGGCTTTCTCCCGCAATAAAAACTGGACGCCATGATATAGCTGAAAAATTGCTGAAAATGGCGTTAAACAAAATTAAAAAAAAACAAACAATCAAATAAATATATATTTATATAATAATGTTGCGTCATGTCATGGTAACTACTTAATAAATTCTTATTATCCACAGTACTCGACTCCGCTATAAAGGTTAAGGTGCCTTGGTGGCTGAGTGGTTAAGGTAGTTCTTCTACTATTGAGCACGTAGTCTGTCAACACTGAGGTTGCGGGTTCGAGTCTCACTGGGTAGGGTACGCTCGACTTCAATCTTTATTGACAAGGATTGTCAGTTTTCCAACTGAAGTCGGGGGTTTTCTCTGTACTCCGGCTACCTGCTCGAGACCTACGAGACGCCATGATATACATGAAAATTGCTGAAAGTGGCGTTAAACACCATTCAAAGAAACAATATAAGAGGTAAATACCAAAGCAAACTTTATGAAAATAATAATGTTTGTTCCTTATACCCCATTGGCTTCACTCAAAAGCTTTTTGAATACAGACCCAGTAGAAATTATATATTTTGCTATTTAACTTTTAAACCTAAAAATGCGAAGATTACGAAAATCGAAAACAAGTCTTCTCTCAGTAGATGTCACTCTAGTTTGTCATTAAAACCAAGTTCAAAAAGCCCGGATGACAGAGACTGACGCTGGTTTTATGTAATTTTTCCCAGGGTTAAAATTGTCTGCTCCTTGTACGTTAATTCGTTTCACACTTCAAAATATAAACACTGTCTTTACCTGCTTCTATTCTTCGGGTATTTGGGATAAGTGGCTGCCAATTGTAGGTATTAACGAATTCTTCAACAAATGTTCTCTCTCTGAACGTCTTTGTGGTTCTCGTAAGATTTATTAATTGGATGTGAGCTATTTAATATAACGAAACTCGGACCCCTTCTATCAACATCACCTAACTCAATGGAATAGGATATACAATGTTGATCAGAATATACCTACGTTTAATTTGAGGTATACAAATATTGCTCCCAAGACGTGAAGTAATTTTCTTGTGAGACTGTTTGGTTTGAAGGACACTAGTAGTGGTAGTAGATATTTTGTAACCATGGTACCTTTATTGACATTTTTTCAACAACAACTGCGGCTTCTGATGGTTAACCCCCTAGCGCCCAAAGATAATCGATTCTTTCATTTACTGCCATTAGATTTCGAAAATGTTTAAAGTCTGCTATATTTTTATTCCCAGGGTATGGACATATTTTTGTGATACTATTTAGCGAAAGGAAAAAACATCAACTGCCTGCAAGTATGTACATTTTGCTCTTTTTTGTTTTAACAGCTCATGAAAATACTTTTTGAAATTGTTTAAAAGTCACTGACTGTGGAAAGCATGCGAAAATCTTACTTTCTTGTTTAATTCTATTGATTATGAAATACACGATACCATTAAGGATACAGCCAGATATTACAAATGAGATGTTGACCTCCCATGTTTCATGTGGAGGCTGTTAAAATAATTTCCATGTGCCTTCTGCAATAATACCTCCAAACACTCCAACAAATACAAGGACGATTTAAATCCAAGTCGTCTAATGCTGGTATATGTCGGCTGTAGGACATACTGTAATTTGGTTCTTGTTTCGACATAGTACAAGATGTCAGCAATACCAGTCATAAGAATTATGACGGAGAAACTGATCGTGTAGACGTAAACGTAAAAACGAAGTTTTGGGAGACATATTGTTTTTGTCGGGTTTCTTATTATAATTATTCTTCTTTTTCTTTTTTCTTTTTTTCTTTTTTCTTTTTTCTTTCCGTCCAATCTTGTTCGCACATTTTCTCTAAGATGCAATGTCCTATCAAGATGAAACTTTGGGAACATGTTAAAGGTGACTTAAAGTTTTGCAATCCACTTTTGGAATTTTCAATATGGCGCCGTTTTAAAAAATGGCGGCTGTTGTCAGATCTCAGTAATGTCCAGAGCTATTTCAATGAATATTGGTATACTGATACAGCTAACTATCCTGAGCATTTTGTCAAAAAAAAATTGGACGCGAACGACACCATTTTTGATGGCAGCCGTGTATTTCTCTTCCCCCCCCCCCCCCCCCACACACACACACAAACGTCAACTTAGTCCGATTGCAACGAAATTTGATATGTATAGATATATTTTAATGCACAAACTAAGAATATCAATACAAAGAGTACTAGATTCAATTAACAGAGGCATGATGATCTTGGCAGCTTTAGGAAGTCATATGTCGCCGTATATACAATTCCGTCAATTAATTTCCACTTCTAAGTCCCATTTGTTTCGTTTGTAGCTAAAAATCAACACGGCAATACAAATTACCATACTATCTGAAATCGGATAAACAGCAAAAGAAACGCCAGTAGTATTGGACAAACAGCAAAACAAATGCCATCGTGAGGTGGTGGCATTAGATGGCATGTCGACATCGAGATAGGTGGCATGTCGCCATAGTGAGGTGGTGGCATTAGTTGGCTTGTCGCTATCGTGATTTGGACAGCATTAGGTGGCACAACACCATCAGGAACTGGTGCATTAGAAGGCATTTCAAATTTGTTTTGTTTTCCATCATAATGTGAATGAAACAATTTTAAAAAATCAACCAACATTTTTTTAAATTTAAAATAAATTCTTAAAAATAACATTTCAGTCACACCAAGAAGTCTGTCAAACAGCACATGAACTCTTAATTGACAGTCATGCTTATGTCAATTTGTATCACGCCGTTTGTTTTTACACCAGTTGTCCGATCCCTTAAACTAACAGCATCATATGACACGTTAAGATCATTTTATAATAATGTTGTGATCTTGCATTTTCATCAATGATTATTTGTGCAATGGATGTCTTGATGCCATCTGTTTTCTTTGATATGAGGTGTAAATGGTTTAATTATGCAGAAAATATATGTCATCCTGTACTGTGTGATATATGCATAAAATTTACTAATTAACTAAGTATTCGTCAAAATACTTACAATGTACATTAGCTAAACATACAAAAGCCATTAAAGGACATGTTGATTAATAAAATTATATTTTAAAAGAAATCTATGATCGCTGTCGCGGGTTGATAATTTCTTGTTTAGAATGAATAATCAGTCCATAATAAATCAATCTATCATCCACCGATCATCCTGATATTTTTAAACGCGAGTTATCTCGCCTTAAATATAACTAAAATTTGTATAAAACAATGTCAGCTAGTTATAATTAATGTGCAGTAATAACATGGGGGCATTATCATGGGCGTTATCAATGCCTCTCCAGGACAAGCAACATAAAACCGTTTATTTTTAATTAAAAAAAATATATGTACATGTACAACCTAAAAGCGGGAAATATTTCCTTAAGTTTAGAATACTAACTGTGTATTGCCTAAAAATGCCAAACAATGATATAGCACCAGGCCCGCATTCAAATCATAATGCAATAAAACAGTCTAAAACACATGGTTTCTTAATTCATTTAATGAAATAAATATAATAGTTGCTTATCATGATACTTGACAGCAATCGGGACAGTGCCTTTACAATAATAATGACCTCGCCTTTGGCTCGGTCATTATCCATGTTTCAGGCAATCGCACTCTCCCTTGTGCAGTCAAGATATCATGACAATATTATATTATATATTAGAAACTATTGTATAATTATCTTTAGAATTGTCAGTAAGTTACCTCAAAGTTAGGAAAACATTTCAACTTAAATAGTAGTCCCATTGGAGAAGAAAATTTCGGTCAATAAGAAACAACGAGCAGCGTGGCCATGTTCTATTCAAATTTAATTTAAAACGAGGAATATGTGTAGACAACCTTACAACACCATTCATGCAGTAGGAAAACAGCTTCCATAAGACTAAAATGTAAGTTTACCGACGACGACGGACGAAAAAAGATATAGTAATAACTCATTCTGTCTTTTAGTCAGTTTAAATAACAAAGGTGATCTCGTTTTTTCTAAAGAATTACAAACATTCTAATGTTAGTAATTTTAACAATTTTCAGTCTAAAAAGATATAGGTGTTTGTTTAAATGGTTGTTAATGTCACGTTTCAACTATATTATGACGTTTAGCTTTTATTGTGGGCGGAGGGGGTAGGGGAGCCGTATGACCTGGTGAAAAACCTAGACTTTCACCAGTAAAACTAACATCCAGTAAGGATCGAACCCACAAGCTCAATGTTGACATGCATGTTATTTAATGACTAACTAGCGTGTATCTACCAAATTATGTTTTAGCTGCGAACAATTAGGTCTAAAGGTGGATTTAAAAAAAGAAGTGTGTGACCATAGATTAGTCGCAAAATATAATACTAAAAAAGAGCGACATTCAGAGCTACGTTTTCGCAGCTAATCAATGTTTTAACCAGGCTAAGACGAGATAACGGAAAGGATTTGGGGATACAAAAAGGCATTGATCCAGACCAGAATGCGAAAAAAATGCAACAGGCCGCAGTCTAAAGATCAAAATAATGTTTATTTTCAATTAAACACAAGACATATTTTTTCAGAAAAATGTCAAAATATTTGTGTTTACACTCTAAAATATTACCCCTATTACCCCGTAAAAATACCAAAGCCCCAATCTTCTCTAATTAAGAAAGGTTTGCCCCAAAGCACGCCAATGTCTCACCTTCTACCCTATAGTTGATAAATCGTTGGTATATTATTTATTATTAATATTAGTTATACAGTTTGTAAAAGTGGGATACGAAAATATATGGAGTACATGAAAATTTTTTTGTATCGGGCATATTTTTTCATGCACATTTTATATTTCCGTATCCCCGTGTAACTGAATGAACAACGAGTTTATCCCTGTGATGAAATTACATTCCAGTAAGTCCAGTTATGTTTCTAGAAAAGCAAGTCTATCGTAGCTACGGGAAGAATAGTCCTGAAGATGGCAGGATGAAAAAATAGTCCCAATTTTCTCTTTTGTTTCTGCTTTTGCTTATAACTGCTATAGTTTAAGAGTTGAATATTTTTAAAGGTATGGTATTACTATAGAACAAGAATATATTTTTTGCAGTCAATGTCTTTACAGTGGAAGCACTTCCTAAAGTGTGTAATGTGGTACAATGTGGCCACAACATTGAAATGAAAGTAGAAAAACCATTCTTAAACGTTAAGGTAAAATTCCCGAAAAAAGTCCGTGGACAGGTATACATTTTTCTCCATTTTTATGTAATTTAGCATTATATGTGTAATGCCCCATATATGAAAATTTAAGTGAAAGAAAGTTTTTTGTAATAAAAAATTTTGATGTCTCGCCCGTTCGGCTACTTTTGCTCAGGCCATTCAAAAGGATAATGATCTTTTACAATTACATAGTTTTGTTCAGATGTTTCACTACTCCACAGTGTTATGTTATTGACGATGCTATGGTGCAATATTAAAGATCACTTGATATGACAACCTGACTGAATTCGACCAACCAAACATCGAATTTCAGTGAAATACTTGCATAATGTAATTAATTGATAAGTAATCGTCATTAATCAACGACATGTGTAATTAAATCTATGGACAAAGACCAAATACTAGTAACAATCTGAACGTGCTATTGATACTGGAAGTAGTTTTACAATATACATATGAGCCAAATATATCGGGATTTCGTCGGTAATTCGAAACCGCACATGAAAAAGTAGCAAAAGACAACGTCGAATCAAATATAAGACGAGCCGTCTTTTAAAACAATACATCAACACCAAAATCACACAAATAAATTGTAGTTCTGTAAAAATTCTGGAATTCTGGTATGGTAGCATGCTGGTGATTCCCTCACACTTGGCCTAAGTCGACGTATGTTACCAACGGAACGTAATAGGGTCTGAAAAGAAAGCAAGTGTCAAGACATTCGTATTGTAAATCTTATATGTGCTCACTGTCTTGGAAGTAGCTTTCAACTGTAACTTTTGGTAATAAAATAAATTTGATAATATTTTGAATATATAATCTTACCACATGTATGATGTATTTCTATGTTGAAGTTATCAATTTTAAGGTAAATTTGAACAATCACTAGGAATCGCGCACTTAATTAAGTCTTCCGACAACCACAGCTAACCTCTGAAGTGCAGCACAGGAAAACATCAAATGAAACTCAGAAATTCAGTTCTATGGTGTGAATCAAGATAGCAACAATTTAATTGGGGTACAGTGTTGGAATAGTTCAAGAACGCTCTCTGCAAAACTTGCAACAAAGCTTTTTATGTGGTTCATTTGGAGTTAAACATATCAAGTATTCGAATAGCATCAACTATCTTATTCCCGCATTTGATACCCGCAAAAAACATTCAAAGTTTAGTGATAAAAGCATTAGTATTTGTGCTTATAACGCTTACCTGTCCCTGTAATAGACATTGGCACCAAACCACGTGTTTTCTCGTATTTGTTCACGTTTTGTCCTTCTGTGCCAGGTAATGACTCTATACAATAAAATAAAAGGTAGTTAATACATCCTTGTATGGAATTCATGTAAATAGTACGTCATAATTTATGAAACCGAATATTTAATGAATGAAAAAAATGTTGTAATTTCTTTAGTTTAGTTTAGCTTTTCGCTGCACATTCTGTTTGAAGCAATAACAAAAATTTCATTGCAGTTTCATATATTTTGTTGAAGGAAAAACATTTAAATAAAAACTCAAAAGTAAGCGTCTGCAAATCAAAGTGGGACATGTCCAGTGTTTAACTATTATACGCTTTCAACAATTGTGATTTAGATATGTAAAAAATATAATTTGGATCTTTTCTCGGAGACATAAAAATGCAACATAAAGGCAAGAGCTTCTATATGTACAAAGGCAGGAGCTTATATATATATGAAAATCTGGCAAGCAGCTTTATCTTTGATAGCATTTTGTAAAATTGCAATAGTTATATGCATGCTTAGGCGACAAAACACACAACGGCACAACAACAGAGCTATATTTTGATAAAATTAACACTAAAAGCGCAGTGTTTACCACACATAAAGACACAGTTTGCGTCATTTGAGCTTCAAACTAGCAAGTTTTTCAAACTATTATTAACTATTAAACGTATGAGTAGTTTGTTACTACTGGTATGTTTTGTTAAATAAGATCTGGTATAATGTCTATCTTTTCAAGATTTAAGATTCTTTACCAGTATTCAACCCGCTTCTCAAAATTGATGTAATTCAACGATAAATATATTGAAATGAGAGCTATACATCCAAAAATGAAGTCGTTACAAATTTCGCTTTTTAAAATTATTAATGATATTTTTAACAACTAGCATACATACAGAAAATAAATAAGTCTAATTTATGAACTATATCGAATGTAATGCAAAATGCGCCCCACATGCTATTATCTAGCTACAAGTTACAGTCTGTAACCTACGTTCTACATTTATTGTCCACAGTATCTAAGATAACAGAATCGTTCTGATATTTGATTGTATATACTGGACATGTTCTGGATGCTCCTCCAATCATTGTCATGTTTATGTCTGAAAATTATGATCAAGCAAACATGTCTATTTGATGCCTTACATGCCAAACGAAGATTGATGTTAATATAAAGTCCAAGAGTATTTGTTTTCTTGTTTGTGATGCGAATACTTTGCTCGGTATTTTGGCTATACTAGTTAAATAACTTATTAACCACAACAACACATACTTCTACAATAAACTTGAATCTTTTATTCTGATCTACGCACTATTACCATGTATATAAGGTATAGTCTTTGTAGCAGGTAATGCATGTGTGATTTCAGCCGATGATGGCTCGCCTAAATAATGTGTTAAAAGACAAATATCCGTTTAAGTAAAACTGATAATAAACAGCAAACATGTACGAACGTGCACGATTGATTGCGACATTCATGGCGAATTGCTAGTAACAAGAAAAAACATCTTATTACAGGTTCTAAGATACATAATTCTAACCTTAGAATACCCTCTAGGTAGACAAACATTCTTATATGACGTTCCATATAATAACTGTACATTAAGCGCTATGATGTTCTGAACAGAGTATTCCATACCAATCCCGAGTAATTCAAAATGACATAAATCACCGACGTCGACTGGCAAATAACAACAAACAAAAAGACACCACAAAAATCATTTTAAAATAGTGCTAGTCATTGGGTAAGTTAACGTGAAGTGGGCGGCAAAAAATTGTTTGATATTAGACTAGCCCAAAAAATAACTCACATCATACTAACGATAAAGTATTAAACCAATTATACAACGAACCCTCCTCCACCCCAACACACACCAAACAAAACCAATACAAACTACAAAAATAAGGGAAAAAACAGCTCCTTCTGGTGTGATGTCATTACACTGCCTTTCAGGAACATCTTTGGATAAAAACACATAATAATCACTATGAAAAAGTGCTAGACTGTCTTACAATCAGACCCAGTACGATTTATAAAATACTTAAAGAAAAATAGCTTGTTTATTATATATAACGAACACAGCACCGTATATATAAAGCTTTAAGTTAAATCGAAATTAAAATAATTCACAGAAGCCGCTCGGAATATAATCCGAACCAGTAGGCCTATATGAGCCCAATCCATGTGTCAATGATCACTGTATGACGCCAAGAATTATTATTGTTTAACTTAATATGTAAATATTTTGAAATTCTGTTTACTTGTAATTGTACTAGAACGCTTGTGTTTGGCGTGCTAATGAAAATGTGACAATTATATTACATAAATACCTTTCCAAGCTCCGTCCATTCCCGTAGCTAGACCTACAGCTTTTGCTCGCATTGAATCGACCCATCCTGCTGTCAAAGTCTCATCCGCTTGTATCTTATTCCGGATATCACTTTCTGCTTGACCCTTTGGTATTGGTAACATAACTGAACTATTCCCAGCATCCGTTATCTCAAGTTTACCACGATTTGCCCCCAAAGTTCGAGTATTGTTAGGCCTCAGACGGTCAAGTAAATCTACTGAAATAGCTGAAGTGTGTTGTTTTGTGTCAATTGATGCTTGCTGATTAACAACGTCGTTTTCCGAATGCATCTGATTACTGTCGAGAGAGGAGATGACTTTCCCTAAACCTAATTCGGAATGCCTCTGATTATTGTCGAGAGAGGAAGTGACTTTCCCTAAACCTAAACTGTCTCTTTCGTTATTATTCGTTGGTCGTTTTAGCGTCCCCCCTACTACGGCGCCACTGAATGTTGGTATATCTGTAACTTTTGTGTTTATGTCATTCTGCTGAACAGGGACTGATTCTGGATTTTGTTGGAGTTTGTTATCATTAAAACTTTGAACGACAATTTTGTCAGCTTTTGTTCGTTCAGTAGCCTCTTTTATATCTTGTCGAGACAATGGCTGAATGTGAGTAATTCCGTATTTTTGTAGTTGCTTAGGAACAAAAAGATGTTTGCCAGGGTATTTTTCTTGCTTTTCATTATTAATATCTGTAGTCGGTTTCTGCACCGTATTTACAATATTATTGTTTTGGGACATAACTTGTTTTCCAGAAATGTCTTGTACTGTAAACATTGTTGGTTTATTGGCTTTTTTTTCAAAGACATTCCCACTAAATTCTGGTATATCTTTTCCAATATTCTCAGGACCAGCTTTAGGCAATGAATGTATTGGTTTAGAAGTTTTAATTGTACCATGTGTTGCTGTGTTGCCTTCTGATAAAGGCTGTTTTGAGTCTACGAGCTGTCTCCTATTCTCAATTTTATCGGATGTACCAGTTGATTCACCGGGTAGACTGATCACATCTGTTTCACCGGGAACGCTTATTACTGCTTCAGCTGCGGGTACGGGCGGGTGATTGCTGCCTAGCGCCTTTGGTGTATAAACCCCTTCATTCGATAGACTGCTACCGTCTACATGTATAGATTTATCGTACACTTGATGTGTTGGTTCAACCTTTATAACTCGGCTTGTTGGTGGAGGAATGGTGACAATCAATCCTTTAACAACCTCATTGATATGGGACGGTGGTTTCTTTCCTTTTGTGTTATTTGGTATTTTCATAGCTGAGATCGAATGGTTAACCTTCTTCTTAATACTAAAATTACCTGTGTATATTGGTATTTCCATCGCGGGTTGTTTATTTCTAGTTGAACCTCCGCCTATCACAGACGGATTTTCCTTTTCATTATTATGATGTGCTGTAGTCGTAGGATTTTGAGCATCCATTAGCGACTTCGTACTTGTTGGAAGCATTTTTGTTGTTGTTTCCTCTGCTTTTATTTCTCGTTCAGTCGTTGTACTTTCTATATTTACAGTGCTTTTAGTTGTACCGATCTGTTTTTCTAATGTGCTTTGTGTTCGTGATTCGCTAATGAAAATTTTTGTTACGTTCAGTATAGTTGTGGTTTCCTCAGCTTCTGTTTCGGATTCTACCTGTAGTTCTGCAGGACTGACTTTTGTTGTACTCTGTTGAACGGTTGTGGTTTCCTCTGCTTCTACTTCGGATTCTGTAAGAGTCCTTTGTTCTGACCCACTGACTTGTGTTGTTATATATTTAACAGTTGTTTTTTCTTCAGCTTCTACTTCGGTGTCTGTGGGCATCTGTAGATCAGACCCACTGACATGTGTTATACCTTTGACAGTTGTGGTTTCCTCACCTTCCACTTGAGATTCTGTAAGGGAATGTAGATCTGACCCACTGACGAGTGTTATACCTTTGACAGTTGTGGTTTCCTCAGCTTCTACTTCTTGTTCCGCATTACCATGAGACAAAGTAGTAGTAGTGTTTAGAGTGGGCGTAGTAATATCTTCGAGTTCCTGTGCCTCTTGTGTTGTCTTTTGAATTGTAGTAACATGTTCCTCTATTTCAGGTTCTTCTGTTGTAGGTATTTGCAGCCCTCCGACACTTCGTTTAAGCGTTTCTTCTTTCTCATATTCAGGCTCTTCTATCTCTGTCAGCCTGGTATGCATTTTGATGTTGGAACCCTTAGTGGTGTGCCCGACTTCAGAAATTTTAACGACCTCTGTTTTATTTTGTTGACCTTCGTTGATATATTGTTTTCTTTGTGATGCTGAATCAGTTTTACGAAAGCCTGTTGTTTCAGTAGTGTCGGTGTAGTCATAGTCAGGAAGAAACTGTTCCCCTAATCTCTGTACAAGATTTTTCTTGTTTATAGGTTTGACCAGGTTGTTTCCCTTGTCGTTAGTGTGAATGTGAACTTCTTGTCCACGTGTTCCACTGGTGTTCTTTCTTACATTAAGATTAATCGTATTCTGTAATATTTTGTCCATTATTAATTTTTCAATCATAATGTTGGCTTTTTTCCTTTGAGAATTTAGACGTCGGTTCTTGGAAAGTTGAAAATTAAGTTTTCTTACAAGGCGATGTCTGTAGCTTTCCGAATCTTCACCAGAATTAGAACTGTCATTTTCAATAATTAAGTCATTCATATTTGGTCTCCATAAGATTCTACTTCCTTTCTTTACTTGATTATGTCCGAATAACTTCAAATCTTGAAAATTTCCTACCGAATCTATAGTCCATCCCCACTTTAGACCCCATTGTCCTCGGACTGGCATAAAATCTAAAAACAGAATAAATTCTCTGAAAATAATTGTACAAAAGAACTTACTCTACTTTGCACCGGTTAGCTCAACTTCCATGGACATTAAAATCCTTTGCTGATATTATTTTATAGGGTAGTTATATTTACACGTTTTCAGTCTTGACTAAATGAATCCCTTCAAGTATTTCTTTTTCAATCTCCCCTTCCAAAAATATGTGTCGTTTACTTTCTTTAAGAATGAGAAAGTATTGTCGGATCAAGAATTTCTTAGTCCAGTGTTTAGCTGGACACATTTTTTGTATCACACCCTCCCAATCTGGTTCCGCCACTAAGTTCCATTCGAACATTTTTGATCAATTTAGTAGTATATTATTTAATTCGCAATCTTCGGAAATTGCTAAATTTTCACGTGTGATCTGGTTTAATGACCTATGGGTTTACATTTATTCATTCCATCGATTATGTTTATTGTCCATTGCAGATCTTTCGTATTTAATTCGTGATATTATATTTCTATGTTATTCCAATTTTGTTGTTTTAATAGTTAATTTAAAGCTCAGTTTAGTGGTTTTTATAATGCCAAAATGTATAGTTATGCATTATTTGTATGTCTTATTATTGTGTTGGTTAATTATATCATTACATTTTGGTGCAATATATATTAAATTATGTAAATATGTATTTAATTTAAGGGCAATACACATAATACTCATAGTTTGTTTTTTATTTCCTGCCATTTAGGTGTGAACAGATCAACTATGACACTCACTGTGACCACGATGGTAGCTGTTAAAGATCTGTATATACATGTAGTTGGTCGAAGCAGCAATAGGTTTTGATGTAGTCATTAACTCATATGTTTATTTTGAGGTTCCAATTATTGGCCAAAAAGACTATAAAGAGGGAATAAAACAGGAAAAAGCTAGACGTCCAGGAATATTTTCTTTATACATGATTTCTTACAGTGTTTTATTTATTTTGCTCAAATTATTCAAACGTAATCACCTCAGCATTACATATCTAGAAACAGAGCGAAAACATAAAACAGCCAAATGAACGATGTTTATAATTGATTTTTATTGTTGTAAATAGAAATTGTCCCTCATAATATATCTTACATTGGTAGGAGTGAATTATCGGACTTCTCCGACATTCGAGATAGTTATATTATAGTACATGTATTTCATAGCCTTGATGAGGACTTAAAATTCATTATAATGGTTTTATGCTGAGGCTAGATATTTTCTTTGTGTAATGTGTTTTAACATCACTTTCATCAATTTTTCGTCTATATCATAGAGTTCAGTTTTTTTGGGGGGAAGGAAAATACGGTGAGCGATGAAAACCTTGACTTAAGTTAGGAAAACTGGTAAAATTGACGATTAAAGTTGGAGTTGAGCACACACTAGCAACATCAGTGCTGACAAGACGGCAATTAATATAGTAGATGACTAACTAACCTAACCACTCGACCAACATGCACCACTTGGAGCAGGACCAGAACAATTCATACATGACATGAAATAACTATCATCCTCTATAGCTTAAGAAATGATGCCGGTTGTGTATGAGGTTCTCCAGAGTGAACGTGAATACAATTTGCTATAACTTTAGAAATATAAATGTATTCATTTAGTAATCAGTTTACTATTGATAAGGATATGATAAGTTTATGATAAGGATAATTTCATCTTAGAGCAAAACTTAATTATGTCTGTGCAGTTGACGACTACATCCAAAACAATTACCGCATCGACTAACTACAGTTTGGACAAGCTGAACCTTGTTCTTAACGTGTTAGTCAAAATTTAAAATCAATCAATCAATCAATCAATCAATCAATCAATCAATCAATCAATCAATCAATCAATCAATCAATCAATCAATCAATCAATCAATCAATCAATCAATCAATCAATCAATCAATCAATCAATCTTTTTGAATATTAGTGTGTAAACAATGCGCGAAATTTGAAAGAAATAAATTTTGTCAGTTGAGTTTTATCATTCTTGTTCCAGTATTCTGTAATGTTCTTGACTGCATTGAATTTTGATAATTGAATTTATGAATTTATAAATAAATATGTTTAAACAAATCAATCAGTCAATTCAAACAATTAGTCAATCAATTATTACCTTAAAAACATATAAACAAGTTGTACTGGTTATTGTCGTCAATTGTCTTTAATTTAAAAAAATGTCATTTCCTATATCACATAAACCTAGCCTCTAACACGTTAAATATTGTCGTATATGTCATAATTGACGTATAAAACTCTTGACAGCTTAATTGGACAAACTTGTCAATATGGAAGCAAACAGAAAGAAAATAGTCATTTAAAATCATAGTTCCTCTGGTACAAAATGTAAATATTGTTAAATAACAATTAATAATTTGTTTAATGATTAAACAATTAATAAATAGTTCGTAGTAACGAGGGTCCGATGGCAATACAAATAAATCCGCATGATTTGTAAAATAGAAGTCTTGCATATGTTGTTAACATTAAAGACCGCTTGTTGTCAGAAAATAAATCTGAGTCAAAATAAAAGTTTTGATTAATTGTCTTATTGGGCCGGCTATTAGTAACCAGATCGAGAATCAATTACTCATCTACAGTACAATAATGTACATTATGGGATATATAATGACTAAGTCTTGTATATATAGTCATCGTGACAGGGTGGATTAGTACTAAACAACAAACTTAACACACACTAAGTTATCTAGTAATCGGTATTAATGCATTATTAAATAATTAAGACACAAATTGTATGTGGTATCATCTTTAAAAAGTTTGGCTATTTATATTTATACATTCTGAGGGCCTACGATTCTGTATTAGGAAGCGAATATATGTAGAATACATGTTTCGAGTCATACTGGATTGCTGCTATCCGTGAATGGAAAGTTTTAGTCATCACGTCTGTAGTAGACTCCGTGAATATATGAAAAAACCCAAAAGAAAGAAAGGAAAGAATAGAAACCAATAAAAACTCTAAATGATCTAAGAGTTTAAATAATAATAATTGACATTAAAAAATAAAATAATAAAAACATGTGAAGGCATGCTGAATGGTCTGAACTCGTGAAGGTGCTCGAATATATATTACAAATCAGAGCAGGGGCTTCTGTGGCCAAGTGGCTAAGGTAGTTCGTCTACTATTGATCACGTGGTCTGTTAACTTTGATGTTGCTGGCTCGAGTCTCACTGTGGGTAGTGTGCGCTCGACTCCAATCTTAATTAAAAAGGAATGCCAATTTTCCTGCCGAATGTTGGGAGTTTTCACCAGGCCATGATCCCCCGCTTCCTCCCCCAATAAAACACTGGACACCATGATAAAGCTGAAAAATTGCTGAAAGTGGCGTTAAACACCAATTAAGCAATCAATACAAATAACAGCAAAGATACACAAGATACGCAGAGATACATGTAATCGATTTCGTTCTTATAACGACATTGTCTTTTTTTATTAAAACTACAATTGTAACTTAGAAATTACGGCTCTTTTTATAAGATTCGCGTTGGTTCATTCATAATCGACGTGGTAGTTTATCTATGTTAAATCTCTTTTCTCCGAAAATTTCTTCATATTTCTTCCTATTGTTTTCCATTTACATCATTTAAAATTTAATTTTTAATTTAATTTTTAAAGCTAAAATTATGTTATTTCTTAAAAATCTATAATTGTGTATTAGTTAAAAGCTTACGTGAATAGAAAAATCCGAAGAAGAAGTAAGAGAATAATTTGTGGAAGTCCATGGTAGTGGTCCCGTATCAAAAATTATCGTTGTAATTAACAACTCATGTCGTGGTCAAATAGAAATATAATCGTCATTATAGGCTGTAGAAAAAAGTGTAAAACACCGAAAATGGAAATGAGGGTCAATAAAGGAGCATTTCATGTGGCACAAACATATATACAAACAAATCAATGAAAATCGGAAGTTAGTAAACAAGCAGACAAACAAAAAAATAAATTTTCTAACTACAACCTACAATGCACATTTCTGTACAAGAGAATTAACATCGACTAGAAGATGGCAGTGTTGACTTCAAACATTAGTTATTAAATATTCGTTTTACAATTCAAATTCTGTCGCTGTACACATAAATTAGTAGTACAAATAATTCTGGTGCTCATCCAGAATAAAGCTGAAAAAGTTGAAAAACTGTTCGATTGCCGTTAAGAACACAAACGATCAATCTTTAGTTGAGGTTAACAATACAGTTGGTTTTTAAGGCAACAAAAAGGCAAAAAATTTCTCTGGAAATGAGAATTTAAGGTTGTGCTAGAATTTACACGCGGATATTAAGCTGTATTAAGAAAATAGCTAGGAAACCAACCGAACAACTAGAGCCGAAAAGTCAAGCGGCAATAAGTGAGTAACCGAATATGGATGCACTATAGTGCTCCGGACGAGTAAGCAGTTCCTGTCTCTTATTATACACCCGTCGTGTTACTCGTTGTCATGTTACATATTCTCGCCACCGTACGTTATGTACAGACAGAACATTTACCTATGTTAGCCTCCTAGTGATAACAAGGAAAACACCTGACAATTGTCCTCTAACACCTTTCCTTATTGACAACAACATTACTGTAATTCTTTAAGTGATCCAGACTAATTTTCTGATTGCGTGACATATTCTTAACTTACACAACGCGATAAATAACTTCCTCAAAAGAACATTTCTTTTACATAAGTCCAATAATAGTGAAGACTCGAGAGTTGTAAATGTTTTATTTTCTTTGTGATTGTTGTGATTAACTATATAAATCTACAGTTACAGCTTAAAACTTTGTGTGAATATTTTAAAAATATATTACTTTAGTATATGTTTGATGATATTTTATTTAAAAACAACTTTCATTTTTAATTAAAACTACCGATGGTTTTATAATTCCATAATGCTCTAATAGTGTTCAATGATATTCAAATAATCAAAGATGACATCGTCCCTTTTGCATTTCAGTAGGTTATATCCAATACATATATCTTTAATATTTCGGATTTCTTCGGAGTATTTCAGTCTAATTATAACTAAAAACTCAACTTATTTGCAAGCCATGTTTGATTTGTTAACCCAAAACTTCTGTATAATGTTGATGCTTGTCACGTGAAGATCGCAAGAGTGAGTTCATAATTGTGTCCAGTGTATATTGCTCAGAAAGTTTCGTTGGAATGCTAGTTGGTATCATCCCTGACGAACGTCTCTGCTTTGCTATTAATGAATTGGAAAAGGTGTCTCCTATCAAATTAAATTTCAAATCGGAAAAATCTTTTGGCATTTCTGCCTCTAAATTCATTTTAGAAATAAAAGAGCCTTTCAATTGTGACGGTTGGATATCAGAACTTTTCATTGGATCCTTTAATTTTTCGCTGAGTGATTTATAGTTGCTTAGAGTGTAACTTGGTTGATATGTAGTTCTCATTTTTTCCTGTAGTAAGTCATCATTCCTAGCCAAGTAAACTCCGTTGTAATTGGAGTAAATATGATTGTTTTTGATATTGTTTTCGGTCAGTGATTGGTGGTATGACAATTCACCAACATTGTTTTCAGCGATATCAATATGATGTTTGTTGCCATCATCCTGTGACAAATTAGCGGGCGACGGAGTGGTTACCATACTTTCCGGCGGTATCTTGCTGTCAATCTTTACATTATTCGATTGTTGATTTCCATTTGCTTTACTAGAGACAAAAATGGGTGACGGAATGCGGTTGAAAAGACTTTGATAAACGTAGTTATGGCCTTTTGTTTTATGTGACTGTAAATCTAATACATCTACAGTTCCTCCATTTTGAAAAGCTAAGTCATACCCAATCGAATCAGCATTTTTAATGTCATTCGATTCTTTATCCAAGAACAACGCGTGTCCCATTGACAAGGAACTTCCAACTCTGACCTCTGAGCCTAAATTATAGTCCGGTAAACTAGCCAGTCCTGTGCCTGCTTTGTCAGATATACCATCACTCCATTTAAATACATAGTTATTATCAATGTCACCATACATTCCAAAATCTTGTTTTAGGTTTAACTCTGCCCCGGAGTCTCCGGAATTTTTTTCAGAAACCATCAAGTCATTTCCTGCGAAGAAATAAATAAAAATTAATGTCTGTATTAGTCAATCATTTGTATGTTACAAAATCTTACAACTGTTAAACAGCATTATTTATTATGTTATGATGACGATGAGAATTGCAATAGATTATAACTGATAGGCAAAGTCCTTCTAGCTTATCCCATCTCGCATATTTTTTAGTAGAAATAAAAAAAAATTAATAGTATCTGTATTCAAACGGTCGGTGTGGTAACGTGTGAGAATGCGTTGTTTAAAACAAAAGACTCGTAACAAACGCCAATATAATACAAAAAAAAAACAGACTGCAGATATATATGTCAAAATAAACAATGAAATTGCGACAATGACGTTAATACAAAAGCAAGATAAACTTACCTTTTTGATTATTTGCATGTAATACAGCAAGTTCCACAGAGCCGTCGTTAAGACGAGGATCTATAATAATATCATAACCCTGCATATCTCCGGGAAGCTTTATAGCAAATGGACGGTCGTCATTTCCCCGTATCACCTCTAATACAGGAAATTTTGTGACAAATCCTTGTGAAATAAAACCTCTATTGTCTGTGTAATCATTTGGAACAGGTTTCGTTTCACTAATAGCAAGTTTTAAATGGTCGGGTTTGGTTTGAGCTTCATGACAACCTTGAATGGAACTCGGCATATCCTCAAACCGGTAATATTTTCCGTCTATAATGCATCCACCAGCAACCATTGAAGTTTTCACATTTGAAACACCAGATGTTAACGTTTTTTGAAACTGGTCAATAAACACATTTTTTGAGTTTGATGGAAATCTAGGGCTTAATGCAATTGGTATTGTGTTATAATAACTCGGAGTATCATTTGTAATAACTAAGTCACTGATGTTAGACAACCCGGATACAAGATTTGACATGTTTACTACAGTCGGAGGCTCGTAACTAGTCACTGACGAAAGACCTGTAGTGAGCTCATCACTAAGCTGAAAAGGAATTTTCTGTGTGGATATATTGGCCTCAATGTCCGAAGCACTAACATTAAATGGTGTTGCCGCTGTTGAAGACAAATCATTATCAAGTATGTCCTGGCTACTTCGTGATGAATCTGTATTGATTGATGGAGTCGAGACAAGGTCATGTTTTTCAATTAGATTTTGTTCAACGTAGTTTAGGTTGTTGTACGATATGTCCGATATTTGGTCCATATTCCTTGAAATGGCGTTATAATTTTTATCTGGAACAGGATGTGTTTCAGAATGAGATACAGGTTCTTTCATTAGTGCATCTACATGAGTTGGTTTTTGTTTAAAGAAAGAACCTTGATGATTGGAGAACGTATTCTCAGACTTGGAATCAGCATTCTCGTGGACATTTGTAGTATACTCTCCAACATCTGATATTTGCTGCTGCAGACTTTTGGCTTTAGCACTAATTTCTATTCCTTTCTGTTTATTTTTGTATGTGTTACTAACTACTTTTGTTTCCTCTTGTGTACCTTTCAACTTATTTCGTCTAGTTGAAAACACAGGCAAACCGTTAGAAAGAGTTTTGCTTATTCTATTTACTAGTACTATTTTATCATTCGTGTCCCTTTTCTTGTGATTTTTCCTTTTTTTATGTCTCATAGGTTTTATTTCATGTAATTGCAACATTTCTTCGTGTCTGTTAATTGCTTTATTTTTCTTATTTTTAGAAACTTTATCGGATTTAAGAAGTTCGTTTACAATTTTTAAACTAATATGGCCCTGGTGTATTTTTGAGTTTGTCAGAACATTGTCTTTATCTGTACGAAAATTCAACTTTAATGACGCCGGTGCTTTTTTGTATGAATTTTCCAGAACGGCATCGATTGAGTTGCTAAACACCTTGACCGGCTTGTCCATCAGCTGATACATAAAAGCAGGTGCAGACAGTATCGACCTCTTCCTTCGATATTTACCAGACATTTTAAACTTTCTAAATTCATTATAGAGTAATCGATTGTTTTCAAAATTTGTTATACTTTGTGTCATCCCGTTAGACTGTTTTTTGTCCTGCGAATCTGTCTTAGTTGGTACATCTGCAAATATATAAAACCTTAATAAAATTAGAACATTTATGGTGTAAGTATTGAGAGCGCTAAATCATAATCTTTATGTGAGTTGTTTATTCAGAAAAAAACAATGAAATATTTTGCTTATTGTGAGATTTGACCTTATTTACTCCGGGTTCCTCTCCCAATAAAAACTGGACGCCATGATATATCAGAAAAATTGCTGAAAGTGGCGTTAAACATCGATCAAAAAAACAAACAAACAACTAAATAAAAACCTGGTGCGTGCAAGGCTACTTTGTACTCCGTTTCTGGTGTGTTCTTTGCTGTAGCTGTATTGTCTGGACTTTGGATGTTTTCGCTTGGTAACATCTTAACAACCGGAGGATTAGACATGAATGAAAACGTTTGTTTTCTGTTTTCGCCCTCTGTTTTGGAGTTTCTAAATTTTGGTGTCCATTTTTTAACATTTTTTCCTTCGGTTTGTTTGGAGTCCACCATTCTAGTTTTTTCCAAAATATTAGTATATGTTTCATTATTACTGGATAAAGTGTCATTTATCTGTGGGTTTTTATTTAATACGTCTTTTACGGCTTCCTTGTGACTTTTGCCGCCGCTAAAAACGTTATTCGGCGTAAATTTGGCATTTGTCTCCTTTAAACTGGCAAAAGGGTTTTTATTTGAACCATTTGATGTATGAAGTTGCGATGAATTAGTGTTAACAAAATGTTCCTTCGTGTCATATCCAGGAATAACTAAATTCGGGGTTGACGTCACTTTGGAGTCGGAAGGCTTTTCTAATTTTGCAGTTTTTTGTTCATACGTCCCAAAGTTTTGTAAAGGATCTGTTGTCATATTGATATGTACAAAGCCCGCCACTTTATTACTTTCTGTATTCTCAGATTTCAATTCAGGAACAACAACTACTCCTTGGCTAAATGACTTGCCATCAGTTTGGCTTTCGTTACGTTTATTTGTATGTACCTGTAGATTATTAGTATTCTTATCCGTTATTTGATCGTTCGGATCATTATTGCGGATCGATTGATCTACTGTCGGTGGTGGCGATGGAGCCGACAAATTAATAGATGACTCCATTATCTCTGCTGCTGGTGAAATGTCTATGATTCCAGACGAGGTAGCGGCATCGCCAAAAGTATTACCAGCAATAATATCCACTTTATTAGTTTGTGAAATATCTGATTGGACAAGTGAATTAATACTTTGATCATGTTGTGTTATCGATGAACCTTTATTTTCAACAGCCTCCTGTTGATAAATTATCGTTGGATTATCGGTAACGAACCCCCTTTCCTTCACCAAATTTTCTGACACCTTTACCTTTGCATTCATATTTAACGGTTCTAGCAAGGTGGATGTTTGTCCGGTTATAACAGAGGTCGATGGGTTATTTCCTGAAACAACTGGTTTGTTGGTGACATGTACTGTAACACTTGACTGCATATTTTTCATATCTTTGTAAGCTTTAAATACAGAATCTGTAACTTGTGTGTCGTTGTTTACGTGTCCTTTACTAAAGGATTCCTTATCTGTTGGTAGTACAGATTGACTTGCTGACTGCGTATCAGTTTTAGCCGAGAAAGATTCTTGTGATTTTATTGAACCTGTATCAACCAATATTTTAGCAGTCACTCTTTGCGAATTGTGCATGTTTTCCGAATTTAATCTACTATTTTCCACTGTGTTGAAGATAACGGAAGAAGTTGTCTGAATGTTCATATTTGGTACCGTCAGTACTTCACTTGTTTGTTCGTTGCTGATCATGGGAGTTATGTCTCTGGATGATGCATTGATATCAGATTTTTTCTCATTAACTTTACCCGTCGTTATTCCTGGTTCCTTTATTCCAATCCAAGAAAATCCCTTGGTTATTGAAGCGCCTTGTTTGTCTAATTCTATTGGTTGAAGATTTCTATTGTCGGTGGCAGTTAAGGTGTCCGTCTGTAAGAGTATTTTGTTTTCCCCTTTAGTTTCTTTGTCTGATTTGGCGCCAAATCGTAACGGTTGTATGACAGTAGTCGAATATTGGTTATTACTTGAATCTTTTGTAAGCTTCATTGTAGTATCGACTACTGCCTGATCTGTTACGTTCGAAACGTTTTCGTTCGTTTTATTCACAGATATTCTTGAGCGATCCTGAGATAAGTCTTCAAATCTAAAATTAGCATGCATCGAATCGTTTTCATTGTGAAACAATCGGTTTTGTTGAACACTTTGATCGGCAGATTGTGGGTTAGTAGAGGAGATCGAATTTACTTTCACTTGATTTATGTGTGTTGCATCCGGAGATTGCTTATTTGCAAAACCTCCGTTGACGGACTGTACATCTTTTAATGAGAATTTATGTTCCTTGTGTGAGTTTGACGACAACGGTGATTTAGAGGAAGTGATTTGTTCGTTTGTATTTCTGCTCTCTGATTGTAATGTATTCAACAACATTGCTTTTCCGTTTGCTTGGCTCACGCGTTCTGTGTCCGTTGTATATGTTGATGCGTTCCTTGTAGTTTGTACTTTTTCTGTACGAGTAGAATTCCCCTGCTGTACTAGTTCTGTTGAGTTATGTTGCATACTACGTAACGTTTTATGTGGTTCTAGATCATTATTATTAGTTTTAAGAATGGTACCTCCGTCAGTTATTTGTTTATTGTCAGATACAACGTGTTTATCTGTGATACTTTTCCCATTAATTGTGTTAAACGATGCCGTCTCTGATGTGTTTTGTAATGTAACAGACTGTTCAGTAACAGATTGTACGGCTTTTGACTCTTGGTTGGCTGGTACATGGGTATGGTTAGTAGTTTTTAACCTTTGTTGTGTTAAATGGAGAATCGCATTCCATACATTTAGAACCTGCTGCAGCTGGGACTTTTCCTGGTAGTTATCGTCATCATCTTGTGCAACGCTGCAATCCGGCATGTAAAGACCTGCATAGATAAAAACAATCCGACCTGTCAATGTATACATAGAACAAAAATACACAAAACCGTTAAAGTTAACTTGTTGTGGTTCCAAATATAGCTGACATAATTATTGCTCGCTGGATGTTAACAATATACTTCTTTGAAAAACACCATCGGGTTGGGTCTTATGTGATCCTTTTTACTACAATTTATTTAGGAAAAAACAGACAGTAATTCAAAACAATAAAATGATATTTATTCGAAAACATGTTCACGATATTGTCGATAAGGCAAGTAGTTATTCGATGCTACGAAATTTCATAGTATTTGTCAAATATGTTTGGTATTAGACAGGTAAGTAACTAATTAGGAAATATAGATTGATTTGTGGTAATAATATTTAACCAAAACTGACACATAAATATCTTTGTCAGTTTATTGGTAATAAATTCAAGTTTTGACGCATTTAAGTCACGTGTAAAGCCACTGTCAACAAATATAAACATGTTTTCCCGGAATAAAAAATAATTAGACATGAATGTCAATTGTATTATTTTAATTACTCCCTATAAGACTAAGCTTTTATGTATTTTTATTAGTCATCACAGGTGGGATGTCCGAACACTTTAATTGCTACCAAGCCACGGGTTCAAAATATACTATACTTCTATTTTTGCACATGATATGATTAATTAAAGTGAACAAAAATATATTCATATTACTTGTATTAGAATAAAGACCAAGATAGCTAGCAAAAAGTGTCAACGAGGACATTAATAATCAGTTTTAAAGTAAATTATTACATTTTACGACGTTGATTTCGGAGAATAAATATATATCGAACTTACAATTATGGTTAATTTTGCGAGATTTATTGATTCACAGACAAAAAGGGACAGTTTAATAATATAACAAACTTCAAAAACCATGTCACCAAAAATTTATGAAAACACATACATAAAGGACCAATAAGGGGAATTAAAATACTGACCTAGAACAGTCACACGCGAAATTCAGTTTGTGGCAGGCTTGTACCTAGCTACAATAATGTAGCTAGTTGTACCGGTAAGGTTATCGTAAACACAATTACGGAAATTAAAATGAAATTTTTTAGTAGGGTGTATCGATCAAAGTAATCCTAAAACACCCCCCTTTATTGTAACGCCCTAACAACTGCAGAAACGTATTACGCCATTAAAAACCAAAACTATCACTATTGCGACTTAGAAAGGCCTATACAACAGCTACAGGAACGAGGAAAATAATCGAATACATAAATTAAGAAATATACATTTTAATGAAGAAAGTTATCAAACACACAAATATTGAAAGATGGTTTCAAAGATTCAGTAATTTTGGCATGTCATTTTTTAAGAAAACAAATAACATCTTATGATTGAAAAACAGTTAACAGTTACTTTATTTTCAAAAATAACAGTTAACAGACGTGTAAATGTGCCCAAAACACGTTAACAGAAGAGATCTTGCCCCCCCCCCCCCCCCGACAGACGTGTGACAGCAATATGCTGATAATCATAAAGTGTTGTAAGTTCAGTCATAACGATTTTAAATTGAAGCTGAAGTATTTATATTTTTTAAATATGTTTTTAAAGAACTACATTAAGGGCCTAGGTGCCCGAGTGGTTAAGGTAGTTCGTCTATTATTGATCACGTGGTCTGTCAACACTAAGGTTGTTGTTTCGAGTCTCACAGCGGAAAGGTACTCGACTACAATCTTAATTGACAAGGATTGCCAGTTTTCTTACCGAAGGTCTGGAGTTTTCTCCGGGTTCTCCGGCTTCCTCCGCCTATAAAAACCGGACGCCATGAAATAGCTGAAAAATTGCTGAAAGTGACGTTTAACACGATTCAAACAAACAAAAGAACTACATTTAATGTAAATTAAATATTACCTTGAGTGTTGCAAAACTCGCGTCTAAAAAAGAACAATATGGCTACTGGCGGATAAAGAGAGGGTGGGGCTCAATATTCAAGTAATATTGAGAAACTATATACATAATGTAAATAAAAAAACATTTAACAAAAAATTGTTTGTTATAAAAATTGTTTAAAAATCTCCCAAATATCCTGGGCTTCGAGGGCTTCCCCAAGCACCTTAGCTTCCTTGCGCCACAACTAATTCCCAGATTCGCGCCTGGTGACTCATTACATTCGCGTTCATATTTTCTTAAAATTCAAATAATAACAAATGTAGTTTGTTTAGCGTTATTTTTTAAGCTGTTTAGTGGTTAAAACAATTATTGAACATTTGAATACTTTCACTTGTATGCTTACTATTTTAAACCAAGCGTACTCCGTTTGTTGGACGTACTGGTGGTATTTATTTTTCTACAACGCTTAGATACCATATAGTGTAACACGAGGTACATTACAAATACAATCAATTTTAAACAACGATATGGATATACTGAAGAAACAGATAGTTCTTCACTTGACATAAATAAACTCTTTGTAGTATTCTTGTTGCTTGACTTAAACTTAGAAAAGATCCAACAAATTAAATAGTAATTTTAACAACGTATATTTACTGATGAGCGCACATCTTATTTATATGCTAGTATTTATATAAACTTATTATATTTGTGATATTTAAGAACTCACTGAGATAATTTGTATCGTGGTTAGAGAAGTACCAGGAGGGAACCGTATATACGTTATCACAGGGAATAACTTTTTTCCTTGCATCAAACTATGTGCACCTTTTGCAACTGTACAGGCTCAATCGAGAACCACGATAAGCTGGAATTGTGTTACAACTAGGATACACAATTTTCAAAGTTATTACGCTGGTCAAAAAGAACCGACATATTATTTGTTGAAATGTCATAGTAAAGATATCAACAAGGGATAGACTTTGAATTGTATGTTGTTTAATTAATTTAAAAAAAACCAACCAGCTGGCAACCATTACAGTTATGATAATCACTCTCAAACAGTTTCTACGTCACTCTTCAGTTGAAGTCGGTATATGGGGGAAGGGGGAGGGGGACGACACCAGTAGTAACTGATTCTAAGACCATGAATGGTAGTAAAAAAATGTCTTTCTCTATTAGACAGTCTTGGTTTGTATGGCATCATGTGATTCAGAATTTGTTGTATATTTAGATGTGGAAATCAACGTTGGCAGTAATGGACGGAAGTTGGAACAAAGAGTTGAAAGCGTCACATTGGTGTTGAGTTACATAATTTTATTGTAATTATTTTGATGAGTTTAAAATTTCTCCGTTATTATACCAGATTTAACAAATCTATGCAGATTCAGTAAAATGCTAGTACTACTTCTTCCCATTAAAACATCATTATATGAGGAAATACTCACATGTAGTATGTTGCATGTTTATGAGAAACGCATCTTAGCTAGCCGTGTTACGATCCCGGTCCCCCTGTCTCACGTGTTTTTCTTCCATTTTCGGACTACGTATTACTCCTTACATCTTGTGGAATTGTCCCATATATTTAGTTAGTCATTTCAGTCTTGTTATTAGTGTTTTGTTCAGTTACAGTACAAAAAATATAAAGCGAAAAAAGGAAAAAAGTAATAAAAAAGTAATTAAAACTACTTACAAACGAGAAGAAAACAAAAACTAAACTGTGTCACAATGTTCATTCTTCCTTCTGACGAAAAAATCAATTTCCTATTTAAATGATACCTACTGACAACATTCAATTTAATTATTTATTTAAATCTGACAAGTGAATTAATTAAGATCAAATTTTGGTTTGTAATTAATTTAAAATTTACTAATGAATTTCTGGGCGATATGGAGTTGTTTGTAGTTATTTATGTTGCTGATGTACTTAACAAACTTTTTCGCTGAAATAGAAACAAAAATTTAAATGAATAGTGTAAAGATGTTTACACTCATCCTCATTAAAATTCGGTCTTGCATTGCTCCAATTTAGCTTACTTGACCAACTGATGGCTATTCGTGGCCCGTCTGCCTGTAAACAGATTATATTATCTTGTCCATATAAACCACCTTTCCTACAAGTCAAAACTTGAATGTCCTTTATGGTATCTTGTACAGTGATTTCTGGGTTAAACATTGCCGCCATCGAAATTGCTTGTATTGAATTATTTAAATAATTTGTTTGCTTGAATGGGTTCTAACGCCACTTTCAATAGCTTTTTAGCTGTATCATGGCCTCCAGATTTTATAGGGGGAGGAAGCCGGAGTGCCCGGAGAAAATCCGACTTTCGGTAAGAAAACTGGCAAAATTTTTTATCACTTTTTTCCTCCCTAACTTCAAGTCCAGATCTTTGTAATTGAGTATAAACAATGTCTGTGAGGTCCCCGCAAATCGTTTAACATAACAACAGAAGTTGTTTTTATAACATATGCATCTACTGGACAAATTATTTGAGATGTGAAGAACTGGGTAAAATGTCAAATTGTGACGTTTACCATTTGAACTCCCAAACGAGTCTGGAACTAAAAAACAAAAGGCTTGTCTTGTTTGACTTGACACCAGTTTTGTTTTTTTAATGGTGTTTAATGCCACTTTCAGGAATTTTCCAACTATATCCTGGCACCCAGTTTTATTGTGGGAAGAATCCGGAGAACCCGGGGAACACCCCCGACCTTCGGTAGGAAAGCTGGCAATCCTTGTCAATTAAGATTGTAGTCGAGTACACCCTGCCCGCAGTGAGACTCGAACCCGCAATCTCAGTGTTGACAGACCACGTGATCAATAGTAGACGACCTACCCGAACCACTCTGCCACCCAGGGCCCCAACCAGTGATGAAATTAGGCTTTAAAACACCAGTTTTCCTACTGAAAGTCGGGGGTTTTCTCGGGGTACTCTGGCTTCCTCCCCCAATTAAAACTGGACGCCATGATATAGCTGAAAAATTGCTGAAACAATGTTATGGTAACTATAATTCTAACTTTTAACTTCCAGAGAAAATACAGCATGAATTCATCATAAGTACCTAGTATGTCATGTTAAAAAACAGATATGCAGCTGTTTATACTTGTTTAAGGTTTTATTCCAAATTTAAAGATTTTTGTCAATATGATGGAATCCAGTGAAGTCAGTGTAAACCCACCCGAGCTTCTGCAGGAAATTGACAATCTATGACAGAGATGAATACCATGCAGGTGTCTATATTTATATACTCGGCAAGACATTAGACTTTTTTCTCGGTCTGCTTTAATAGATTGATTGATTGATTGTTTGGAGTTTAAAATCATGAAGCAGTCAATATTTCAGCTATATTCAGGATGTGATCAAATTAGTAAATAAATAATATGCTTTTCATAGAAGAAATCAATGCTGTTTCTGTAAAGAATACTGCTTAGGTCATTCTGACTTAGTCCAAGAGACCATATATGTTGCATACCATGTACATATGTTTTAGAATACAATGTAAGGAAAGTAAAATATCTTTTTTTATCTATTACTATAATTTTATTCACACTAAAATACAAAAAAAAAGAAGATAATATAGATTAATAAAAGTATTGTATAGACATGCTTATAAACTAGCGGCTCCCAGGAGCCTGTATCGCTCACCTGAACCTGAAACCAAACAACCCTTTTTATCCAGCTTTTCTTTGCTATAAGGAATTGCCCAACACTTCTGCCAAAATCATTAATTTTGACCTTTTAAGGGAAATAACTCCTATAAGGAGGAGCTTTTGATGCTTAGAGGGAGAAGGGAGGTTCACTTCAAATTTGCTGTACCTGTTTTTAACTATCAGTCGAAAACTCTCTCTACTCCCCCCCCTTTTTTCATTTATTCTATTTTAAGTCAACGTAGCTATGTAGGTAGTCAGGTGTCATGATTTGCACAATTTTGGTAAAGGACGTCCTAAAGATGATGTGTGCAATGTTTCAAGCAGTCCTTTCATTGGTTAAAGAGGAGAAGATTTTTTTAAATCAAGTAAAATTGATTAAAAAAATGTTCAAGGAGAATAATTCCTAAACGTTTCATCAGATAATCTTGACCCTAAAGTCATTTTTGTAGCCCTCATAGAGCAGAACAATTAAGCAATGCTAACTTTTTCTCTAGTTCTAATAATTTTCAAGATTTTAAGGCAAAAATGTCAAAAATAATCAATTTCGACAATTAAAGGGCAATAACTCCTACAAGGAGTCATCATACAACTTTGACCCAATGTAGTGTTTTGTAGAGCTTAAGATGCTTAAGAAGGAAGGTCTCTTCGGTTTTCCTGTATCTTTTATACTTTTTAATAAAATATTTTGATGCTTTTAAATAGCATATACTTTTATAAGATAATTAGGTACAATTTTTTTATATTTATTATTCTCTAGCAAATTTAAAACCTTCTAAACAGAATTGTGTCACTTTTTTGGAAACATGCTATAAAATAACTGGTGTGGTAAATAAATTCGAGTTGTCTCCCGTATTAAAAAATAACACTGGTTACTTCCCTTTGATCACAATCATTTAAAAAAATTTAATTGTAAACACATTTTTTTTATTGGTTAATTGACTATCCAATGAAAAAATGTCATAGATAATTCATTGGTAAGGACATAGCAAGCAGTTACAACAATTTTCATTAAAATTATTAAAAATTTCTATTGAACACCCTAGATGATGTGTGCAAAGTTTCAAAGCAATCCCTTCAGTGGTTTTGGAGAAGATTTTTGAAGAAAAGTTAACGACGACGATGAAGAGGACGACGACGACGACGACGACTGATGCCAAGTGATGGCAATAGCTCACATGACCCTTTGGGTCAGGTGATCTAAAAATATAATAAAAATGTATATATAAACTGTAAAATTATGTATACACACAAGCCAGTATCATCTCCATTGTTAACTTAAAAAAACTTATGTATTTGTGGCTATTAGTAAAAATAAGATCTTCAAATGGTCCAACTTTAAAATTGAGTTTAAATCAATTTCGAGTTCCTGGCTATGTGATTCAAAACAAGTTTGATACTCAGTTTTGTTCCTTATCTGCTCTCTTACATACCAATATTGTTTACAGCATGTTTATTACTTATTTACTTGAGAGAGCCATTCCTGCCAAACGTAAGGCAAACATTTCACATGTTATTGTACAAGAAATATAGTTTATCAAATTTTGGTTAATAAAATGTACCACCTCTATATTATTAAAATTGACACTGAAAAAGAAAACAAGCTGAATTAACAATGTACCATCACCTCAAGGACTTATTAGTGACAAGAATAAGATTTAAATGATATATATACATCCATAAAAAAACTAAAGCACACAAAATTAGCCACCACCAGATATAAATACATGATGTTATTGTGAATTGGTGAAGTTGTGACTAGTTCTAGACTTATTATATACATATCACAGATAGACTTCATAAATCACAGCGGTCAAAGATTATCAGTTGCTATGACATTGGCACTTTAAATATTTTAAATTTAATGTATTAAAAATGTACCATGGATTCACTTGAAATTAAGGTATCCGACCCATAATTGAAGTCTCTGTTTAATTTTATTTTTCGACAAAGAAATATAGCCATATTAATTTAATTTATTGCTAATTAATGATAAAAATTGAATATAGTTTTACAATGAGTCTATGCTTACTGTTCTCAGCAAAAAATTTTAGTTACTCAAATAGCATTTCCGATGTTTGCCAAACGTTACCGAGGTCTGCTCCATTGAAAAACATTGGACATCCGGGACACCAAATATGATCACGTGGTCATTTGTGGTCCGGATACCTTAACTAGATTTTTTTTATTATTCATACTATTATTTTTGTCAAGATCTTTAAACCAAACCAAAACATCCACAGACATATGATGTTAATCATTATATTTAAACAGACATTGGATTATAAATGGAACAATCTTAAATACAATCTAGGTAGTTATAATTTTCACTTGATGTATAGATTGAAGATAACTTGCCTGTCAGTTACAGATGTATTTCTAAAATATAATTTATACAAGTTTATGTACAGTTGTTTTATAAATTGTCATTACAATGCAAACTTTACTAAATAAATAGACTTCCTGTACAAATTGACAAAACTAATAACATTTATAATACAAATGTTTAAATAATTGTTCTTGTTTAAACCTAACTGTTAAATATAATTTAGATCTAAACATTCAAAATAATTAGGGGCTCCAGTAAGCCGGTCAACCAAAGCTCTATATGTATCTGGAGTTGAAAAAGGAATTGATGCTAATTTTGAAGGGGTGTTTTGTTGAATACCTTTTATAAAAAACACAGCATAAGTTTTTATCATTGGCAAAAATATTTTGGTCAGAAGGAACTTTTAACTCTTCCATCAAGCTGCAGTTTAAGTTTAAACACATTCTGCTGAAAAATGTTTTTTTTTCTGTTTTCTATTTTTTTTGTATTGTAACCTGGATTAAAATCAAAGTTTCTAGACAACTTTATGAAAAGGAACCAGCCAGTTGCTATGGGAGTCAAACCCAAGCAGATTTAGAGATAAAGACTATTATAAATTTTCATTAATCCCAAGTTAGAAAAAAATCAGCAAAAGTATACATTTAGCTGGAATCCCTTTAATATGTGGTGAATAGAAACAATTTTTCTAAATATGAGCAGGCTGTGCTGAAAAATGGAATGGAATCAGTAATTTACGTGTCTGACATCTTTGTCAGCAAGCATGAAACAAGATAAAATTTAGAAAGTAGACATTAGGTCTGTAACTATAATGATGGATCACATTATCATTGGTACAGCATTGATAAGAGCCTGTATCGCTTTTCTTGCAAATTTTGATATTAAATGCTAAAGAGTTTATGTGAAGATGCTGTTTCTAAGAATGTTGCCATGTTGAACAATCAACAGTAGGAGTGTTTCTGAGAAGAAGCAGTTTTTAGGTTTTTTCATAGGTTAGTATGTTAAGTGATGTTCCATAGTGGCAGCAATCTTGTATTTTGGATCGAAACAAAAAACTCAAAATTGGTAAACCATACAATATCACATATCCTAAAATCTGCCAAGCTGTTTGTGAGAAAACAAATTTTAAAATCTCAGTCAGTCAGAACGCATTTGCAGCTCTGGCAGCCATGTTGAGTTTCCTATCGGCTCGAAACATACTTAAAATAATAAGATTACTATCTAAGATTCACTTCTGCATTATTTGGTTAAATTGTGTGGAACTGAGTTTCAGAGAAGAAGCTGTTTGTATGTTTTTCCCATGGGGTCCTATGTTAAGCTGTGTTCCACTGTGGCGGCCATCTTGGAATTTGGATCGCCACAAAAAACTCAAACTTTGTAGAGGACCATCTAAGGAACATTTGTGCAATTTTTCAAATCAATCTGCTAAGCCGTTTGTAAAAAGAAGATTTTTTGAAATTTCAGCCAATCAGAACCCATTAGTTGCCCTGGAAGCCATGTTCAATTTGCAATTGGCTAAAAAAACTCAAAATAATAAGATAAATATCCATTAATCATTTCTTCATAATTTGGATTCATTGTGTGGAACAGTTTCAGAGAAGAAGTTGTTTGTATGTTTTTGCCATAGGGTCGTATGTTTTTCCCATAGGGTCCTATGTTAAACTATGTCCTGTGATGGCAGCCATCTTGGATTTTGGATCGGAACAAAAAACTCAAACCTTGTAGAGGACCACATAAGGTACATTTCTGCTATATTTTAAATCAATCTGCCAAGCAGTTTATAAGAAGAAGATTGAATTTCAGCCAATCAGAATGCATTAATGGCCCTGGAAGCCATGTTGAATTTGCAATTGGCTGGAAAAACCCAAAATAATATGATAATTATCCAACCTTCATTTCCTGATAAATTTGGCTTCATTGTGTGGAACAGTTTCAGAGAAGAAGTTGTTTATATGTTTTTCCCATAGGGTCCTATGTTAAACTATGTCCTGCGATGGTGGCCATCTTGGATTTTGGATCGGCACAAAAAACTCAAACTTTGTAGATGACTATCTAAGGTACATTTCTGCAATATTTCAAATCATTCTGCCAAGCAGTTTATGAGAAGAAGATTTTTGAATTTCAGCCAATCAGAACGCATTAATGGCCCTGGCAGCCATGTTTCATATTTGATCAGCACCAAAAACTCAAACTTTGTTAAGAACCACCCAATAAACATTCCTGCCAAGTTTGGTTCCAATTGGCCAAGTGGTTGTGGAGATGAAGATTAAAATGTAAAAAGTTTACGGCCGATGACGACGACGACGGACGGAAAGTGATGAGAATAGCTCACACTGACCCTTTGGGTCGGGTGAGCTAAAAACTACAAAATATCTAATATATAAATACAATTAAAATATTAAAAACAGTATAAAATATACAATACATGTACACACAAAAGGCTATAATAACATGCTTTTTGGTCCCAGTACATTTGACATAGTTCATATATTACAAATAATTTAATTTATTTGTCACAAAGCAACTTGTATTGATTGAATAATGGAAAAAATATTGACAATTAAACAGAAAAAAACAGCATAAAGCACATTATTCCTTTTTCATTTCTCAAACTTTTATGTATTGATGGTTCTGTCAAAATGACAATTTTTTACCTTTTATGGCATGCAGTAGTCATAAATATGAATAACTGTGGTACAACATTTTTTTAACTGAAAGTACGATTAATCAGTATGGCTAATTGTTTTGTTGCATGTTCTATGTGCTTAACCTGGTGTCTTATTTAAAACTTCTGATTGGAATTTGTTTGTTTGAATGGTGTTTTATCGCCACTTTCAGCAATTTTTCAGCTATATCATGGCGCCCAGTTTTTATTGGGGGAGGAAGCTGAAGTACCAGGAGAAACCCCCGACCTGCGGTAGGAAAACTGGCAATCTTTATCAATTACGATTGGAGTCGAGTACACCCTGCCTGCAGTGAGAATCGAACCTGCAATCTCAGTGTTGACAGACCATGTGATCGATAGTAGACTAACTCCCTTAACCACTCTGCCACCGAGGCCCCAACTTCTGATTGGAAATTTACATTACTGTTACTACTTTTAAATTAAAGCCTAAAACATTCAAAGTCACTATATGCTAAAAGGAAAGATTGCACCATTTTTCCGAGAGCTCCTGGGGTTGCCCCAAGACCCCTGCCATAAATGCGCAACTGCGAGGTACAGGAGGACCACTTCGTGGCCCTCTTTTTCCGATATCCTCTTTTGATGCCATCCCTTTCGAAAATCCGCCCCTGCTATCCTAGACTTTAACACATGGTACACATAGGATGTATGGTTTATACATTTATTTAATTAATGGTTGTAAATAAATTGTTAATGGTAGGTAATTGCTGTTACTAATCTGGTGTACTGCACAGAAACTACAGTTGGCATGTAAGCATGGTTAATCTTATATTTGTTAATCTGCATGCCATAACTTGAAGTTAAAATAACATATGTCATTATTTCAAACATCATTCTTTGTCATCAGAAGACTTAAAATTCTATTACTGCTGTATCACTTGTAAAAAGTTTTGATGAAGCATAAAAGTCTGTATGAATAGAATCATTTAGTATTCATACTGTACTTGTACATATTACTGTAATATAACTGAACTTAAAACACCTGTTCAGATGGTGTAACCAAAACTATAAAATTGTTTACAAATATAAAAAATGCTGTTAATTTTCTTTTTAAGTTTATTTATTGACACACACCAAGTACTGAAAAGAAAACCACAGTTCAATTTACTTTCAAACATATATAAGACATAAACTTCATGTTCAAAATATATACAGTAAACAGTAAATATTAATACAACATAACTAAACACACAGTAAATAACAAAACTCAAACAAACAAATATTTCCTTTAGAAGTCAATAATGGCTAATTTAACAGTGTTTTAATCTTACAGTTAAACCTTTCTTAACAACAACAAAGTAAAAATTGACTGTTTATTGTTTTCCATCAGATATTTATGTTGGTAGTGTTGAAACCATTCTAGAGTTGTATACATGGTCCTGTTAACGTCTAGCTACTTATTTCATATATAAACCAAATAATCTGATTGGTCAGAATTATTTGTTCTTGAAATAGATAACTCAATATGCAGTGTAAATATTTAGGAATTTTCTGTCAGATAACTTCAATAACAAATTCAAGAATTTAGTTATATAAATGAATCTATCTTATCTACTTAATCTTTTGTTACTGGTTGTGTGATTTTGTCAAAATTGCAATAAGAAGGGGATACAAATATATATAAGTATGAGATAAATATGGCACAATATTAATATTACAACCTATTTAGCAAAACAAACATCAATACATGTAAACAATCAGCACACTAGTAAAAGGCTTTAAAATGGCACACAGTAATATATATATCACCAAAATTTGACAATTGGTTTGTTAATTTAAAGTTTAAACATATTAAATCAATGACAAATTAAAAAAAAAATTAATCAAAACAATATCGTCCTCCTCACACACTGCCATACTAGTACAGTCGGAATGTGTATAGCAAAAATATGGTTACAATAACCTTCAAATTTGGCCAAAAAAAAATAAACATCAAGTATTGAAGATTTACACCAGCAAACAAAATCAACAGAACGAAACACTTTTATACTGTAACATCCTGTTTCTTCTTCTTTTTCTTTTTCTTCTTTTTGTTCTCAGTTGTTGTTTCATCAAAATCATTAGATTCAGGCTTATTGACTGTTGTGTGAGCTAATGCATTTGGTTTGGGTGGTAATTGTCCAGGCAACGGTGGTAGTTCTCTGCCTAGTGGCACTTTGTCTAGATTGCTTTCACTAGACCTTTCTTTTTCTCTGCTTTCTGTTTTAATATGTTTAGTATTAATCTCAGGTCTAAAAATGTAATAAACAGATGATAGCTATATAACACAAGATTTCAAAATGCATTTGCTTGTAGGCAACATCATTACAACAAGAGTGGACTGAGCTAATGTATGTCAAGTATGTGTAAAAATCTAAGTATTCAGTAAACAGGGAGTAGATGACCAAAAGTGCATAAAATCGCTATACACCATATGGTACTATAGGATAAAGCAATATCCAAAATATTAGGCTTCTGCATTCTATAGTTGCTTTGAAAACTGCAAAGGAAATTTTTTGTTAAGGATGGACAATTAGACCGACAGACAGAAGGATGGACAAGGGTTAAAACAGTATACCCCCATCTTCATGAAGCATATTATGATCCTTGACAGTGAATTGGCTGTGAGATGGTATATATCTCTGTTGGCCCTGCTGTCAAAAGAAGAGTTTTTAAACTTTTCCCCATAGTGTCCAATGTTAAACTTACTCCTGCGGTGGTGGCCATTTTGATTTTCCGATTGGCATTAAAAATCTAAATTTTATTAAGGACCACCCAAACAATATTGGTAGTAAGTTTTGTTTCGATTGGTTAAACAGTTTCAAAGAAGATGCCATTTTAAACTCTTTTCCCATAGGGTCCAATGTTAAACCAAGTCCTGGGTTTGTGGCCATTTTGAATATCTGATTGGGATAAAAAACATAAACTTTATAGAGGACCATCCAAACAATATTGCTAGTAAGTTTTGTTTGGATTATAACCAGTTTCAGAGAAGAAGCCTTTTAAACTTTTTTCCCATAGGGTCCTATGTTAAGCTTAGTCTTGCAGTGGCAGTCATATTGGTTTTCCAATCCAAACAAAAACACAAACTTTGTAAAGGTCCATCCAATGAACATTATGGCCAAGTTTGGTTTCAATTGGCCAAGTGGTTTCAGAGAAGAAGCTTAAAATGTAAAAAGTTCGATGACGACAACAACGCTGACAGAGGCAAAGTGATAACAATAGCTTACATGACCCTTTGGGGCACCATGTTTAATATTTGAACAGCACCAAAAACTCAAACTTTATTAAGAACCACCCAATAAACATTCCAGCTAAGTTTGGTTCCAATTGGCCAAGTGGTTTTCTAGAAGAAGATTGAAATGTGAAAAGGTTATGGACAACGTCGACACCGGACATCAAGTGATGAGAACAGCTCACACTGACACTCTGTGTCAGGTGAGCTAAAAAATTACTTTATGAGTATCATGTAAACAGCATTATATACAATAAAATTGACAGAAAAATTTTTGTAAGTGAATATATGTTCCTCTAAAACATAACTAGAGGCTCTCAGGAGCCTGTATCGCTCATCTGAATCTGAAATCAAACAACCCTTTTTTATATAGAATTTCGTTCCTATAAGGAATTGACCAACACTTCTGTAAAAGTCATTAATTTTGACCGTTTAAGGGAAATAACTCCTATAAGGAGGAGCTTTTGATGCTTAGTAGGGAGGTTCACTTGAAATTTGCTCACTCAGTACCTGTTATACTTTTTTAACTATCAGCCAAAAACTCCCTTGACCCCCCCCCCCCCCCCTTTCTATTTTAAGCCAACGTAGCTATGTAGGTAGTCAGGTAGTCAGCTGTAATGATTTAAAGGAAATAATTCCTATAAGCAGAAGCTTTTGATGCTGAGAGGGAGAAGGGAGGTTCACTTCAAATTGCTGTACCGGTTATACTTTTTTAACTATCAGTCGAAAACTCTCTTGACCCCCCCCCCCATTTTCTATTTTAAGCCAACGTAGCTATGTAGGTAGTCAGGTGTCATGATTTGCACAAGTTTGGTAGAGGACATCCTAAAGATGATGTGTGCAATGTTTCAAAGCAGTCCTTTTGCCAGTTAGAGGAGAAGATTTTTTAAAATAAATTAAAATTCATTCAAAAAAATGTTCTAACAGAATAATTCCTAAATGGTTAATCAGATAATCTTGACCCTAAAGTCATTTTTGTAGCCCTCATAGAGCAGAACAATTAAGAAATACTAACTTTTTCTCCAGTTCTAAAAATTTTCAAGATTTTGTGGCAAAAATAGCAAAAATAATCAGTTTCGACAATTAAAGGGCAATAACTCCTACAAGGAGTCATCATACAACTTCAACACAATGGAGTGTTTTGTAGAGCTTTCGATGCTGATGAAGGCAGGTCTCTTCAGTTTTCCTGTATCTGTCATACTTTTCGAACTATAAGCCAAAAACTGTATTTTGCCCCCCCCCCCCCCCTGTTCTATTTTAAGCCATGGCAGCCATGTTGGTTAATCTGCGGCCATAGTTTGTGCAAACTTGGTTGAAGACATTTGACAGATAATGTGTACGAAGTTTCAAATCAGTACTTTCATTGGTTTCAGAGGAGAAAATTTTTTAAAAAATAAATTAAAACCAATTAAAAAAAAACAGTTCAAGTGGAATAATTCTTAAACGGTTTATCAGACAATCTTGACCCTAAAGACATTTTTGTAGCTCTCATAGAGCAGAACAATTAAACAATGCTAACTTTTTCTCTAGTTCTAGTAATTGTCAAAATTTTGAGGCAAAAATGGCAAAAATCATCAATTTCGACAATTAAAGGGCAATAACTCCTAAAAGGAGTCGTCAAACGACTTTGACCTAATGGAGTGTTTTGTAGAGCTTTCGATGCTAAAGAAGCTAGGTCTATTCGGTTTTCCTGTATCTGTAATACTTTTTGAACTATAAGCCAAAAAATGTATTTTGACCCCCCCCTTTCTATTTTTAGCCATGTCAGCCATGTTGGTTAATCTGCGGCCATGGTTTGTGCAAACTCGGTTGAAGACATTTGACGGATAATGTGTACAAAGTTTCAAAGCAGTACTTTCAGAGGAGAATATTTTTAAAAATCAATTGAAATCGATTAAAAAAAACAGTTCAAGTGGAATAACTCTTAAACGGTTTATCAGACAATCTTGACCCTAAGACATTTTTGTAGCTCTCATAGAGCAGAACAATTAAATAATGCTAACTTTTTCTCTAGTTCTAATAATTTTCAAGATTTTGAGGCAAAAATGGCAAAAATCATCAATTTCGACAATTAAAGTGCAATAACTCCTACAAGGAGTCGTCATACGACTTTGACCCAATAGAGTGTTTTGTGGAGCTTTTGATGCTGAAGAAGGAAGGTCTCTTCGGTTTTCCTGTTTCTGTAATACTTTTTGAACTATAAGCCAAAAACTGTATTTTGACCCCCATGTTATATTTTTAGCCATGGCGACCATGTTTTTTTACGAATAAAAAATCCAAACGATAGTTTGGTTAAGGACATGCTAAGCAACAACCATACCAAGTTTGGTTGCATTCTGTCAAGTGGTTTCAGAAAAGAAGATTTTTGAAAAGTTGAACTGACAGACGACGGACGGACAACGGACGCCAAGTGACGGCAATAGCTCACATGACCCTTCAGGTCAGGTGAGCTAAAAATTAATCAAATGTTAACAAAACTGGGTTGTTCTAGTTTAAAGTTCAGGTTATAATAACATTATAATTCAGTGACATAACAGCGGGCTCTATGCTTATTATAAACCTTATGTGTTCTCAAAGCGTATGAAAGATGCCATATTAGAATCTGATATTAACTATATTAGCATTTAGCAGTATTAAAATTAACCAGAGGCTCTTAAGAGCCTGTATCACTCAACTGATTTTATAGGCAATAAAGGTTGCATTTCCCTGATGTTAAACTAAGTCCTGTAATTTTCAATAATCTTTAAAGAGGACCAAACAATATTGCTAAAAAGTTTTGCTTCCATTGGTTAACTGGTTTTATAGAGAAGAAGATATTTTTTTAATTTGCCCATAGGGTCCTATATTAAACTAACTAATCTATGTAATCCTGTGGTGGCCATTTTGATTTTCCTATTGGCGTAAAAAACATAAACTTCACAGAAGACATCCAAACAATATTGCTAGTGTTTTGTTTCCATTGGTTAACTGGTTTTAGAGAAGAAGCCTTTGAAAAATTTTTTCCATAGGGTCCTATGTTAAACTAAGTCTTGCGGTGGCAGCCATTTAAATTTTCCAATTGGCATAAAAAATACAAACTTTATAAAGGACCATCTAAAATAATATTGGTAGTAAGTTTTGTTTCCATTGGTTAATCGGTTTCAGAGATGAAACCTTTTTAAACTTTTTTCCCATAGGGTCCAATGTTAAACCAAGTCCAGCAGTGGCGGACATTTTGAATTTCTAATTGGGATAAAAAACATGAACTTTATAGAGGACCATCCTAACAATATTGCTGGTAAGTTTTGTTTACATTGGTTATCCAGTTTCAGAGAAGACACCTTTTTTAAGTTTTCCACATAGGGTCCTATGTTAAACTAAGTCCTGCCGTGGCATCCATTTTGATTTTGCCAATTGGCATATAAAGACATAAACCAATATAAAGTACCATCCAAACAATATTGGTAGTAAGTTTTGTTTCCATTGGTTAATCGGTTTCAGAGATGAAACCTTTTTAAACTTTTTTCCCATAGGGTCCAATGTTAAACCAAGTCCAGCAGTGGCGGACATTTTGAATTTCTAATTGGGATAAAAAACATGAACTTTATAGAGGACCATCCTAACAATATTGCTGGTAAGTTTTGTTTACATTGGTTATCCAGTTTCAGAGAAGACACCTTTTTTAACTTTTCCACATAGGGTCCTATGTTAAACTAAGTCCTGCCGTGGCATCCATTTTGATTTTGCAAATTGGCATAAAAAGACATAAACCAATATAAAGTACCATCCAAACAATATTGGTAGTAAGTTTTGTTTCCATTGGTTAATCGGTTTCAGAGATGAAACCTTTCTAAACTTTTTTCCCATAGGGTCCAATGTTAAACCAAGTCCAGCAGTGGCGGACATTTTGAATTTCTGATTGGGATAAAAAACATGAACTTTATAGAGGAACATCCCAACAATATTGCTAGTAAGTTTTGTTTACATTGGTTATCCAGTTTCAGAGAAGACACCTTTTTTAACTTTTCTGCATAGGGTCCTATGTTAAACTAAGTCCTGCGGTGGTGGCCATTTTGAATTTCCAGTTGGCATAGAAAACATAAACTTTATAAAGGACCATCCAAACAATATTGCTAGTAAGTTTTGTTTTGATTGATAAACCGGTTTCCAAGAAGAAGCCCTTTTAAACTTTTTTCCCATAGGGTCCTATGTTAAACTAAGTCCTGTGGTGGCGGCCATATTGGTTTTCCAATCCAAATAAAAAACACAAACTTTGTAAAGGTCCATCCAATGAACATTATGGCCAAGTTTGGTTTCAATTGGCCAGGTGGTTTCAGAGAAGAAGATTAAAATGTAAAAAGTTTACAGACGCCGACGCTGACGACGGACACAAAGTGATAACAATAGCTCACATGACCCTTTGGGTCAGGTGAGCTAAAAAGGATGTACCCAACTTCAATCTAAATTGACAAGGATTGCCAGTTTTCCTAGTTTTTCTCCGGATACTGCTGCTTTCTCCCCCAATAAAAACTGGACGTCATGAAATAGCTAAAAAATTGTTGAAAGTGGTGTTAAAAACATTTTAAACAAACAAATTTATGCTAAATAAAACCAAATGTTTCCTCAAGGCGTATGAATGAAGCCTTATTGGAATCTGATATTAAAATTATGTTTCAATCAAATATCAGTTGAATCTCTTTATCTATATGCAAACTTAGAAATGTTGAACTTGATATAAGAATTCTAATTATAATACTTCACTACAGCTACTTGCTTGTTGTCTTTTTCATTGGTTGGTGTCTTTGTAGCTTTTTCTTTTTGTGGGGCACTGAAATGAAAAATGAAAAATATAAAACTAATTATATACATATTATAGAATAAACATGGCTCACATTTATGCTACAAGTAGTTGCCACAATGATTGACCTCATTACTCTACAATCTGGTAGTTTGGTCTTCATATTCAATGTTTACAGATTCGTCTTATTACTTTGTTACCCAGTAATATCATATTGTGCACATGTATTAACTGTCCAAAGTGTGGAAATCTCAGCTCGTATTTTAAAGCTAAATTCATAATAATTACAGAAAACCTTTAATGAATGGCATGTATGTAAAATATTCATTCTTTTAGTTATTATTGATTAAATATTTTCTATGACATTTGGTAAAGAATGTAATTAATTAAGTAAAGTAGTGATCATCATGGTCATTGTCTGCTGTAAGGTCCCCATATTGAATATCTAGACCAATTTTTAATTTATTGTAAATGGCGTGTATTGATGATGTCATAATCAAAATGCCAAATGGATCTAAATTTCATGAAAATGAAAAAACAAAAGGAACAGTTTACTACAAATACCCAGGAAAGATAACCTCGTCTTCACTGATATGTTTCTAATTTTCGGGGGATTTCCTGGCCCTTTTCACTCACAGTGTAATGTTTCTTAGTAATATTTACCTGTTTTTAGAGGGATTTCCTGGCTCTTGTCCCTGACAGTGTCATGTTTCTATGTCAGCATTTTATTGAATTTGGTGGGTTTTCTTGGCCTTTATCTCAGACAGTATCATGATTCTATGTCAACATTTACCTGTTTTTGGAATTTCTATGTCAACATTTACCTGTTTTTGGATTTTCTGGCACCTCTCACTGAGGTGACAACCCAGTTGTCCGAGAACCAATAGTCTGACAGCCCTATAGTCCGACAGCCCAATAGTCCGACAATGCGTGTATATGCAATACTATAAACCTTCAGACACAATCCAAAGAACAAAGCCCAAATCTTAAAGTTTTAAATTTAAACATATTGAAATTAAATGCCCAAAATCAATGGTCATCAATAACTTTTCCTTATTTTTGACATGACTTTAAGACATTACCTATGTAGCTATAAGACAAATCTGAAGCATACTAAGTTTTCTGGAAAGATTTTTCAAAACATTGATCTGCATTTCTACGATATATACTCCCACTCATAAGAAAAGGGGACAAATTGCAATCACCTTGTCCGTCTGTCTGTTCGTCAAGTACAATATCTAGGCTTCTACTGAAGGGATTGTTTTTTAAATTTGGAAGACTGCTTTAGCGTCATGAGTTGTGCAGTGTCGCCCCTTTCAAGGTCAGTCTGTCATCTATTGTATGATTTCCGAGACGACTTAAGACTGTTTTAAGGATTAAAAAAATGGGAAAATTTTCGTAATAGATTTCTTGAATTCAAATTTGGTACACACCTTTAGCTCCATGAGTGATACCATGCTTCCCCTTTTCAGGTCACCTGGTTGTCTACTTCCTGTTTTCCCAAAGGTCTAGTGGGGGTATGCTTAGCACGACTTAATGCAACCCCTTCTTCGTGCCGTTCGATATACATCTTAAATTCGTTGTAAGCTAATTCTGTCATATGTACGAAATTCTCCTATGTTTACCATAAAAGTAAGAAAACCTACCAAATTAAACAGCAAACTTTTTTTGTCATTTAGTCGGACTGACTAAAGTAGCTAAAGTCTGTCTGTCATTATACATACAATCTGAAACTCTAAAACCATACATTGAATCGTTTTGAAATTTAACAGTGCAATAATATTTTGTAAAATTACAAACACTCAAAACCCTTACAAAGGACCAATATGAAATTTTACAAAAATATATACCGGTAAATAGATCTAGACACATCGAAGAGGGTTCTAGGTGAAGGCCTATTTGAGATTATAAAACATAAACCAGAAAAAAATTACTAAAACCATCAACCGTCAAGAAGCAAACTAAATGCAAAGTTGTCAAAAACTTTTAAAAGTGAGGTCTGAGAAAAAGAAGTTTCATTGTATGCAGATATATTTATGGACTTTACACAGGGTATTTAATGTCTTTGTTGTTTTCACATGCTGATCATAAAAACGATTATGGCGATGCACTCTTGAAGAGTTGTACTTTGAAGGCTGATTTTTTTCTTCATCACGCAGTTGGTGGGACAGGTATAAATGTGCAAATGATGTTAGTTCATAAGTTGGTGCATATATGTATAAAGTTTCGTGAAGATTTCATTAACTCTTTCCTTTGGTCTTGCCCCTAGTGGTCTGCAGAAGAGTCCAGCTTATTGTAAGAGGCGACTATGGGGCTTTAGAATCTGACGGCGGTGCCCAGACCACGGATCAATTAAGGTGTGTACCCTCATTGGCCTAATAGGTTGATCTTCGTTCTCTTTAAAATTACTGATCCTTTGTTTTCTATTCCATCTACATATTTCTCATCATTCCATGTTTCTCTGACCGAATTTCTGGATTGTTAATGTCCGGCACTGGCGATCTTGGAAAATATTTTCGAAACAGTATTCTCAGCAACAACTATCAAGGCCTCTTGATATTTGGAATGCAGCATCAGCGTGGAGTCCTATACCGTAGGATTTAATTTCAGGCCTACTTCCTGTTTAAAGAAATCTGGCTGTTCTTGACTTGGGCAGATTTTTATGCCCACACGACGACATATAGTGTACTCATGTCTGTCAGCCCTTCTGTACAAATTTCCGTCAAGCTTTTCTCAATGCGTAATAATTGTACATGAGAATGACTTAAAACTTGGGATGGTTCAGTATGACGAACTGTACGTCCTAAGCGACTTTTAGACCTGAAGGACTTCTACTTCCTGTTTGGGGCCAACGGGGGCATCAGTGTCCATTAAACACATTTATTATTTTTAGTTACGTTTTTCTGGGCGTACAAGACCAACTTACACACCCGCTAAACCTGAGCGTAAATTAAATATGAAACAAACATATGGACAGATAAACAGACCCAAACGCTATATATACATTTATTCCGGTATGTTGGTGGAGCATAGAAATTATATATATTTTTTTATTATAGATTTCTGTCCAACCTAATATGTGATCATTTGTTAGACTCTTGTGGGTTGTCGGACTGTTGGGTTGTCGGACTACAGATGCGTATCCGTCACTGACAGTGTCATATTTCTATGTCTACATTTACCTGTTTTTGGAGGGATTTCATAGATATTGTCACTCACAGTGTCATGATTCTATGTTAACACTTACCTATTATTATTTTAGAGATTTCCTGGCTAGTGTAACTGACAGTGTCATGATTCTGTTAACATTTACATGTTTTGGAAGGATTTATCATGGGGACCTTTTGTTTTAAGAATAATTTAAACAATTTTTAACTAACATTTTGTAAGTATGTAAATTTTCATCTTGTTTATTAGAATAAGTTTTCACTAAATTAATACGAGCTATATTCTCTATACTTTAAATCAATTAATACAAACCTATATAAAGAAATACATGTAATTAAATTAGAACTTGCATAGTTATTTATATCTGTCACTTTGAATCCAAATTATGTTTAGATTATAATAAGTAACTTATGTCAATTATGAGCAGTTCTCAAGCCTTGAAATAACTAGCAATGCAATAATTAATGGAACAGCAAAAAGAACAGACTATGGAAACAGGTCACCAGTGGAGTATACAGAGTGTCATCAAAGCCGAATTACAGAAGCATGCATTAAACTCGAACCAGTCCACAACTTCAAGACTCAACACTTCTGGAACTAATGGACTCGAGCTAAAGCTTCAACCATCAATTCAATCTAAATACTTCATTTGAACTTATAAATAATTATAACAGTGATCAGGATTAGTTACATTTTGTTATTATGGTCTTTATTAAGAACTTTTTTGGTTTGAAATCTTCATTTGATTGGGTTATATTGATTTGTTATGCTCAATTGTTAAAATTTTTTTGCCTGCCTAATAGTTTTGTCAAACCACTACCTAAGTCTTTATAGACTGACCTCCTGTGCCAAGGATCGTGCATTGCTATATTTAGTTCACATACTTTGGCATGCACTGATGATAAGTGTCAGGTTTCTTGGCTCTTGTCGCTGACAGTGTCATGATTCTATGTGAACATTAACTGATTTTCAAAGGGATTTTCAGGATCCTGTCGCTGATAGTAGCATGATTCTATGTCATACATTTACATGTGATTGGAGATATTTCTTGGCTATTGTCACTGACATTCTCATAATTCTATTTTAACATTTAAATGTTTTTGTTTTTGGCTCCTGTACCTGACAGCGTCATGATTCTATTCAACATTTACCTGTTTTTGGAGGTATTTACTGGCTCTTGATCAACCTTACATGATGCCCAGGAGAAGAGTCTATAAATACACATGTACTTTAGCTGTTAGCAGTGTTAACTTTTTCAAGCAATTTTAAACCTTTATGTTTAAGACCCAAGATATATATAAAATACCCCAGGATGTTAGCATCTGATGCAGAAATACATTGCTTTTCTCATAAGTTGTTGGAAAAATGTGGTAAGTCCCATTCTTATAGGTTCCACAGTATCAGTGTTTGTATATTTCTTGTTTCCTCTATCCCTTTTTTCATTAGTCTTATTTGCTATATATATTTTTACATCTTCTCTTTTCTGTACCAGCTGATTTTATATGATACAGTATAAAAAATAGCAAAAGTCTGAAATGGCTGGGTTGCAAAGCAAGTGCCTCATTGAAGGGGGAATGGTTTACAATTTTTTAGAAACATGTTGGGTCTGTGTAAAACAAATGTAGGAGGAATTGATTATACAAAATAGGTACAGTCTTCTGCAAATGTTCTGAAAATTAAATAAGTTCCCAAGTATGGAAAATTAGGAAAAAAATTCCTTACTTGTAGCTGCTATAGAACTTTTAAGCACTAATTATGTAGCCTAATATCAGCTATCTGTGAACACATTTTCACATTAAGTATAAGAAATTAAGTATAAGAAATCAAAACTCACCCACTTTTACTGGAAAAGGTTCCTGAAAAAAAGTTAAACTTCACCTATTATTAAGGAACAAATTCAAATTTAACAGAATACCTGTATTTGATGGATTATGATTACAGATCAAACAGACCACCTGATAGGTTGGTGGCTTGCTTAATATTGAGTACCAACATAAGACAGCACACCATACCCCAAGCTGTGGCATGTTAAGCATCTCTGTGAACCCAGTATAGATAAAGTACAAAAATCATTTAAATTGTAACTTGATATGCTCTTTGTAAAGTATATATTGTTCCTTATATAACTAGCAACAAGTGTGGAAAATTAGGAAAAAGTTACACCAAAGTTACACATGAATAATGTTAGCTTATCATGGAAGAAGAAATTCATCATGTCCGACAGTCCTCTTATTGATAATTAAATAACAGGGATACTGATGCCCTGCTTGGCACATATTGGTATACACCCTTAAGTTCACTCAAGTGTGAAATATTTGGCACATTCCTACAGAATTTTGCCACTAAAGAGATGTCAACATGTTGTAACTGTGTATCAAGCTTCATAAAGATGTGAAGTTTAAAACCAGAGGCTCTTAAGAGCCTGTATCACTCACCTGATTTTATAGGCAATAAAGGTGGCATGTCCCTGATGTTAAACTAAGTCCTGTAATTTTCAATAATCTTTAAATAGGACCATCAAAACAATATTGCTAGAAAGTTTTGTTTCCATTGGTTAACCGGTTTTATAGAGAAGAAGATTTTTTTAAAATTTGCCCATAGGGTCCTATATTTAAGTTAGTTCTGCTGTGGTAGCAATTTTGAATTTCCAATTGGCAATACAAAAAAACCTTTATAGAAGACCATCCAAACAATATTGTCAGAAAGTTTTGTTTCCAATGGTTCATCAGTTTCAAAGTAGAAACCTTTTAAAACTTATTCCACTGTCTATATAATGCTGTGGTGGCCATTTGGATTTTCCTATTGGCATTAAAACAAAAACATTCAAAGAGGATCATTCAACCAATATTGCTAGGAAGTTTTGTTTCTGTTGGTTAACCGGTTTTAGAGAAGCCTTTAAAAATTTTTTCCCAAAGGGTCCTATGTTACAAAGTCCTGCAGTGGTGGCCATTTTGAATTTCCAATTGGCATAAAAAAACACAAACTTTATAAAGGACCATCCAAATAATATTGTTAGTAAGTTTTGTTTCCATTGGTTAATAGGTTTCAGAGAAGACGCCTTATTTAAGTTTTCCCCATAGGTTCCTACATTAAACTAAGTCCTGCGGTGGCGTCCATTTGGATTTTCCAGTTGGCATAAAAAACATAAACTTTATAAAGGACAATCCAAACAATATCGGTAGTAAGTTTTGATTCGATTAGTTAACCGGTTTCAGAGGGGTAGCCATTTAAAACTGTTTTCCCATAGGGTCCATATGTTAAACAAAGTCGTGTGGTGGTGGCCATTTTGAATTTCCAACTGGGATAAAAAAAACACAAACTTTATAGGACCATCAAAACAATATTGCTAGTAAGTTTTGGTTTCATTGGTTAACCGGTTTCAGAGAAGCCTTTTAAACTTTTTCCCATAGGGACTTATATTAAACTAAGTCCTGTGTTGGTGGCCATTTTGAATTTCCAATTGTCATATAAAAATGACAAACTTTATAGAGGACCATCCAAACAATAATGCTAGTAAGTTATTGTTTCCATTGGTTAACTGGTTACAGCGAAGACACCTTTTAAAACTTTTTCCCATAGGGTCCTTTGTTAACTAAGTCCTGCTGTGGCGGCTATTTTAAATTTCCAGTTGGCATAGAAAACATAAACTTTATAAAGGACCATCCAAACAATATTGCTAGTAAGTTTTATTTTGATTGGTTAAGTGGTTTCAGAGAAAAAGCCCTTTTAAACTTTTTTATGTTAAACTAAGTCTTGCGGTGGCAGTCATATAGGTTTTCCAATCCAAATAAAAAACACAAACTTTGTAAAGGTCCATCCAATGAACATGATGGCCAAGTTTGGTTTCAATTGGCCAAGTGGTTTCAGAGAAGAAGATTAAAATGTAAAAAGTGTACAGATGCCGATGACAACGACAATGGACTCTTAGTGATAACAATAGCTCACATGACCCTTTGGTTGCTGAGCTAAAAAAGCAATATTTAAAGTAAACCTGAGATGGGATAAACAAACGAACAGATGGACAAATGAATGAACAAACTGAAATCTAAATGTCCCCCAACTATCATCAGCCTGACATAACATGGGAGAGAATCTTAGAAGGTATGGAGAATTATATGTGTCATGCCATGAAACAATTAAAAGTAAATGTACTATAAATACTCTAAACTCCCAATTTAAAAACAACTTATGCCAAGAGAGACAAAAATTTAATCTGAAAAAGTCCCTTATGTATTAGAAGGGGGCCTTAGACATTATCTAAATTGTGAAGAAGATTTTCAGATAGCTTAATATGTATACAAGTAAACAGCAAAATCTGCACAATTACCCAGAATATATATGATGAAATTTTCATTTTCATGAGTCTGTGATTAAACAAGTTGGGAGTTTTGGAAAAAAATGAAATGAATTCAAACAATATTTTTACCTTATCAATGACAGGTTGTTACAAGATGTTAAGTATGTGACTCAATTAAGTAGATGGCACTCTGGTGACTTATTTTAACTAAGTGGTTGATTGCCAGCATCATTACAGAAACTTGTAATGGTGGCATCTGGATTCTTGATTGGAGGGCTGGGGTGTTCTATCAATATTGGTTTGAATTCACCAATAAAAAGCAAGCACAAGAGCAGTAAACAAAAAAAACCCATAAAGCATGGAATCACAACATCAACCATGTTTAGACATTACAGATGTTGATAACAAGCATGTACTGTCAGTATAGTAGCCTATACTTATTCTGAATATTGTAATAAATGTTCAGACATTACATATATATACTGTCAGTGTAGTTACTTCATCTTATGTTTAGATCTATTCAGATAAATCTGAAATGTTAGTACTTGATCTACCAAAAAAGGAAAATAATGTACTTCAAATTATTATACTGGGAGGATTCCCAGTGGTCCACCCACAGAGCAGCCCAGCACGTCCCCGGGTGGCGGATAGGGGAGACCCTCTCGTTGGGGGGTTGTCAGGTAATAATACGAAAAGCCTGACCGCGGACCGTAGTGGGTAACATGTTTGGAGATTGCCACGCTCCTCGCACAATAAAGACCCCTTTTGTAGATTTCCAAAAAGAGTAGGCTCATTGTAGCCGCTACAAAAGGCTAAATTTTCCGCCCCTACCCAAAGCTCCATACTCTTCCAGGGGCAGTCAAAATTGTATTCCCTGTGACAAATCCCACCCCCATTTTCCGTTGATTTATTGGTTGTTAACTTGTTCCCGTCCTGAATATAGCTGAAATACTGCTAGCTGGACGTAAAGCAGACATCCAATCAATCAATCCTTCAACCAAATGATTATGAAGTATTACATGCACCGTTTGTTGCTTTAAATTTAATGTCATTATCAATTTTCCCATAACTATTATTTGTAACAGATCAATTTTACTTGTCTGATTACCGTATAAGTGGTTTTTTTCGCTAGGGGAAAATTTAGCGTTTTTCTTAAAAAACTGTGTGAGTTTATTTCGGTGTAATATAATTTTCGCGATCCGTAATCATAATAAATAACTCTATCATTGGTCTAAATATTTCGCGAGTTTTTATTTTCGCGTCCCAACTTTTATCGCGAATATAGCGAAAATTATATCAACGCGAAAAAAACCACTTATACGGTATTTTAAACAACATTCATAGTTAAATGTTTCAGTCCAAAAACTATCCATTTACCGCTGTGAATTAGTATATTTTTATTTCACATATTGATGGAATATGAATGAGGTAAACTGTTTGAAAACTAATGAAAATTTAACTGCAAATTGTAGTTCTCCATAAAGTTATTGTCTTGAAGCCACATCTATCTTTACATATGATATAAGTCAATTTTATTTACATGACATTATTGCTAGTGGTTATCATATTACTTAAATATAAAATCTGTGCTATGGAGGTTGGAAATAAACAAAGGCAATTAACATGCATGTTCAATTAGTAATTAATTGTCTAGAATAAATAGCTCCCTTCAAAGGACATTCAGTTTCATAACTATAACATTCAGTATACAGGCATTATTGTCAGTGAGTATCATATTATTTTATGTGTTTATTGCAACATACAATATCTAAAATTTGTAAAACTTCAACTCACTGCATGCTCCATCGAACCCACATGTGGCAAATGTAGCCTTTATGATAATGACCTCCATTTTTATTTCATTTCCCTTTTGGTCAGAGAATATATTATTTTCTGTTTAAAACTTGTCAAAATCTACTTAAAAGAAAAATGATATGCAAAGCATATTTAGCACTTAAGAATACCTTTACTGTTTGATATGTCCTAAAATACTGATAATTTAGAGTTAACTCCCTTTAACCATTATCCACAGAATTTGTAATAAAAAAAAATTAAAACTATGTTAGTTTTCTATCTGTGTATCTCATACTGCAGGTTTCTAGATGGACTGGTAACATCACAGCATTATATCAAAGTAGATTTCCAGTAGTACTGTATATCATGCTTCATGTCTGTTTACCAATGTAGACAAAAATAAGGAAAATTCAACAATGCAACAAACAATGAAAGCAAGCAACAAAAACATCTTACCTTTGAACTCAAAATCCATGGAAAATATCAAATAGAAAATTACATAATCAATTTTTGATATTAAGGACCTCATGTAGGATAATTTCCTACAATACATCAACACAAATGGCCTACTAACAAGTTGAGCATACCACATTTCCATACTTGAAGCATTTACCAACAAACACAAATCATCCATTCAGATTCTGTTGCCACCAACATTTGATCAGTTGTTATGTTTTATTGGTGAAAAAGCTGGTGTACATTAAAAGGCCACCTCATCTGGCTATATGTTACAGTTTTCTGTCAGATTGCTAGCCTTTGTGTTATTACACAAATCGGAATTCAAACTTGGACCACAGATGCCATAATCTACCACGAACAACAAAGGAAGCCAAATCTGAGTACCTAGTAGACTGCCATTATATATACAGTCACCAAGGCTAGTAACACACACGAGTATCTACTGACAGCTTATTTGTAACCACATCTTTTCTCCTCCACATGAACTCTAATGCCACAGACTCTGTAGTAAGTTTTTCTTAAAGTGCATATTTCAATGTGACATTATTGCTGGTTTTAGACATGTGATTAACTGTATTTTTAATATTACTTGTTTGAGTAGATGTCATAATATATACATAAAGTAGCAGTAGACCATTTTGGTACCAACTTTACTTGAATTTTCAGAAAGATTATATTTGAATTGCATGGAGAAATTCTGATATATTGGAATTTAAATCAGGGTAAAATTGTTTTTCTAATATATTGGGTCAAATAAAATTAATAAATGATGCAAAATATAGAATTAAGTCAATTTCTGTTATTATTAGATATAAAGAGAAGATAAACAAAACCTCAAAATTCAACAATAAGGGCTAATACCAGGGAATAAACTACTGGCTTTCAACAGTTACATGATACATTATGTGTTGGGTTGAACCAGTTACTATAATCCCTACATGTAACTCTATTTATGCCCAGTCAATACAGACAAGTAGACCTATCAACACCTTCTATCAAGCAGACCTCTAACTGCACAATACAACACAAGAACAATACAACGGTATACCTATGGTTTGTTTTGTTCCAACAGATATTTCATAAGTACTATCAATTTAATAACTGATATCTGACATGTCTCATGCTACGTGATATAGTATGGAGTAGATGTATTACTGATGCATAGTAAAACTGAACTCTTTTGTTTTTTTTAATACTTTTTTTATTGACAAAGTTTACAAACGAACAATAAATCAGATGAAGCAGAACTTCGAACAAGTAACCTAACATCTAAATAAAACACTGCGTAGTTAAACACCAACAATTATAATCCAAACAAACATCTGGTTATATTACCATCACCATCAAACCACATAAAACCTATCCACATCTTGCCTATAATCCATGACTCTGTTTATATAGATTATCTTAACTCTAAAAAGTCAGTTAGTTTTTCTGTAGTTAACTAAGTCACACACAATTTTAAATGATGAAAATCCAACAAATGATATTCCAAAGAATTAGGAAAATAAAAAAAAATCTTGAAGCAGCTACATGATACATCATTATAAAATTCTAATCTATATAACATGAATTCTGACTATATTTCACTTCAATTAAAATGGGGTTAAATTCCTGTAGTTTTATCATTTTTTAATTTAAAATCCTCAGTGAAATTGGGCCCTTTCAACATTTGGTGTCCATTCACTAAATACCCTTACTGCAAAGATGAAATCTTTTTTTTAACCCGTCCCCACCATTTTTGTTAGAAACGTAACATTCAAATCAAACCGAACAGTAACCTACTATTTCAACCATAACTTAAATTTTACTGTGCAAAAACTAAATTGCTTGACTGCAGAATTTAACATTCAAGAGCAATAAATCAAACTTAACCTGCCTTTTGTGAGAATAAACAAAAATTCAAAATGTTATAAAAATAAAACATACAATATAACAAAGAACAAGCTGTGGCAAGATTCATCAGTAAGCTTGGCTTCTGTTACTGTCTGGATACAGATCTGATCTGTATAATGCATTTGATGCAACTTATTCATCTAATATTTTAACATTACGTTATTGTGTGTATCACTTAAATATAGCAAGAAATGCTGATTGAACACCGGGAAATGCTCTTATTAACAAAAATGCATGTCCTAGTACCAGAATGAAGGCAAGTGTGTTATATCTGTAAAATTTGTCAATTTATCTACACTACATATATATAAAAAAAATACAAACATTTGTGACAAAAGAAAGAACTCTTAACTTTTTGTCAATAAACTTAATTTCTTGAATATTAAAATATTAAATCTACCTAAATTAAACTAAACAGTGGTCACAAAAGTAATGTAAGCAATACATCTAAGACAGATAAAAATGTATTCAATTTCTTTCAGGATTTTGTAGATCAAAATGATTTTGTTTTAAATTTGAAAATAATCAATTTTCTGACAACAGTAGTAAAACAATTATATAATTTTGTGTATCTTTCTTTTGTCACTTTGGAAAAACTGAGAATATATATGGGTTCTTCCAGACTTAAACAAACTATGTATACCAAAGAAAAATATGTAATGACAGAATGTATCAAAATCTGTGTCACCCATTATTACTCTTTAGTCCAAGTTTACACTATGGAAATGCATGTATAAATCATCTAAATCAAAGTACGGGGTAAATTGAGATTTGCTGCATAATAACTGACATGTGCAAATTAAGTAGGTACAATTTATAATTGTAACAGCCATCAATAATCTGGGAATAAAATCTTTGTATTAAAGTCCTTATAAGACTACAATTGGTGTTTAGCAACCCATGTATATCCTCAACATCTGAAGCAATTAAAATGTTAGATAAAAAAATATAATGTAAACATTAAAAGCCATTTAAACTCGTGCCAATCAGAAAGGGAATCACTGACATCTATTATGTTCTACATTGATTGAAGCTCATATTATCACTTTATCAGATAAATAATCAGACAAAAATGAAGTAATATACAATGTAGCTATATAAAATTTACACTAAACAAAAAAAAAAAACTGTGATCTAGAATTGATAATTCTTTCAATCATCTTCGCTAGCCAAGTGTTCTGTCCTTGGTTAGCGAAGATGTCCTTCAATAGTTAATACAATTCCATTAATACTTCTTCATAGATATATATGTAACTATACAGTTATTTCAAGCTTTCAAGGATCAAGTTAATAATTTCCTATATACATGAGCTAAATGTATCAGATTGTCATATTGAAGTACATACAAACTTTTAGTGTCTCAGAGTGGTCTTCATTTAAAGTACTGTTGTATTGACTGCTATAAGTGGTGCTAGTATATGCCTATACTAAGCATATTTTGAAGAATAATTTTTTTTACATCAATAGGTTTTCTCTTTATGTTTATTTTATAAATCTTTCCTAGCCAAGAGTAATGATCAGATCCTATAGGAGTAAATAGTCATCTTTAAAAGCAAGTATTCACAGCTACTCATATGATAACAGACACATAACAAACAAATCCAGGTATTTATAAATAAAGCATGTTATTTGTCATTATAAGTTGTTCATCCATTGGGCAGATATTATTTTAAGAATTAAGATTTTTTATGTGGTGTTAGTTGAATGCTATACACAACTTGTATAAATTATTGACAGCTTGGCTGTGACTTAAAAATATTACAGTGGCTCAATCAAACTAAATCAAATCTCTAATTTAGAACAACTAACAGGTTAAAATTGTAGCTCTGAATCTGGTTAAACTTATTGTAACTGTTACATCTTGTCAATACAAACCAGTATAATGCAAGTATATTTCAATTCATATTTGATTTCACTATTGTTAAGTTTTTTTCTTAGTAAAACATAATTGTAGTCTATAATTAGCACTGAACAAAAGGACCAAATCATAAACACTTGAAGCCATTTTATCTCAACTTTACAGAAACTTTTGAAAGTATTTTATATTTTAACCTATAAGAAGCCTTCATACAGACCAGAATTGCTACATGTATCAATATGCCATGTAATAAATTATTCTGAACAATTTTCAGCTGTTTTAATTTCCATGAAGATATTCACATTTCCCATATAATGTATTTTCCACAATAAATTTAAACAATAAATCCTGGATCACAGATATATGGCTATCATAATAACATATGACATTTATAAAATTTACAACATAATTGAATACAAGTTTTTTTTACATATATGAAGGGGGCAGGATCTTTTCTATCAATGTGTTTTGGGCACTTTTACACATCTGTTAACTGTTTTTTTTATTAAATCAACTGTTCTTTAACCATTAGCTGCAACCTGATTGTCTAAAAATTAAGATTGCTGTTAACTGTTGAAAGTTCAGATCACTTTAACTGTTTACAGATTTTTCTCTCTGTTTATTCATTTCAAACCTTTTTAAATGTAATTATGTCTTCCTATTAAAGGTGTAGGACCACCAAATACCAGGAACCAGTCCAGAGGTTGTATGTAAAAGTAGTACTAGTCAACAGACAGGTTCACTCTTGCATCATATAGAATTTGAACCGCACATGATACCAGAATAAATTTGGTATTTTTGGAAAGCTGAATATTCTAGGAAACTTGAGGATAAAGTTTTATTTGTTTTAAATGAACATAAAAATGTTGAGAGTCAATTAGGGACAAGCACTATTTTTGGACTGAAATAGAAAGTGAAAGTAGATTTTTAGACCACGTGGACTTCAGGTTGAGCGTTTTTTCTTATATGCAATGAAACATATTGTGAAATTTTGACAGAATGTTCAGCCAGTGCATTTTTATAGGGGATAGAAGTGTCACTTAATTTGAAACAAAGGTAAATTTTCAAGGATAAGTCAAAATTATCAAATTTTAATATAGCCGAAGAGTAAAAAATCTATGGTGGTCCTACACCTGAAGAGGCCATAGACAGGTATATCAACTTCTATTTCTTTTGATAAAAATGGTACTGAAAGAAGGTAAATCACCAAGACTATCATTTTAATTGCTTATCAGAGCCAAAACCTATAGGGGGGTCAAATTTCAGCCTAAATATGGTATTATGTAATATTGTATGAAATTATGGGGTCTGCAGTGGTCCGCGCTTAGTAGAATGTGCTTTAATTTAAATAAACTCCTGTTTTAGGTTTTGGATGAAATGAAAGGGTTAAAATGTATAAAACTAGAACTGGTAGACATTCTAGTATGCAGAAAAATAGTGTATTTAAGATGAATTTGTCAATTTTACACCTGCAGCTTAAGTCGGTTACATTGCTGGCATGGGTTAATACTAAAATTATTTATTTTCTAATCTGATGCTTGCTAGGGGTAAATTTGTTAGTAAACTAGTAACCATATGCAATAATTGTACTTGTTAAGATAATTGGGCTTTGAGATGATGGTACTTCTGTCAAAAATTCCTTAAACATGAGCAGTAATGGGAAATTGGCCAATTTTTGCAATTTCATACCAAAGCAAGATATAATTTTGTTTCTTTGTATGCCAGTTTGAACTTTAGTGGTTTTTTTTAGTAAGGAATGTTCATTTAACTATTAAGCTTAATGGAATAGTGAACGCATTTAATGAAATTCATAAAATTTTAGTCTCAGTTTAGAAACTATTAATGTACACCTCCAAAATATAGTACAACTGAATATCAATAAATTTAAGTTTGAACTCAAAAACTTTCTCAGGATGTACTAGGTGCATAATTAGGACAGTTTCATACTATATTTCTTAATTGAAATGTATTTCTAGAGATAAAAGTCTTATCCCAACAGTTTGAAGGTACTCAGTATCTCACTTTGTAAAAAAAGGGGGGGGGTGTGAAATTAACTAAAAAAGATGCAAAATTTATGATAAAATTATGTAATTAGTGCCTTTCTATGTGTGAAATAAGTCCATTTGTGTTGGATGTATATTGCCAAGCTTGCTATTTACATCTGCAACTAAGAAATTGAAAAATTAAGGAATAATGCATTTCTTGATCACCAAGCTAATTTTTCACGATAACGCGCATGTGAGGTCTTTGTATGTTTTCATGCATTTCTTGAAAACCGCTGAAAGGAACTCAACAAAATTTTAGAATTTGTTTCGACTAACATAAATCTAAGACCAGGAAAAATTTTATTTAATTTGTTGAACAAAAACATCTTCTTAAGGTGTAGGACCACCAAATACCAGGAACCAGTCCAGAGGTTGTACGTAAAAGTAGTACTAGTCAACAGACAGGTTCACTCTTGCATCATATAGAATTTGAACCGCACATGCTACCAGAATAAATTTGGTATTTTTGGAAAGCTGAATATTCTAGGAAACTTGAGGATAAAGTTTTATTTGTTTTAAATGAACATAAAAATGTTGAGAGTCAATTAGGGACAAGCACTATTTTTGGACTGAAATAGAAAGTGAAAGTAGATTTTTAGACCACGTGGACTTCAGGTTGAGCGTTTTTTCTTATATGCAATGAAACATATTGTGAAATTTTGACAGAATGTTCAGCCAGTGCATTTTTTTAGGGGACAGAAGTGTCACTTAATTTGAAACAAAGGTAAATTTTCAAGGATAAGTCAAAATTATCAAATTTTAATATAGCCGAAGAGTAAAAAATCTATGGTGGTCCTACACCTAAAGGAGAAATATACACAAGATCTAATAGTTACTAATTGAACACTGATTAATGTATGTTTCTCTCCCCCAATACCTTTATTACCCTTGTACACCAGGTGTTATTTCTAGATATTCACTGTTTTCTGCCTCCAATTGTTGTTGTTTTCTGTTTTCATTATTATTTGATATGTACTGTTATATGTTTTGGGACAAGGTTTGTGGACCCCCTCCTGCCCCCCCCCCCCCAGCCCCACCCCACCACTTATTAGTAATTTGATGGGAAAATCAAAGCATATTTATGTACAGTTAGTACTAAATGAGCCATTAAATTTAGACTTAATAGTTCATCTATTCCACCCCTTTTCCCCAAAACTGTAATTTTTCTGATATCCATGGCTACAGTCTTACTACACCATGTGGACATCTATTTCTTTTACAGTCCTTCATGTGGATTGTGACTAAGTCTTCAGTAGAAAAGTAGTTAGTGGTATGATAATCAAGTTAACAGATTTATTGTAAACATACACTTTATTAGCCCAATTTACTGTTTTGTGCTCTTGGAAAAATTCTTTAATTTGATGGTAAAAATCCAAAAAAAAAATGTACCATGTTTAATATTAAACTTATTGAATTTAATTGAAAACATTTTAAACTTACTGAATTTTATTAATAGGTCTTTAGAATAGTTTACTAGCAATATTTAAATCATGTGTGTCATACAAATATTACAAAAGTGTTTGATTATATACAGGGAGAAAATTAAATATGTATACAAGGACCAATTTTTATTTAAAACAAATGAATTGAACAAACCCATTCTGAATTAAATCATACAGCATTATCAACAAATAATGTATGTCAACTTGTTTGCTAGTTAACCTTACTTATAATAATTTCTTTGTATTAAAATGAAATATTTACATTTCAGGCATTCAGAGTATAGTTTGACACCTTAAATATTTTTTTAAATATATTTGATAAATAAACTTTAAATATTAAAACCCTCTTTGTTTTCTAGATGTTTACAACTGTCACATTTGATGTGATCAAACTGTCCACAGAAGACTATAAAATAAAGAACTACTTTGATACAAGTGTTTACATCTCAGATTACTAAACATACAAATATGTGTATCACAACTTAAGACTTGTACCTTCAAGGAATTTAAGATCTAAATTAACAAGTAATACATGTAGTAACATGAAAATAAAACACTTAACAGAATCAGGCCATGTTTACACTAGAGCTAGGAAGAATCGATTCAAATTAAATCGATCTATATATAAACCGTTTTGCGTTCAGATTACACAAGGCGAAATCGATTGCAATCGATTTATTTTAAATCGCTACGTTTACACTATCATATAAATCGATAGGTTTTAACTGTCATGTGTAAACAAATAATTATTTTTAGAACGTATTTATGCACATTTTCACGCGGTTATCACATTGTTAATTAATACACGTGTAATGCTTTAACGTGTGGTATTTACACAATCAACCATGTACGTAAAAGAACAATGCTATTCACCGTTCATTCTATTATTCTTTCTGCTGATTTCTCGGTGTTAGAGCGGTCACGGATAATGAAAATAACCCATGAGAAGAACCGACAAGAGACTTAAAAGACTTAAGAGAAGACAACAACACCGCTTGCTACGTTATAGAAGAAGAGTTTCATCACCCCATAATTCAATTAAAAGCACTGTTTCATCATTATGCCACGCATCCCCTCTTCCTGCTCGCTCTGTCATTTTTTCGTTTTGCAATAAAATACCCGGGAAAAATACACGTGGATATTTGGCGCCATACATGCGTACTTATCATTTACGTAATTTAAATCGATTGCAATCGATTTCAACGTGTTTACACCAAAAAATAGATCGGTTTATTTTGAATCGATGTATTATAAACCACCTCCTCAACTGGACTATTTTTGAATCGATTGCAATCGATTTAAAGTGTTTACATTAGAGAGAGATCGATGCTTTTTGAATCGATCTCCAAAAAGATCGATCTTTTTCCTCTAGTGTAAACACGGCCTCAGTCTGCTTCACTTAGTTCTAAATTGTTTTATACAAAACAAAATTATTACACTAAATCAACCACAATTTTCATCTAAAACTTTCCTCATATCTCTAACGATCTCTGATGACATCATTACTAAGGATTGTCCTATATTTGTTTTAATTACATCAACTTTACTCCAGAAAATTTTCACTACATTGAAACATTTAAAGTACTTGACAATGCAACAATAGATTAGATACATGTGTTATGGGCGAATCATTAATTATTGTCCTTGTAGTGGGGAGTCTGAACTATCTTGGCTAACTGCTTCATAGACTTTACCATGGTCCAATTTTCTGCCTGCTGCAAGGCAAAAAAGATGACTCAGATTTAACAATGAAAGAACATGTTTTCAATGAAATTATCCAATGACAAATATTTCACAGTTGTCTCTTAACAAAGATCACAAATGAGATAATCTTGAATTGAAATATGGCACAGGTATTTTACAGGTTCATAAAAAACTGGTACTAATAATGGCACAGGTAGATTACATGTAGGTACATATAAAAGTGGTACCAGCAACAAATATACGGATAATATACAAATGTTCAGGATAAAATTAACTATCATATAACCATGATAAAATTAACAGAATATTACCTTAAAAAATAGTTGGATAGCTGTCAACATAATGGTAAAATGGTAAAAATATTAAAAAATATTGAACTAGATGAGACAGTTTATTACATGTTCAAGTATATTTTTTTCTTATTTTTCTGCCATAGTTCATTTTTTTCATATAAATTATGAATTGTAATGCCTTTGTATATATTAAATAAAAATACCAAGTTATGGAACTTTCTGTACAGTGTACATGTAGTTATAAATCAGTTGTGTAAGATACGTGTGAAATTGTTCATATAATATGGATTTAGTGAACAAGCTCAATACAGAAAAAACATGAACAATACAAAAAAAACCAGGCCCAATACAGATACAGAAAAACAGGGCTAATACAGAAACTAGAGGCTCTTAAGAGTCTGTATCGCTCACCTGACTTACAAAAATTTTTAAAGAGACATTACTTTTCTTACAAATTTTGATATTAAATGCTAAAGAGTTTACATGATGATTCTGTTTCTATGAATGTTGCCATATTTCAAATCAATCTGCATGCAGTTTGTAAAAAGATGATTTTTGAAATTTCAGTTTGTAGAGGACCATCTAAGGTACATATCTGCAATATTTCAAATCAATCTGCTAAAGGGTTTATGACAAGAAGAATTTTGAAATTCAGCCAATCAGAACGCATTAGTGGCCCCGAAAGCCATGTTGAATTTGCAATTGGCTCGAAAAACTCAAAATATTAAGATAACTAACAAACCTTCATTTCTTCATAATTTGGCTTCATTGTGTGGAACTGTTTCCAAAAAGAAGTTGTTTGTATGTTTTTCCCTTAGGGTCCTATGATAAACTAAGTCCTGCGATGGTGGCAATCTTGGATTTTGGATTGGCACACTCAAACTTTGTAGAGAATCATCTAAGGTACATTTCAGCAATATTACAAATCAATCTGACAAGCGGTTTATGAGGAGAAGATTTTTGAAATTCTGCCAATCAGAACGCATTAAAGGCTCTGGCAGCCATGTTTAATATTTGATCAGCACCAAAAACTCAAACTTTGTAAAGAACCACCCAATAAACATTCCTGCGAAGTTTGGTTCCAATTGGCCAAGTGGTTTTGGAGAAGAAGATTGAAATGTGAAAAGTTTACTGACTATGACAACGGACACAAAGTGATGAGAATAGCTCACACTGACCCTATGGGTCAGGTGAGCTAAACACAGGCTCAATAAAGAAAAACAGGGCCAATACAGAAATTTTACTTCCAGTAGTTTGTATATTTATAAATATTCATTTTAAAAACAAACACATTCGTTGGCATTGCGTAAATTACAGCAGAATTTTCAAGGAAGAAATGACATTTATCTATTAAGGGTTTTTCATATAACCTGCATTGGATAGAGTATAGCTATGATAAAATAGCACTAAAATTACAGTTTCAAATAACATGTATTACCTATAATTTCAACAGAATGCATTAATTCATACAAATTTTGTCTTCTGGTCCACACTTTTGTGTTATAATGACTTTTATTTACAATAAAAAGTAGTAATACAGCTAACATTACATGGCAGAAAATTTAGTGATTAATATTTTAAATGTAAACATTTCACTAGCTAAAGAATGTTATCGTAAAACAAGTGAAATAATATCAGATAATTTCTTGGTACAAAGTATTATATTTTATTTAAAATACAAAGTGGTAGAAAATATGTTCTCAGAACAAAGAATTCAGAAGGTAATTAATTAATTCAAATGAAATTGTAATTGTTACTAAAATTGTAAAATCACCCTCTATGTGATATATCACTATATGTGCCATTTTACCCCCAAAAAACAATAAAATCACAAACAAAAAGTGGTGATTCACATATACCATAATGTTAATCTTATAAAACTGTACTTTTGTAACTGTGGAAATATCCTACTATATGGCAGTTGATTGCAGTTTGTAGAAATACAACTATGTTCTAGTCCACTAATTATATGGTTTAATTGTAATTGGAAGATTCTTTAAAATTTAAAGCAGATGCATGTTAAGCCCTGTATGGGTATCACAGTAGTACCTATGCCACTATTTGATGCCAATTTTGATAATCAGAGATTTAGGTCAAGGACAGATGAATCAATGATCAATCAAATGGATGTACAAAATAAAGTGATAGATATATATATATAGACAATGTTCAAGGATTTCTCCATACTGTGGCATAAAAGAAGAATTTTGTCATATAACAACTTGTTATAATTCTACAAAATGTAACAAATTCAAAAATAATGTCATTCCATAATACAGAAAGTAATAAATGTTTTCTTCTTGTTTGTATATCATAACTGTTAGTAAGCTGTTTCCACAATTACAAAGTTTTCCTGGTAGTTTTGTTGGCAATGTACTGCTTACTTTTATTTTTTGTCTTTTTCACCTGCTGAAAACAAAATCAGTTGGTTCATATAACTTAAATCAGATAAATATGATTGAAGTGACCCTGTTACAATGTACTTACTTTTAGGAGTATTGCTTGTTACCTATACAAAGATTTAGCCGCATTTATTTCATTTGTTTTTTGACAGTTTTAAGAGTAATTGTTATTTTTTAGTTCTTGTATTTTCCAAAAAAAAAAAAAAAAAAACCCAGTAAAAAGAGCAAATTGCTTCATGTAGCCAAATGTTCCCCACAACTAGCCCAAGAAGTGTAATAAACTAAAATTGGAAAATATTGTTTGTGATACATTTAGTTAATAAGCTAACCATAAAAAAACAATTAATTGATATTAATTTTTTAAAGACATTGAGTTTTTTTTTTTAATAAAAATCTTCTGTTTGTACAAATACCCCGGTACTTAACTTGCCATACAACAATAAACTTGGTGACAGTACTACATTTACACATAATATCAAGCAATCATTAGATCTTATTTGTTCACATCAATAACATGCCTACTAGGCATTTCATCTTTCCTGCAACTCAAAAAATAGAATTGCACCTCAACACATAATAAACTTCCAAAAAGAGCAGTTTTAGTTCAACTTAGTAAAATTTTTGAAATTAACAGTTTCAGTCTAGTTGTTATAGCTTTTAAGTTACTGTGCAAAAACTAAACATTTCTTCAAAAATTTTAGTTAAATACAATAACTCCTATAAGGTGCAATCAGACAATTTCTGAAAATTAAATGGTTTTGTAGGCCTTGTCCTTCGGGGAAATTTTGAAATTTACAGTTGTACTCTAGGTGTGTTATAGACTAATTTATAATACAAAAACAAATCATTTGTCCAAATTCATAATTAAAGGGAAATAACTCCTATAAAGAGTCATCTTGCAATTTTGGACTAAGCAATCATTTGTAGGGCTTTTATTGCTGATCATTTGTGCAATTTACAGTTTCAATCTAGCTGCTACAGTTTTCAAGTTACAGGATGAAAATGGAAAATTTCATTAAAAAAATTGTCATTTAAGGGCAATAATCCCCATAAGGAGTCATCTGACAATTTCAGACCAATTAAGTGAATTGCAGGGCTGTTATTGCTAATCATTTTTGCTATGTATAATTTCACTCTAGCTGTTAAGGTTACATGACAAAAACAGAAAATTTCATAAAAAATTGTCATTTAAGGGCAATAACTCCTATAAGGAGTCATCTGACAATTTCAGACTATTATGGCATGTAGGGCTTGTATTGCTGATCATTTTTGCTTTTAACAGTTTCACTCTAGATGTTACAGTTTTTAAGTTGCAGGACAAAAACGGAAATTAATTTCATAAAAAATTGCCATTTATGGGCAATAACTAATATAAAGAGTTGTCTGACAATTTCAGACCAATCAAGTGAATTGTGGCGCCTTTATTGCTGATCATTTGTGCAATTTACAGTTTCAATCTAGCTGCTTTAGTTTTCAAGTAACAGGACAAAAACGGAAAATTTCATGAAAAATTGCCATTGAAGGGCAATAACTCCTATAAGGAGTCATCTGAGAAATTCAGATTAAGAAAGTGAATTTTAGGGCTTTAATTGCTGATCATTTCTGCTATTTACAGTCTCACTCTAGCTGTTACAGTTTTTAAGTTACAGGACGAAAACAGAAAATTTCATAAAAATTGCCATTTATGGGCAATAACTAATATAAGGAGTTGTCTGACAATTTCAGACCAATCAAGTGAATTGTAGGGCCCTTATTGCTGATCATTTGTGCAATTTACAGTATCAATCTAGCTGTTGTAGTTTTCAAGTTACAGGACAAAAACGGAAAATGTCATTAAAAATTGCTCTTTAAGGGCAATAACTCCTATAAGGAGTCATCTGACAATTTCAGACTAACAATGAATTGTAGGGCTTGTATTGCTGATCATTTTTGCTATTTACAGTTTTACTATAGCTGTTATAGTTTTTAAGTTACAGGACAAATAGGGAAAATTTCATTAAAAAATTGTCATTTAAGGGCAATAACTCATATAAGGAGTCATCTGACAATTTCAGGCCAATTAATTGAATTGTAGGGCTTTTATTGCTGATCATTTTTGCCATTTACAGTTTCACTCTACCTCTTATAGTTTTCAAGTTATATTGTAAATACCAAAAATTTTGTCAAAAATCGTCAATAAAGGGCAATAACTCATACAAGAAGCCAACACACAACTTCACACTAATAGCAACTATTGTAGACCTTAATGTGCTGAACAATTTGAAGTAACGGTTTTCTCTATAGCTATTATAATTTTTGAGATAATGATCAAAAACCTGTGTTGACACCCATGTTCTATTTTTAGTAACAGTGGCCATCTTTGTCTGTTGATCAACACCCTCTGGGTACAAACTTGAAACTAGGAACCCTTAGGATCATTGTGGCCAAGTTTGAAAAAATTGGCCCAGTGGTTTCAAAGGAGAAGATTTTTGAAAAAGTTTACGAGGGACGACGGACGCCAAGTGATAGCAAAAGCTCACATGGACCTTTGGTCCAGGTGAGCTAAAAAACAGTTCAAGCAGCATAACTCTTAAACGGTCAATCAGACAATCTTGACCCTAGGCCCTTTTTGTAGCTCTCATAGAGCAGAACAATTTAGCAATGCAAACTTTTTCTCTAGATGTTGAGGCAAAAATGGCAAAAACCATAAATTTTGACAATTAAAGGACAATAACTCCTACAAGGAGTTGTCATACCCAATAGAGTGTTTTGTAGAGCTTTTGATGCTGAAGAAGGAAAGTCTCTTCAGGGTTTCCTGTATCTGTTATACTTTTTGAAAGGTAAGGCAAAAACTATATTTTGACCCCTCTGTTCTATTTTTAGCCGAGACAGCCATGTTGCTTGGTCTGAGGACATGATTTGTGCAAATTTGTAGAGGACATTTTACTGATGATGTGTGCAAAGTTTCAAAGCAATCCCTTCAGTGGTTTTGGAGGAAAAGATTTTAAATAGCTCACCTGGCCTTCAGGTGAGGTGAGCTAAAAATAGTATTTGTGTATTATAGGGGAGAAAGCACTGATTCAATTCTTTAAGATTTTGTTTATTTTTGAATGTGTATAGCATGTTCAACTTGACCAAGTTTAACTTTAAGTTATAACAAATGTTATGAAAAAGTTCCAAAGTTTGGAAAATGAGAAATTAAATCCTCGACAAATTCCATAATCGTAAGTGCACAATTTCAATACATGTGCAATCTTTCTGTGAAGTTTCAGAGATCTAGGTTTAAAACAGTAGGAGTTGAATACACTAAATAGATACTCTATTTTCCCTACCTGCTGACTTCAACATACTATAACAAGGGTTTGCACTTCGTGTAACCCAAATTCTAAGGTACATTTCAACAGTATCACAATTCATTGAAAAAAAACCAAGAGTTGAAATTTCAGCCAATTAGAATTCATGAACAGCTCTAGAAGCCATATTGAATCTCCAATCAGCAGCAAAAACTTGAATTATACGAGCAGTACTATACTGACTACATTTCTTTATTTGTAGATAAATTTGTGAAAAAAGCTGTTTGTACAACAGAGACCATGGTCAATGGTGGTGGTCATCTCAGCACCAAAAAAACTTAAACTTAGTAAAGAACCATCGGAGGTACATTTCTACAATATTAGAATACATATTAAAAATTTTTTTTTACTAATCAGAAATCATTAGCATCCTTTGCAGCCATGTTGAATTTCCAATCTGCATGAAAAACGCAAAATATCCTGACTTCATTTCTGCAAAATTTGGTTTGAATGCATGCAACAGTTTCTGAGAAGAATCTATTTGTTTGCTTTTTCCTTAGGGTCCTATGTTAATCTATGTTCCACTGGAGTGGACATCTTGGATTCAGGATTGGCACGAAAAACTCAAACTTTGTAGACCAACATCTGAGGTACTGTACATTTTCACATTATCACAAATCAATCTGCCAAGCAGTTTGTGAGAAGATAATGAAATTTCAGCAGAGTCCCTGAAGATGACCACTAGGACAATACTAACAAATGCAAGGTAATGAGAATAGTTGACATGACCATTTGGGTCAGAAGCTACAATAATGTAGCTCCTTTTATTAATACACAGCTGTGCCATGAGAGCATGATACCACTGTCCCCACTTTTTTCATGAAGAAAGGTCCCTTAATTCTATAATAAAAAAAAATCACAATGTTACCAAAAAAAAATGAAATGAAGCTCACATTAATCTAAACTGGAGTAAAAAAACCTGTGAGCAATACTCACCATTGATACCCCCCGCTCACAATTACTTTGAAAATTCAGGTGTTCTTAATTATGAACTTGAAACTTTATCTAGTTAAAGGTGAAGGCGGAGTTGCAAATAAAACAAGTAACCCTCCCCCATCCCCCAAAGAATGGCATCCCCTATGTCAATGACAAAGTCCATGTTTTTCTATGGGAAACCTCCAATAATATTCTGATCAAAATGTTTAATATCCGGTGCACAATGGCAATATATGACCGAGAATCTGTGTAAGTTTCAACAAATTCCATTCAGTGGTGTAGGAGGAGTTGCAAATAAAAGATAGGTATCCCCTTATGTCCATGACAAAGTCCATGTTTTTCTATGGGAAACCCCAAATATCATTCTGATCAAAATGATAAATATCTCCTGCATCATGGCACTATGTTACAAGGATTCTGTGTAAGTTTCAACAAATTCCATTCAGTGGTGTAGGAGGAGTTGCAAATAAAAGATGGGTATCCCCTTATGCCCATGACAAAGTCCACGTTTTTCTATTGGAATACCCAAATATCATTCCGATCAAAATGTTAAATATCTCCTGCACAATGGCACTATGTGACATGGATTCTGTGTAAGTTTCATCAAATTCCATTCAGTGGTGTAGGAGGAGTTGCACATAAGAGATGAGGACCCCCTCAGGTCTATGACAAAGTCCATGTTTTCCTATGGGAAACCCCAAATATCATTCCGATCAAAATGTTTAATATCTCCTGCACAATGGCACTATGTGACAAGGATTCTGTGTAACTTTCATTTAATTCCATTCAGTGGTGTAGGAGGAGTTGCACATAAGAGATAGGGACCCCATTAGGTCAATGACAAAGTCCATGTTTTTCTATGGGAAACCCCAAATATCATTACGATCAAAATGTTTAATATCTACTGCACAATGGCACAATGTGACAAAGATTCTGTGTAAGTTTCATCAAATTCCATTCAGTGGTGTAGGAGGAGTTGCAAATGAGAGAAAGTGTAATGGACGACAGACGGACACCATGATCACTATATACCCCCCGCTTTTCAAGCGGGGGGCATAATGAACAATTCCCCTAAATTGAAAGAAAACTGATTAAAGTGTTTTTAAGATAGTCAAAAAAGTATACAGACCATGAGGCTAATATAATAAACAACTGCATGCACTTTGAAGAATATCTGTGAAGGCATTTTCAACATACAAAGCAAAATGTGGACAACAGAATGGCAGACAGATGGACTGACATTTGTATAACATGACTTGTGTGTCACAGATAGGCGTAAAAAATTGTTTGCACTTTAAAAACTTTGGTTGTGCACTGAAAAATTCATGAGGTCATTAGATGTTATAACAACATAATAAGTCACAAAAGCGAATTAAGGATTAATATTTTTGTAATCCTTCTCTTGCCACCAAAGGAGAAAACCCAATATATGTCACATATTGCTTCTAAATATTGTACTGACACATTAAACACTGCGAAAAATAACTAAAAAAATTGAAGAATGCGTCCATGGGACACGGATTCCCCCGCTAAATGAAGTCCCAAACAGGAAGTAGTTGTGGGACAGGTCTGAAAGTCGCTTAGGACATACAATTTGTGATACTGAACCACCCTGCCAAATTTCAAATTGTTGTCATGTACGGTTTTTGAGAAAAGCTTGATGGAAATTTTCATACTCGTGTTCACACATTTTCATATCGGCCCAGTCGCAAACAGGAAGTAGTTGTCCGACAGGTCTGAAAGACGCTTAGGACATACAACTTATAATACTGAACCACCCTGCCATATTTCAAAATGTTCTCATGTACGGTTTCTGAGAAAAGCTTGACGGAAATTCGTTCGGACGCACGTACGGACGGACGGACATGAGTAAAACTTAATGCCCCCCCCCCCCGACATGTCGTCGCGGGGGCATAAAAAAGTGGGATAGAGCAATAAAATCCTCTGATTTGCACAGCATTTTTATATTGGTAAAACTCTTACGTCAACTGTTTACAGACTTTAAAGGTTATTCATTGTATCAGTGTTATAAAGTACCTCTCTTATTTGTAAAAGTTCTGCTATAGAATGATTAAGTACTATGTATTTTAAAGTGCTTCTTTGTTTATATTTATAGCTCTTTAGAAAGTAAAGTGTAAGAAAAACGAACAGTCAACAAATATTGAAAATCATGGACAGTTACAAAATTGAGACAAAGATACAAGACATAAACAAGAAACCAAAAAGAACAACACAAACCAAAAATGAGTAACTGGAACCCAAGACAAAACATGTAGTGCCTACCTCTAGTTAGACACCTGTTCAGTTACTTAGTCATGTCCGGGAAAATGTCAAATCTGGGAATTGGAAAACATACCTATGGCTGAGAAAAAAATGAAGTCATCAAACTATTTTTATGGGTGCAACAAATCTCTGTTTGAATAGCTTATTATTCAATAGCAGTGTCCAGTCTAGACAAGTGTCGACACATGTCTCACCTGCATTCAGCATCGAAAAAAAAAAAAAATAAATAAATAAATTATGTCATGAGCAACATGTAAATAGCAGTAAACTGACCTAATCCAAAAACTTTAACATAAACAATGGACCATGAAATTGAGGTCATGGGCAGGTAAAACCTATCAGACAGTCATGTACCATTCATCAGCAACCTATATACCAAATATTGTCATTCTACCATGCATGGTTACAGAGAAACAACCCTAATCCAAAAATCCAATCTAATTAAAATTAAATCTTTCACTTGCTCCCCCCTTTTTGTTATTGGTCGCTGCGTTGTATATACACGCAGCGACCATAGCAAAAAGGGGGGAGCAAGTGAAAGATTTAATTTTAATTAGATTGCCAAAAATCTTACCTTAGTTGCTGAAACCTGAAATTGAGGTCAAGTGAAATCTACTGGACAGTCATGTACCATTCATCAGCAACCTATATTCCAAATATTATCATCCTACCATGCATGGTTACAGAGCTAGAGGTCACTGCCTACTCCAAAAACGTTAACGTAGTTGCTGCCCTGTGCACCATGAAATTGAGGTCAGGTGACAGGTGACTGACTGGCAAGTACTCATCATAAGCTACCACTGAACCAAATTTGATGGACCTAGGGCTTAAGCTTACATATAAAGATTTAAAGAAAAGTGTCAAGTGTCCACCACCGGATTCCTATATATATGTCTTGCCTCCAGCGACTATCAGAATACAGATAATAAGATCCAGCATAAGGTAATAGTTATGAAATGTAAACACCATACATGGGGAGATGATGTAATATTGTTATCAGTAAATGGAAATTTAACAATTGGGAAGATGAAGTCAGGATGCTTAAATAGAGTTAAGTTTGTACTTTGTCATTGAGACTTTTCTGAGGATCAGGTAAGATGTCGACGATTAAATTGGTAGTGTCCTTAATCTTAAGCTTCTTAGGATATTTAAAATGTAAGTAGTCTTTTCGAACTAAGAAATATTCAGTGACAAGACATCAACTATATAGTTAAAGGTGAAATTTCAAGTCTGAGCCAGTCTGTTGTTTTCTTTAATAGACCTAAGTGAACTTTCCCTCATAAGCATACAAGAACAAGTTGGCAAGATTAGAAGCACAATTTATACCCATTGGAATGCCAATAGTCTGTGTAATTAGGTTTGCCTTAATTTTTAATTATAATTGAATTTTTTATCATACAATATGATATGATGTTAATAGGGGCCTTATCTGCAGGGACAATGTGCTGTATAACATTCTTTACACAGTTGTTGTTAATCGGTATGCAAATATATTGTATTAATTATACATGTATATTCTTATTCAGTTCTTTAGTGCTTTGATTTATTTTTTATGTGTTATTTCATTATTTCTAATTGTGTTTTAATGATATAATGTGATTCCAATTAGCATCTATTTTCTTGGACTGACTAACCTGACTTTGATGACAAAAGGGAAAGTCAAAACATGCTTATGTATGATAGAACAGTCTGGATTCACTAAAATTCTATCTGTGCTAAAACCCGCTAACGAATTTAGTTCTGTATCTGCATAGGTACTTCACAGATTCCAACTGGGCTACTGTGACGGAGTTGGACTGTGCAAGATTTAGTCACACTGATTAAGGGGGCCGTTTTGAACGTTTTGGTGACACACAGTATACCGTCTTCCAAGTGATTCCAATCAATTACTGTTCTCACAAATAGGGAGTTTTTGTATTGGTCAGTTTTTGCGTTTGGTACAATGACGGCTCTTGAGTTGTTCCTCACTTGGTGTTCAATAATATTTTTTGTTATGAAGTCTTTGTGTTTTGTAGCTCTTACCTGTCGTTTAGGTTTTTGGTGTGTAATTAGGTCAGAAGGGGGGAGAGCTGGTATCTGCCCCTTAACCACTTTGTTGAGATCAGCCTTTGTTGTTGTCGTCTGGTTTGGAGTGTTGATAAGTCCAAATCTTTCAGCTTTTTTGTGAGAGTACCTTCTTCTCTGGAGTTGTATTCCAGAGTAATAAACCTAGCACCCTTCTTTGTATTGCTTCTAGTTTGCTTATTTCATTTTGTGAATAAGGGTCCCAAATGATTGATCCGTACTTCATTATTGATCTTACAAGGGCGGTATATACTGTTTTGCGACATTCTTTTGGGCAATACTGGAGATTACGCTGTAGAAATCCTCGAGTTGAGCTGGATTTGTTGCACATTTTGGTAATGTGTTCTTTCCATTTCAGGTCTTTTTGAATTTGTAGGCCAAGGTATGGATTTGATGTTACCTGATCTAGGATGTGGTTGTTTAAGCTATAGAACCTGTAGCTTTTCTTTCTTAGGTTCAGAATGTAGCATTTCTTTGCATTAAAGCGCATACCCCAGTCGGCTGCCCACTTTTCCAGTGACACAAGGTTGTCCTGCAGTTTGTTGTATTCATTTTTACTTTTTATCTCCCTGTATAAAAGGTATAGTCGTCAGGTGAGTTGACACATCAGGCAGGTTGTTTATATGGCATAGGAATAGTAGTGGACCCAGCACCGTGCCCTGTGGCACACCGGACTCGACTTTTGAGCAAGTGGAGTATTCTCCTTCAAATTGTACCCGCATGGCTTGGTCTTTTATGAAGTGGGACAGCCATTGATGGATTGTTTCAGGATTCTGTTTGGGATATTATCCGGGCCAGATGCTTTCGACAGGTTTATGTTCTTTAGTAGCTTTTCAAACCCTTCTGGTCTAATGGTAATTTGTTGAATGGAGTCCTTGATGTTGATTGTAGTGTCTGGTATTGGGTCATTTGTTCGTTTGGTAAATACTAAGGCAAATTGGTCTAATAGGATCTGTGCTTTTTCTTTGCTGTCGTTGATAAGATGTGCCTGTTTTTTGAAGGGGGCTACACCAATGTTATCTTGTTTTCTTGATTTTACATATTTCTAGAACGGTTTCGAGTTGTTTTCCTTCATTCCTTCTATTATGGAATATAGTTAATATAGCCCTACTCGGCTTTCCTTATTTCTCTCTTGCAATTTTTTAAAAAGTGGCGGTAGTTGGCCCATTGTCTGGTTTTATTGGCTTGATAGTACAGTGTTTTGTTTTTTCTTAAGCATTTTCCTAATTTTGTGATTTATCCATGGTAGCCTGTTATTTGATTTTATCAGTTTAGTTGGTATATAGCTGTCCATACTGGCAAAGAGGTGTTCCATACTTCGTTTATATTTTTGTTGATCTCAATGTCTGATTTTATTAAAGGTGTCAGATTTAGAAGGTCTTTGTATACGGCATCCCAATTTGCTTTAGACCAAATATAGATTTTACGAGATGTTGCTTTATGGTAGTATGGTTTTATATCTGTGTCGGTAATAATGATTGCATGGTCCAAAATCCCAGGTAGACAAGTTGATGTTTTAACTAACGATGGATTTGATGTGAATACCAGGTCAAGTATGTTGTCCTCTCTGGTTGGTTCTTTATGGATTTGGGCGAGTCCTATTTGTGATGTTATCTCTACCAATTGTGTTTGTATTTCAGCCTCTGGTGCATCTCCTTTTACTGATAGGCTGTTCCAGTCAATGTCTGGTCAGTTAAAGTCTCCTGCTAGAAGGATATTACTGTTTTTGTATTCGTCTGTTAACACGTTTAGTGATTTTTGAAGCTCATCCAGAGACGTTTTATTTCTGTATGGCATGTAGAATGATCCAATTAAAAGGTTGTGTGTTGATTTGAGTTTTATTTTAACCCAGTCGATTTCACAATAAGTGACATATTTTGGTTGCTCAGTGCTAATTATATATGCTATTATGTACTAAGATGAACACACCTCCACCCAGGGTGCTTCGGTCATTTCTATATGCGTTGTAGTTTTTCGGAAATATTTCTGATGATTTTATAGCATCATTTCTTGGGTTTTTTCCTGGTTATTGGCCCTTTATCCATGATTTTGTGCATATGACTATGTCAGGTTTAGTGTAGGCTAGTTTTAAATTCTGCTGTTTTATCTTTAATACTTCTGCTGTTTATTGTCATTATTCTAAAATTACGTTTTATGTTGATGTTAAAAAGGCTTGATGAGTCCTTTGTACTGGGTGCTCTTGATTTGCTTGTCCTGTATGAACTGTTTGTATTATATATTTCCTTGGGGCTACTTGTTAGGATCGGACTGAAACTTGATGTAAATTAGTCAGTGTAGCTCATTTCTGCTGTTCATAATAGCTAATATTTTCTATTTTGTAAGATTGGTAAGTGAATGATGTTACATTCAGACTGTCACATTTACAGCACATCCACTGCTCATTTGACCTTTAGAGTTGTTCTAAACAGTCGAGCATAGCTCTATACACGAACGGTGATGCCAGATGCTTCAATTGTCGCAACAAATTCATTCATTTGACCATGTAACTGGTCGCTCACAGTCCCCATGTGAAGATGATAGTGTTTTTTGGACCAGGGTTGGTTTCGATGTCGCCTCCTAGTATGATTATTAAAAGTAGAATGACATGTTTTGGTTTTGGATGATGTGGCAATGTAATTGGTACCTGCTTATATAATGGAGTTTTTTGTTTAATAAGTTCACCATAGTTTAATGTAGTGTCCATTGTTTCTGGGTTTTTAATTGTAGAAGGAAGGTTCCAATCAAGAAAATCACAAGTGTGTATTACATGATGAGTGTCAATGTAGCAAGGGAAATCCTTGCTGATTGGATGGTTGGTACAATATAGTAAAGGAAACCCTTACTGATTGTTGACTGCTTGTTTGACAATGTAGCTAGAGAGATCCTTGCTGATTGTCTAGTCAGACCAGTTTAGCTAGGGAAATCCTTGCTGACTGGCTAAGTTAAGGGGTTGTGGTTGATGATATGATTTTCTAAGAAGTCCAGCAATGTTTAGCAGAGTGCTGCGATATTTTCTTGAGCCAGAATTTGGCTTGGAGTGGTCCTGGATGAATTCCATCAACATAGGGCCAGAAGTTTATGTATTTTCTTTTTGTTGCCGATCTAGTTCTTGTTTTTTATGTATTCGCATTTAGGACGAGATCAATATTAAATAATGGGGAGTGTGTTTTCTTCCTTGTTTAATTGCCATATTTTGTCGTTTAGTTTGTCAACTTGCTGTTCTAATTTTTTGTCTTGGTTTTTGAAGTCGTTTGGTGATTTGTGACCCCTATTGTGATTAAATTCTACTATCGAGTAAACAGGGATTTCCCAAAAATGTTACTCTGGAGTTCGGATGGTCTTATTTTGGCTAGGTTTTCTCCTGCTGTGTTTACACTACTGTCATCTTCTGATTTGAGCGAGAAGTACTTCTTATTGTATATCGTGAGGTCACACGAACCATACCAGACATACAACCATAAGGGTCCATGTCTACGTACTTTTGAACTAATATGTATAGCCCTTGTCAGAGGGTTCCCCTTTTTTGGCCCACCATTCAATACTTTTCTCGGGGCCTCGGTGGCCGAGTGGTCAAGGTAGTTCGTCTACTATTGATCACGTGGTCTGTCAACACTGAGATTGCGGGTTCGATTCTCATTGCAGGCAGGGTGTACTCGACTCCAATCTTAATTGACAAGGATTGCCAGTTTTCCTACCGCAGGTCGGGGGTTTTCTCCGGGTACTCCGGCTTCTTCCCCCAATAAAAACTGGACGCCATGATATAGCTGAAAAATTGCTGAAAATGGCGGTAAACACCATCAAACAAACAAACAAAACAATACTTTGCTCTAGTGACCATCGAACTTTCTTTTCAAGTCTGCGCCTTTACTGTCAGAGAGCACGACTGGGGTGTATGCAGGTTGGCCCGGTAGGATTTGGTCCTTTAGATGTTTTAGGAGTTTGTTCTTTGACATTAAAGAGTAATGGTTGGTAAATGAGATGTAGGGGTTAGGTTTATAAGGTAGATGTTGACTTGTTTACAACAATGTAGCAAGGGAAATTCTTGCTGATTGGGATTTAGAGTTCGAGAAGATGGCATCTGAAAAAGACGTCCATGGTGGTTAATCGTTCAAAGCGGTGTGTTGGGAAAGACACACGGCTTGACCCGTCGTGTCTCCAACATTATCTTCACTTAGGGGTTTAAACGTCTAATTGATGATAAATTATCGACGGATGGTTAAAAATTCCTAGGATTTAATGCAATTTTAATTCAAAATTTTTCCTCTTCGTAAAAGCACTTCTTACTTTCAGCGCATGCGCAGTCCTTTTTTTTTGAATATCATGGAATAAATCAGGGTTCTCCCATGGAATTTTAGAAAGCCCTGTGGTGTCGCGTTTTAAAAAGGGTCCTATTTTGCACGTCACGTCGTACATTTCGTGCATCACATGCATTTTCAGGGATTTTCCTACCTTTTTTCAAATGGGGCCTGGGCCCCTGTTAATTGGGAAAATTACGACGTAAATTCCACAATTGGGAAAAGTCTTAAATATGAATAAAGTGAAAACATTGCTTTTAAACATCAGTGTTTTTAACGAAAATGTTTCTTGTATGTAATTAGTCATGAATGACAAGATGGAATCTATAAGCGTGACCTGAAAACTGACAAATTCAAATCATTTTTCATAAATACATTGGAAAAAGTTATCAAAATTTACATATGTAGCCAACTGTGCTGAAATCATACTCAAAGAGAAAAATTTCCATGAATCTTGGTGGAATTCAATAGAAACTGAGTTGCAAACATCAGATTTTACTTTCACTCTCGTTTGTTCTGGGGTGTTAATAAATGACTGGATAAGAACTAAATCAGATATACAAAACTCTAAAAATGTGCATTGCGTTGGCATTTTAGTTCACCCCGATACGTATGCTAATAAATGACAAGGGTCGGTAGCTAAGGTTCGGTTGAATGCCGATAATGGATGGGTGTAGAGGTGCAAGAAAACTCATTATTCTCTATTCACAAAGGCTCTGGTCAATATTTAATTTTGTAAAAACAAAATTTCCTAGTTTTGATACAATACGTCATCGTTCCACTTCGGTAGTATTTCGCGTTGTGTAATGACATGCAGGGTCACGCTTCATTCCAAATGTATTCCTCCGACTTATTCTTTTCTAGACAAAGCTATTTGAACAAAAAAAACAGCCCATATTACTGGACATCATAAAAATAAAGTAATTTGTCTTATTTGCGGCATACAATTATCTTTCATATCATTGAACAAAGTCCCGCGACTTACCAAATCTCAGACTTTTTTTTATATCATACTGGAATCTGCGTTTGGTATAAAACAAGCAAGCTCTAATATAAAACTGGTTGCCGTTATGACTAAGATACCGGGAACGGTAATACGTCGTTTTCAAGATATAATCGCTCTCGTTAAAGGAGGTGGAAATTGTAATGTTGATCACGTGACGTCATAAAAAATTTAGGGCACTTTTAGTTTACAACGGCAACGTTTGTTACGAAATGGGACGACGTAGAAAGAGGATGCAAAACGAAACCCTTGCTGTGTTGTGCCAGGGTGCATAGCCAACACTAAAAATAAATTTATGGAAAGGTAGTCAAGTTTTATTCCGTTTATGCCGTTCACACGATGTTAAAAGTCGGTGCGTAAAGGTGTAGGACCACCATAGATTTTTTACTCTTCGGCTATATTAAAATTTGATAATTTTGACTTATCATAGAAAATTTACCTTTGTTTCAAATTAAGTGACACTTCTGTCCCCTATAAAAATGCACTGGCCGAACATTCTTTCAAAATTTCACAATATGTTTCATTGCATATAAGAAAAAACGCTCAACCTGAAGTCCATGTGGTCTAAAAATCTACTTTCACTTTCTATTTCAGTCCAAAAATAGTGCTTGTCCCTACTTGACTCTCAACATTTTTATGTTCATTTAAAACCAATAAAACTCTATCCTCAAGTTTCCTAGAATATTCAGCTTTCCAAAAATACCAAATTTATTCTGGTAGCATGTGCGGTTCAAATTCTATATGATGCAAGAGTGAACCTGTCTGTTGACTAGTACTACTTTTACGTACAACCTCTGGACTGGTTCCCGGTATTTGGTGGTCCTACACCTAAAGGAAAGTGCCTTAAATAAAATCACGTGATAAGATACATCTAACTACCTATCTTGAAAACGACGTATTATAAACCAATGTTCGCGAAGTAATCAGATTTTGATTTTGTTTGTAATATTTCGGCTTAGCGTGATTGAATTTATTTTTAGAAACCGGATTACAAAACCTCATGAATTGGGAATTTTAACTTTCATAACTGGGAAAAAATATGGGTTTTTGCCGTTGGGAATGGGGCCCAATATCGGCCCCAAAATAAAGGCAGGAAAACCCATGATTTTTGTTTGTATGTTATCTCGAACAGGGGTTTTGTATAACACATTATTTTTAAATAATTACATTTTTTTATTTAGTTAAGTGTGTTTTTCAACACTTGGTCATAGCTTTGTGTATAATTCAACTAGCAATACATATAATTTCAATAATTCACTTCTAGACACTGTCCAACATATTGAAAAGTTTTTGTAATCAAACTTTCACAAAACTAGAGGCTCCCAGGAGCCTGTATCGCTCACCTGAACCTGAAACCAAACAACCCTTTTTTATCCAGCTTTTATTTGCTATAAGGAATTGCCCAACACTTCTGCAAAAGTCATTAATTTAGACCTTTTAAGAGAAATAATTCCTGTAAGGAGGAGCTTTTGATGCTTAGAGGGAGAAGGGAGGTTCACTTCAAATTTGCTGTACCTGTAATACTTTTTTAACTATCAGTCGAAAACTCTCTCGACTCATCCCCCCCCCCCCATTTTCTATTTTAAGCCAACGTAGCTATGTAGGTAGTCAGGTGTCATGATTTGCACAATTTTGGTAGAGGACGTCCTAAAGATGATGTGCAATGTTTCAAAGCAGTCCTTTAATGGGTTAAAGAGGAGAAGATTTTTTGAAATCAAGTAAAATTGATTAAAAAAATGTTCAGGGAGAATAATTCCTAAACGGTTCATAAGACAATCTAAATATAAGCCAAAAACTGTGTTTTAACCCCCACCCCCCCTTCATTCTATTTTTAGCCATGGCGGCCATGTTGGTTAGTCTGCAGCCATGGATGGTGCAAACTTGGTTGAGGACATTTGATGGATGGTGTGTGCAAAGTTTCAAAGCAGTACTTTCAGTGGTTTCAGAGGAGAAGATTTAAAAAAAAAATCAATTAAAACCGATTAAAAAAAAACAGTTCAAGGGGAATAACTCTTAAACAGTTCATCAGACAATCTAAACCCTAGTCATTGTTGTAGCCCTCAAGGCCTCATAGAGCAGAACAATTAAGCAATGCTAACTTTTTCTCTAGTTCTAATAATTTTCATGATTTTGAGGCAAAAATGTCAAAAATAATCAATTTCGACAATTAAAGGGCAATAACTCCTATAAGGGGTCATCATACAACTTTGACACAATGGAGTGTTATGTAGAGCTTAATTGGTTAATCTGCAGCCATGGTTGGTGCAAACTTGGTTTAGGACATGTGACGGATGATGTGTACAAAGTTTAAAGCAGTACTTCAGTGGTTTCAGAGGAGAAGATTTTAAAAAATCAATTAAAACCGATTAAAATAAACAGTTCAAGGGGAATAACTCTTAAACGGTTAATCAGACAATTTTGACTCTAAAGCCAATTTTGTAGCCCTCATAGAGCAGAACAATTAAGCAATGCTTACTTTTTCTCTAGTTCTCATAATTTTCAAGATTTTGAGGCAAAAATCATCTATTTCAACAATTTAAGGGCAATAACTCTCACAAGGAGTCGTCATACAACTTTAAGTTTTGTTGAGCTTTTGATGCTGAAGAAGGAAGGTCTCTTTGGTTTTCCTGTATCTGTTATACTTTTTGAACTATAAGCCAAAAACTGTATTTTGACCGCCCTGTTCTATTTTTAGCCATGGTGGCCATGTTGGTTGGTCTGACGCCATGATTTGTGCAAACTTGGCAGAGGACATTTTACTGATGATGTGTGCAAAGTTTCAAAGCAATCCCTTCAGTGGTTTTGGAGGAGAAGATTTATAAAGAAAAGTTAACGACGACGATGACGGACGCCAAGTGATGGCAATAGCTCACATGACCCTTCGGGTCAGGTGAGCTAAAAATATTTTTGGAGGTCCCAAAATAAGCTTCGTAATAATTAATGTCCGACATAGTTTTTATTATTTTTTTCATTGCAAGTTACATCATATGAATATATAGTTCTAACTACACGATTTTTGTATATTCAATAAAGGTTCTTCACTTTCGTCTGTATCCCCCTATAGTCATAAATTTGCTCTACCCGTGAGTGCATACTTAATATCATATAGTTAAACCTGTATCACATAGCTAAACCTGTAACATATATCCCATATTGTACCCCTCTTGGAAGTCTATAGTTTATTTAATTTATATATTATACGATAAACAGTACAATACAAAGCAAAATTCGCACTGCATGCTGTATCATAACTTGATCAAAATCACTGCATGCAACACAGATTTTAATATGTATTATTCTATTTATAGGCATAAATGGGGGATTGTGAATTTAGACTATATTAAACATCTAATAAATTAAACGATGAAAGATCTTAAAAATCACACTCAAAGAAATTTTTTGTATATTGATTACATAATCTGTAAACTGAGGTTGAGGGTTCGAGTCTTACTGGGGGGCAGGGTGCACTAGACTCCAATCTTAATTAACAAGGATTGCTAGTTTTCCTACTGACGATATAGCTGAAAAATGCTGAAAGTGACATTAAACAACAAACACACAATCTAAAAACAACTTGTAAAAAGCAATGCATAATCAGCAACTGTTTCATGGACCATAAAATTGTGGGAAAATGCTTATGAGTATGTATCATAGGGTACAAAGTTGCTTCACATTTTTTGTTGTTGTTTTTGTAATAATGTAAAATATAGGTACATTATTTTTGTTATTTTAATAATTCATTTTTAATATTTTACTAATTCATTTTAGAAGGATTACCCAGAAAATTTTTAATTAGGAATTTTACTTGTCACTGTGAGAAGTTCTTGCTAATTAGTTAATTAAGTTAATTGTCACACATGTCCATTTAGCACTTAAGTTTTATTAATTAAGTTTCTCGGTTAAAAGGTAGATTAATTTAATTTGGCATTTAAAATCAAATCCTCTATAATCCTTTTGAGTACATGTCATTTGTCAGTTTTAATATTTTAGTATAAAAAGAGTTAGAAAATTGTAAAAGGTCAGATATAGTAGAAGAGTAGTAGATTAGTAGATAAGTACTGCTAGTAGAAACAGTATTAGAGTTAGCCTCATACACAAGACTGTTAGTGAAACAGAGACGTCAACGATGGAACCAAAAACAGTTAGCACAACATCACAGCTGGACGGTCAACTGGTTTTAATGGTATATGGTTACAAAGGACCTGCCGTCAGTCTACCAATACCACACCTGACTTGGCTCATCTGAACACACAATACAGGAGAAGTGCTGACTCAACCCAACTGAACAACTGCAGTATTTAGAGTGACATATAAATTTATTTGGACATTTTATAAACAGTGACAATTGAATTGTTTACATTTTGTGCTATTTCATTTTTGGACTTGTTTATTTTTGGCTATTTATTCTTTGTTAAATTAAATTGTTACAAATTTTGGTTGCTGAGTTATAGCTGTGCTTTGCCATATTTAAGTCTAAGTTCTAGACTGACCCCCTGTTTGCTGAGGGCTATCGCATGCAGAGCTAATTCCCATGGCTTATTCTGGCATGCAACCTGGCTCTCGGTGACAGATTTGGTGGAGAACCTCGGGCATTGGCATAATCATCTTGTATCAGCAACCTACAATTTATGGCAAATTTCCAAATTTGAATGAAGGACAACATACCAATTCCATAAGAAGAACGTTGAGCAAACAATCTGTGATACTTGGAACAGTTACATGGAAACTAGAAAACCAGTGGACTACCCTTGTCACTGAGACGGTGATTGGTTTCAGGGAATCTGACGACACCAGGCTAACCGTCAAGCCTGTCAACACCCGACATGTATCAACTTTCCAAGGATCAACAAAACAGATTTTAACACAGTGGACATTAATTCTTCAGACTGTTGTACAATATATTGATAGTGACTATTTATGAATTTGAATCATTTGACTGTTATGGAATTGAAATAATTTGCATTTATTAAAATTGTTAAACTGTTGATTACATTTGATAACTATTGCCTTGCCAAACTATTTTTAAGTCTATTAACTAGACTGACCCCCTGTCTCAAGGATTGTGCATTGCTTTATTTAATTCCCCATATCTGGCATACGCTGACCCTTGGTGACATATGTACATACATACATACTCAAACTTTGCTCTCCTTTTTAAAAAGTTTTAACTGGAATAAGCAATTTATTCTCTTATGAAATACCAATTAGGTTAATAGTTTTTTTGTGTGTTGGTAATAAATAAAACAAGGAAAAGTTGCTACACGTCTCCAGTGGAGACTCTCCACCCACTGCAGTATTGAATTGCCTAAGAAGTGTGAGATAATAAAATGAAAAAAAAGTTTTGTGATACATTTAGTTTTGGGACATGTAATATTAGAACTGTTTTGTCGGGTATTTGGCAGAGCTAAGCAACTACATGAAAAAACTTCATCAGAATGTGAAACTCTACTATAGTGCTTGATAAAATTTGCTTTCAATATTGTTCAAGATTGCTAAATAGTCAAAGTCCCATAACTCCTAAAAAATTTGACAAATCAAAATGGTGGAAGTGCACATCTACACATCACAACAATTAATCCTATTAAATATCAAAGCAATCAATTGAACAGTTTCAGAGATGCATCCACAAGATCTACCATTGTATTATATTGCTGAAATAGTCAGTTCCATAGCTCAAAATCAAAATGGTGTTAGGCTACATTTAGCATCTATACATTCTAAAAATTAATCCAAACAAATATCAAAGAAATCTGTCAAACGGTTTCAGAGGAGATGAGTTCACAAGATCTACCATTGTATTATTTTGCTGAAACAGTCAAAGTCCCATAACTCTTACAAAATTTGACAAATCTACACATCATAACAATTAATCCACCAAAGGTCAAATCAATTTGTCAATCAGTTTCAGAGGAGATGTGTCCACAAGGGCTACCATTGTATTGTATTGCTAAAAATGGTAAAAGTCCCATAACTCCTACAAAATTGATGAATCAAAATGAAGGTAGAGTATGCACATCTACCAATCATAATAATTAATCGTACCCAATATCAAAGCAATCTATCAAGCAGTTTCAGAGGAGATGTGTCCACAACATCTACCATTGTATTATATTGCTGAAATGGTCAAAGTTCCATAAACTCCTACAAAATTTGACAAATCAAATCATGGTACAGTATGCACATCTACCCATCATAACAATTAATCCTACCAAATATTAAAGCAATCCATCAAACAGTTTTAGAGGAGTTGTCTCCACAAAACTGTGATGGACGGACACACAGATGTGCGGACACAGACCATTACTAGGTCCCTACGTCTCAGTTGCGGTGGGGGACAATAATAAAGTGCACTGTCATATTATTTACATGCATTGCCATGTTACCATTTGCAACTTTATCAGTACGTTCTTTTTTTTTTAATAAATGAATGAATGAATGAAAATTTTTTTTCTTAGAAGTCATTTACATTTGCAATAACCACCTTCTCTTACTGAGTCACCAGTAAGTAAAGGCTGATATAATTTTTTCCACATCAAAATTAATCAATTAACTAAGCTAATTTAAAATGTATATTGTATCTAAAAAATTCATCCAACAAAAAGTAAAATATATTCCAAAAAATTGAAGAGTGTGTCCATGGGACACGGATGCCCCCGCTAAATGAAGTCCCAAACAGGAAGTAGTTGTCCGACAGGTCTGAAAGTCGCTTAGGATGTACAACTTGTGATACTGAACCACCCTGCCAAATTTCAAATTGTGCTGATGTACGGTTTCTGAGAAAAGCTTGACGGAAATTTTCATACTCATGTTAACACATTTTCATATCGGCCCAGTCGCAAACAGGAAGTAGTTGTCCGACAGGTCTGAAAGTCGCTTAGGACGTACAACTTGTGATACTGAACCACCCTGCCAAATTTCAAATTGTTCTGATGTACGGTTTCTGAGAAAAGCTTGACGGAAATTTTCATACTCATGTTAACACATTTTCATATCGGCCCAGTCGCAAACAGGAAGTAGTTGTCCGACAGGTCTGAAAGTCGCTTCGGATGTACAAATTGTGATACTGAACTACCCTGCCACATTACAAATTGTTCTGATGTACGGTTTCTGAGAAAAGCTTGACGGAAATTTTCATACTCATGTTAACACATTTTCATATCGGCCCAGTCGCAAACAGGAAGTAGTTGTCCGACAGGTCTGAAAGTCGCTTAGGATGTACAACTTGTGATACTGAACCACCATGCCAAATTTCAAATTGTTCTGATGTACGGTTTCTGAGAAAAGCTTGACGGAAATTTTCATACTCATGTTAACACATTTTCATATCGGCCCAGTCGCAAACAGGAAGTAGTTGTCCGACAGGTCTGAAAGTCGCTTAGGACGTACAACTTGTGATACTGAACCACCCTGCCAAATTTCAAATTGTTCTGATGTACGGTTTCTGAGAAAAGCTTGACGGAAATTTTCATACTCATGTTAACACATTTTCATATCGGCCCAGTCGCAAACAGGAAGTAGTTGTGCGACAGGTCTGAAAGTCGCTTAGGACGTACAACTTGTGATACTGAACCACACTGCCAAATTTCAAATTGTTCTAATGTACGGTTTCTGAGAAAAGCTTGACGGAAATTTGTACATACAGACGGACGTATTTACGTACAAATGAAGTCCCAAACAGGAAGTAGTTGTCCGACAGGTCTGAAATTCGCTTAGGACGTACAACTTGTGATACTGAACCACTCTGCCAAATTTAAAATTGTTCTCATGTATGGTTTCTGAGAAAACCTTGACGGAAATTTGTTCGGACGTACGTACGGACGGACGGACGGACATGAGTAAAACTTAATGCCCCCCGACATGTCGTCGCGGGGGCATAAAAACACAATGTACTAAATATGGCAGGTCTTGTTCATGTAAGACAGGGGCTACTGTACCAACAAAAAGGATTGCCAGTGAAACTAATAAATGCTACCCGAATGTCAAATGATCTAAAATCCCAGCACAAACAACGTGGTTATGGGGTGGATAGGAATTGCTTGAAGATCACACTGTGACCATGGCTCTTAATGTAATCTACTGAATTAAACATGCTTTATATGTCCTTATGAAATATTGGTAATTATGGCAACTAATTATAAAATCTTTGGATCTACCAATGAATGTAAGGGGTATAAGTTCGAATGGTTCAGTCATCGATAATAATGGGCGCTTTATTATTTTAGATGTCACTATAAATGAGCATAGGTTAACATTAGCTACACTATATGGTAATAATACACATACTGATAAACCTGCTTTTTTCTATGACTTTTTTCATAAGATCATGACTTTCTCTAACACAAGTCTTCTGCTATGTGAAGATTGGAATGTTGTCCAGGACTGCAGTATTGATAATTTTAATACATGTAGCAATAGAATCCCCCTTAGCAGGGATAAGATCAATGAATTCAAAAACAACTATGAGCTGTTGGACCACTGGAGAACTTGCTATCCTGATTCTCGTAAATTCTGCTATTGTGTTTACATTTTCAGCAACTCAAGAAAAAAGAGGGAGAGGATATTGGAAATTCAACTATCACTTGTAGCGAGATGCAGAATATGTTGACATGATTAAACAGTGCATCAGAGATGCCATACACAAGTATTATTTATCAGGAAATATTGATAACTTATTTGATGTTGTGTTAAAATGTAATGATCAGCAGTTCTTTGAGATTTTGAAGATGAAGATTAGGAGCTTATCTATTCAACATAGTATTAATAATTCAAAGGCTTCAAAAGTTGCCAAGTAAAAGTTCAAGCTATTGAATCTAGATTAAATGAACATCCTGATTGTACAACTATGGAATCATTGAATCAAAAGAAACAGGAGCTTGAACATACAAGGGATGGAATTATATCAGGCCATATACTCCGTTCTCGTGTAAATTGGTATGAAAATGGAGAAAAATGTACCCCGAATATTTCTGTAAGTTAGAGAAGCACTATTCAGCAAAAAAGATGCTTAAAGAAGTAATTGATGATAATGGTAATAATATCTCAGATCAGGGATCAATTCTTTAAGAATTAGAATTATTTTACTCAAAGTTGTACACATCCAAGAAAGTCGAAACACGAGATCAGTCCTTTTTTGAACACAACCTAAAACTATCTGATGAAAAAAGGGATATGTGAGAAGGTAATTTAAGCTTTGATGAATGTAGTTTAGCACTTAAAAATATGACAAATGGGAAAAGTCCAGGAAGTGATGAATATACAGTTGAATTTTACAAATTCTTTTGAAAGGAGATTGGTCCTTTTTTATTTAGATCTTTATACTATGGCTATGAAATAGGCCAGTTATCAGTCTTTCAATATCAGAGTGTCATAACATGTATCCCTATGGAAAATAAGGATAGATGTTTCATTGGTAATTGGAGGCCAATTAGTCTTTTAAACACAGATCTCAAATTTGCTTCAGCTGTGTAATCTAATAGGCTTAAAACAGTGCTGCCAGACATCATAAGTGACTTGCAAAAGGGTTTTATGAAAGGTAGATTTATAGGTGAAAACACACGCCTATTGTACGATCTTATGCATTATTTAGAGCAGAACAATAAAATAGGACTGCTCCTTTTAGTTGACTTTGAAAAGGCATTTGATTCCATAAAGTGGGAATTTTTTACTAAAGCTTTGGAAAGTTTTAACTTTGGTTGTTCTATATGCAAATGGTTTGAAATTCTTTACTCGAAAGCTAAGAGTTGTGTTATTAACAACTGACAAATGTCTAACTTTTTCCAATTAAGTTGAGGATGTAGACAGGGAGATCCCTTATCCCCTTATCTATTTATCATTGGTGTTAAGTTGTTAGCAATTAAACTAAAGGCTAACAAAAACATCAAAGGTATAGATATTAGAGGAACAGAATCACTTATTAGCCAATATGCAGATGACACTTTTATGATGTTAGATAGTACTGAATTATCATTAAATGAAACTATAAAATGTTTTGACAACTTTTACAAAGCATCAGGGTTAAAGGTTAATAGATCTAAAACCAAAGCTGTATGGGTTGGGAGCAAACGGTTTTCAGATAATATTTTATGTCCACATCTGAATCTAAACTGGACAAACTCAAACTTCAAAGTTTTGGGACTGGACTTTTCCCTAAATTTGAGCTCAATGGTTGCTATTAATTTTACTAAAAAATTTAAAGAAGTTTCCCAGATTTTAAAAAGTTGGGAACACAGAAAGCTTACCCTTTTGGGCAAGATTACAGTAGTTAAGACTCTAGCACTATCGAAACTTATCCATTTATTTACCACTCTGCCAAATCTGCAGGATACAAAATTGCAAGAATTTAACTCTATGTTGTTTAGATTTATTTGGTGTGGAAAACCCAATAGGATCAGGAGGACCACTTTGGTTGGGGATCTAAATCAGGGTGGGCTAAATATGGTCCATTTACCTTCATTTATATCTTACCTAAAAATTGGATGGGTTAAAAGACTCTTTGATAATCCTGCAGGTCCCTAGCAGAAAATTTTATTAGAACAAATTGATGAATATGGAGGTGAACATTTGTTTAATCTAGAAAGTTCTATTAAGTTGAATGAAATTATGTTAAAATTGTCAAATCCTTTTTGGAGAGATGTTATTTCTTCTTTTGCCAAAGCTTAACCTTTAACTAAGGTTAACACAGATGATATTTTATCACTAGATATATTGAGTTTTGTTCCTTGTAGTGATTTCATCTATTATGATCGATGGAAAATTGTTGGTATTAAGGCTATACATGACATTATTGATCCTACCACAAAGCAATTTTATTCTTTTGTAAAAATAGAAGATCATTTGCACTGTAATAATTTTCTAAGGTATTATAGTATTATATCAACGATTCCAAAGTCATATAAAGACTGTATTAAAGAGAAAATATGTAATTTAAATCTTGATAATTTCACTGCAGAAAACACTTTTTAAAAATCAAAACCAAAACTTATATACATGGCTTTAAGGGATAAAGTATTGTATGCACCACATGATAAATTTGTGAAGTGGGAAGAGACACTTGGTATTGAGATTCCTGATTGGACCAAGTATTTTAATATGTTAAAACAAATGCACTGTACTATTTATTTATTTACATTTTCATTTTAAGATCACGCAATAAACTACAAAATTGAGATGAGTCGTCTTGATGTGATGATCATTTGTGGCAGTTTTATGATGTAAATAAAATTAATAATAACTGTATCATACATTATATCTAAATTGATAATCTTAAAGCCTGAAATAAATTTGAATAAAAACATTTTCCAGTTTCTAGTTTTTTTGAAGAACAATTAGTTTTGTGTCACTGCGCTGATAGAGTGACTGTTCAGAATAATAGTATTTCATAGTTAAAATTACAATTATTACAATAAATAGATTAATATTAAAGGATAATTTCATTGAATACATACCTGATTTCGGTGGTACTGCAGTATCCTCATCTGTAACAACAAATAAAAAGAGCTAATATTACATTGGAAACATCAGAAAACCAGAGGTTCTTAAGAGCCTGTATCGCACACCTGAAGATGGCATTTCCCTGATCATGAAGTTAAACTTATATATATAGATCCTGTAATTTTCAAAAAATTTCAAAGAGGACAATCCAAACAATATGCCTAATAAGTTTTGTTTCCATTGGTTAACTAGTTTCAGAGAAGAATTTTTTTTTAAATTTTCCAATAGGGACCTATGTTAATCTAAGTCATGCGGTGGCAGCCATTTTGATTTTCTAATTGGTATAAAAAACATAAACTTTAAAGAGGACCATCCAAACAATATTGTTAGTAAGTTTAGTTTCCATTGGTTAACCGGTTTCAGAGAAGAAGCCATTTAAAAGCTTGTCCAATAGGGTCCTAGGTTGAACTCAGTCCTGGGGTGGTGGCCATTTTGAATTTGCCATTGGCATAAAAAACAAACATTTTAGAGGACAATCCAAACAATATTTCTAGTAAGTTATGTTTCCATTGGTTAACTGGTTTCAGAGAAGAGACTTCTAAAACTTTTACCCATAGGGTCCTATCCTATGTTAAACTAGTCCTGCGGTGGTGGCCATTTTGAATTTTCAATTGTCATAAAAAAAAAAAAAAAAAAAAAAACCATAATCTTGATAGAGGACCATCCAAACAATATTGCTGGTAAGTTTTGTTTCCATTGGTTAACTGGTTTCAGAAAAGAAGCCTTTTAAAACTTTTTCCCATAGGGTCCTATGTTAAACTAAGTCATGCGGTGGGAGCCATTTTGATCTTCCTATTGGCATAGAAAACATGAACTTTATTGAGGACCATCCAAACAATATTGCTAGTAAGTTTTGTTTTCATTAGTTAACTGGTTTCAGGGAAGAAGCCTTTTAAAACTTTTTCCCAAAGAGTACTACATGTACGTTAAACTAAGTCCTGGGGTACAAACTTTGTAAAGGTCCATCAAATGGACATTATGGCCAAATTTGGTTTAAATTGGCCAAGTGGTTTCAGAGAAGAAGATTAAAATGTAAAAAGTTTACAGACGCAGCAGCCACCGACAACAACGGACACAAAGTGATGACAATAGCTCACCGTGAGCTAATTAGAGGCCATTTAAAATGTTGTCAATTAAGAAGTGAGCATGTATTGTTCACCTGATTAACTGATGACCATCATGGTGGAAATCTTTAAGATGTGCAGGTATATAACTAGAGGCTCTAGGAAGACTGTATGGTTAACTTGGTTAATATATGTCCATAAAACAAAAAAATCAGTCTGTAATAGCCAGGTTGCAAAGCAAAGTGCCTTAATAAATGGAGAATGGTGTACAATCTGTAGGAAGAAATTTTGGGGTTCTGTGTCAAAGGAGGTAAATCTGTGTGCTAATTAATGCTCACTAGTGATACCAATGTTTTCCCAAAAATTGTGCATGTATGTCAGGCTTCTGTAACCTACAGTTGCTTAGAAAATTGAGACAGAAATTTTGCATGTATGTAAACTATATATAAAAATCTAAGTATTCGGTCAACAGGAAGTAGATGACCATGGAGCATAAAATCGATTTACACCATTACACCATATGGGACTACAGGATAAAACAATATGCAAAATATCAGGCTTCTGCATCTTATAGTTGCTTAGAAAACTGTGACGCAAATTTTGCATGTATGTCAACTATGTGTAAAAATCTAAGTAACCCGTAGCTGGAGATTCTGCATTTTAACATGGAAAATTTGAGTGCGGAGTATTCGGACTCCGCACTAAAAAAATAATTTTGGTAAAAAACCCTGAAATAAACACACTTTTCCGAGCTTTGTTGGAAATTTGGTCAGAAATTGTGCACATTTCCGACAGATTTTCCAACATTAGCACGGAATTTGTTACAAAATTCCAAGCTAAGCTCGGAAAATAGCTAGGAAAAGTCCATATACTCCGCGCTTAGTCGGAAAATAGCTTGGGATTTGTACGAATATTCCACACTAGGTCGGAAAATTGCTTAGAATTTTCCGAAATACTCTGTGCTATTTCAGAAAATAACTCGGAAATTAGCTTGGAAAAAGTTTGAATATTCCATGCTATGTCATAAAATAGCTCGGAAATCAGCTTGGAAAATTCTGAATACTCCGCACTATGCTGGAAATAAGCTCGGAATTTCAAGCAATCACAGAATTATATTTTGGTTCCTGGGATGTCAATATTTTGTTCCTTGCTTAGTCTGATTTTATGCCAGCTAGACAAATCATAGTTGATCTCACCAATGCTCATAGCTAGATCATTTTTAGTGTAGGATTGCATGTAAAATTTGTACAAGTGCCACTGAGTTTCAAGCCTTTTCTGTGCAAAAATGCGGAATTCCGAGCAAAACAGTGCGGAATTACGAGCACAGGTCATAAACAGGAAGTAGCTGACCAAGAAGCATAAAATCGCTAAACATAATATGGTACTATAGGATAAAGCAATATGCAAAATATCAGGCTTCTGCATCTTATAGTTGCTTAGAAAAATGCGACAGAAATTTTGCATGTATGTCAACTATAAGTAAAAATCTAAGTATTCAGTAAACAGGAAGTAGATTACAAAGGAGCATAGAATAAAGCAAATATGCAAAATATCAGGCTTCTGTAACCTACAGTTGCTTAGAAAACTGCAACGGAAATTTTGCATGTATGTGAACTATATGTAACAAGTGTGGACACAGAAAAATGTTTCGCCGGATTTCCGCATCAGTAATGAAAAAAAATTACGTCATAAGCATTACGTAAATAGCATTAAATAGTTATCATTTAAAATATACAATGCATGGTTACAGAGAAACAAACCTAATCCAAAAACTTTAACTAAAGTCATTGGACGGTGAAATTGAGGTCATGGTCAGTTGAAACTTACGAGACACTCATGTACTAATCATTAGCAATCTATATACCAAATACTGTCATCCTACCATGCATGGTTACAGAGGAAGTGCTATAATCCAAAAACTTTAACATAGTCGCTGGACCGTGAAATTGAGGTCAAGGTCAGGTGACACCTGCCAGACAGTCACAAACTCTTTAGCAGCAACCTGTATACTAAATATTGTCACCCTACCATGCACAGTTACATAGGAAGTGCTCTAATCCAAAAACTTTAACATAGTCGCTGGACCGTGAAATTGAGGTCAAGGTCAAGTGACACTTGCCAGACAGTCATGTACTCTTCACCAGCAACCAGTATACCAAATATTGTTATCCTAACTTGCATGGTTACAGAGGAACTGCCCTAATACAAAAACTTTAACATAGTCACTGGACCGTGAAATTAAGGTCAAGGTCAGGTGACATTTAACAGACAGTCATGTACTCTTCATCAGCAACCTATATAACAAATATTGTTATCCTACCATGCATGGTTAGAGAGGAACAGTCCTAATAAGCATTACGTAAATAGCATTAAATAGTTATCATTTAAAATATACATTGCATGGTTACAGAGAAACAGACCTAATCCAAAAACTTTAATTGAAGTCATTGGACGGTGAAATTGAGGTCATGGTCAGTTGAAACTTACGAGACACTCATGTACTAATCATTAGCAATCTATATACCAAATACTGTCATCCTACCATGCATGGTTACAGAGGAAGTGCTATAATCCAAAAACTTTAACATAGTCGCTGGACCGTGAAATTGAGGTCAAGGTCAGGTGACACCTGCCAGACAGTCACAAACTCTTTAGCAGCAACCTGTATACTAAATATTGTCACCCTACCATGCACAGTTACATAGGAAGTGCTCTAATCCAAAAACTTTAACATAGTCGCTGGACCGTGAAATTGAGGTCAAGGTCAAGTGACACTTGCCAGACAGTCATGTACTCTTCACCAGCAACCAGTATACCAAATATTGTTATCCTAACTTGCATGGTTACAGAGGAACTGCCCTAATACAAAAACTTTAACATAGTCACTGGACCGTGAAATTAAGGTCAAGGTCAGGTGACATTTAACAGACAGTCATGTACTCTTCATCAGCAACCTATATAACAAATATTGTTATCCTACCATGCATGGTTAGAGAGGAACAGTCCTAATATAAAAACTTTAATGTAGCTGGGCCATAAAATTGAGGTCAAGGTCAGGTGACACCTACCAGACAGTCATGTACTATTCATCAACAACCTATATACTAAATATTGTCATCCTACCATGCATAGTTACAGAGAAACTGTCCTTTATACAAAAACTTTAACGTAGTCGCTGGACCATGAAATGGAGGTCAAGGTCAGGTGACACCTACCAGACAGTCATGTACTATTCATCAGCAACCTGTATACCAAATATTGTCAACTTACCATCCATAGTTACAGAGGAACTGCCGTAATACAAAAACTTTAACGTAGTCACTGGACCGTGAAATTGAGGTCAAGGTCAGGTGACACCTACCAGAAAGTCTTGTACTATTCATCAGCAACCTATATACCAAATATTGTCATCCTACCATGAGTGGTTACAGAGGAACTGCCGTTATAAATCCAAAAACTTTAACATAGTCGCTGGAAGTGAAATTGTGGTTAAGGTCAGGTGACAGGTGACTGACTGGCAAGTAGTCATCATAAGCTACCAATGGACCAAATTTGATGGACCTAGGGATTAGGCTTACAAAGATATGAAGCAAGATGTTCAAGTGTTTACGCCACCGCCGCCGGTTTCCCATATATATATGTCTTGCCTCCAGGGACTATCGTGGCAGGCGAGACAAAAACTAGACAAAGTTGAGCTAGCAGTCACTGATACTTTTTTTTTAAAAACTTTTTTTTGGTAAAAATTTTGAACGCTGTGACCTTGACCTTTGACAGAATTCCTTCAGCATCAATACTTCTTACCCACCTGATATGTAACAATATCCCATAATTTCATTCAAATCATATGCAAGCTTTTTGAATTATTTTCTGGAAACAAAATTTGAATGGACTAACAGAATGAGGACCTCTATATATCAAGACTCTCGTTGAGCAGGGGTATAATAAAAAAGACATGTAATGGCTTTAGATTGCATTTTTATTGAATTTAAACAATATTTATCAAGGACCACTGAAATTCACAAAATGAACAACTAGCATCTGCCACAAACATGTACCAAAATCATTTTAATTTTAACGTTTATTTAAGGAATATTTCAATAACTGAACAGGTTATAGGTTTTGGGGCTATTTACGCCTAATAAACTGTGGGAGGGGTTATAAGTGGCATAAACAGACCCATAGCCAGGATATAGAGTATAACCTGTTCAGAAATTTGAAAGATTCATTACAATTTTTAACTATAAATCTTGACAATTTTCACTGTAAAAACATTGATGCCATTATAATACTATTTGATTTTTAACAGAGTAAGAATAGGACATGTGATGAATGCATGTTATATCTTATAATATGGGTTGAATTAGCAAATCGGATTTCAGATTATATAGCAAATTAAATTATTCAACCCTAAATTATGCTTGGTAAGAAAAAGTAATGTCAGTAAAACAGACACATAACATAATTGTTATAAAAAACGCATACCATTTGAGATATGAACAGGTTTGTCCGTTTCTAATGGTTCACCGACACCAACTGCGTTTTTGGCAGAAACTCTAAAGAAATAGTCATTTTCTTCCAAATTTTCTATTGTGCAAGTTTCCTTCTCTGGTTTAACAATGGCAATATCCTTCCAAGTAGCTTTATTTCCGGGCTTCATAGTGACCACTCCAATCTGAATGATGTATTGTGTGAGTGGCATTCCCCTTTTTGGTGCCTTCCATTTGATGGTGACAGAATTTTTGTTGTGATCAACTATAAGTGGTCCTTCTGGTTTGGATGGTGGTTCTAAAAAAAAATAAAAAAATAAAAGAAACATATTTTATTTGCATAATAACTTTTGTATCGTTCAAAATGAAAAATATATAACAACGGCAATAAAGAACCTTAGTGAGCATCCGCACATACCGCATGTGCCCACATATTAGACACTAAAAAACAGTAACAATTCAAAGTTTACTAGTAAATATTTAACAAAGTACTGTTCAGCATTTTAAGGAGAGTTAATCCCAGATTTGGAATAAGAAACCCACAATTTAAGGACAGTTACAAATCTGGATATAGACAAACACAACACAAAAATCAAAAACATAAAACACAGAAAGAGAGTAACCCGAACCCAATAAAAACCATGGGTGCACTCAGGTGCTCCGGACGAGTAAGCAGTGCCTGCCTCTAATTAGACACCCCTCATGTTACTCATTGTCTTGTCTAGGGAAAAGTCAAATCCAGGAATATCCTTCACCTATTTACACATTGTACTAAATAGAACTTCCCAATATTTTGTCTTAAAAATCACAAGCTACATTACAATGTGCATGCAACTCCTACAATAAAGAACCTATTTTATTTTCCTTTTGATATGCACAATTACAGATAATGTTCTTCATTTCTACCAAAGTCCATAAAATTCTTATCAGTGGTTTCAGAGAACAAGCACTTACGTCTTAATTCATGTGTATATTTTGAGAAATTTATAAGTTCAAGGGGCATAACTCCTATAAAATCAAAGTGCCGAATGCACCATTAGAATGTTACTTTGCAAGTAGTAAACCTGCTTTATGTTTAATTATAATCCATACAAACATATATTACTGCGAATGATGCAATGGGAAATTAAAAAAATATGACCCAAATAATTAAGGAAAATAAATAAACATATAAAAAAACAAAAATGACAAAAAAAACCCCAAAACTTTAGCAATCCTCACTAATTGATATCCCTTGCTATGTCCGCACTATGTTGAAAATATAGCTCGGAATTTCAAGCAACTACGTAATTTTTTTCCATGCATGTGTCTGAAATTTAGCTTGGAAAGTTATGGTGGAATTTTTCTCCGATGGGATTGGAATTTTTTTATGTGGGGTCTTATATTTTGGTTCCTGGGATGTCAATATTTTGTTCCTTGCTTAGTCTGATTTTCTGCCAGCTAGACGGAAAATTTGAGTGCGGAGTATTCACACTCCGCTTTTAAATAATTGTTATCCTAACTTGCATGGTTACAGAGGAACTGCCCTAACAAAAAAACTTTAACGTAGTCACTGGACCGTGAAATTGAGGTCAAGGTCAGGTGACACCAACCAGAAAGTCGTGTACTATTCATCATCAACCTATATACCAAATATTGTCATCCTACCATGCATAGTTACAGAGGAACTGTCCTTTATCCAAAAACTTTAACATAGTCACTGGACCGTGAAATTGAGGTCAAGATCAGGTGACACCTACCAGAAATCTTGTACTATTCATCAGCAACCTATATACCAAATATTGTCATCCTACCATGCATGGTTACAGAGGAACTGCGGTAATCCAAAAACTTTAACATAGTCGCTGGAAGTGAAATTGAGGTTAAGGTCAGGTGACAGGTGACTGACTGGCAAGTAGTCATCATAAGCTACCAAATGGACCAAATTTGATGGACCTAGGGATTAGGCTTACAAAGATATGAAGCAAGATGTTCAAGTGTTTACGCCACCGCCGCCGGTTTCCCATATATATATGTCTCGCCTCCAGGGACTATCGTGGCAGGCGAGACAAAAACTAGACAAAGTTGAGCTAGCAATCACTGATACTTTTTTTTTTTAAACTTTTTTTTGGTAAAAATTTTGAACGCTGTGACCTTGACCTTTGACAGAATTCCTTCAGCATCAATACTTCTTACCCACCTGATATGTAACAATATCCCATAATTTCATTCAAATCATATGCAAGCTTTTTGAATTATTTTCTGGAAACAAAATTTGAATGGACTAACAGAATGAGGACCTCTATATATCAAGACTCTCGTTGAGCAGGGGTATAATAAAAAAGACATGTAATGGCTTTAAATTGCATTTTTATTGAATTTAAACAATATTTATCAAGGACCACTGAAATTCACAAATGAACAACTAGCATCTGCCACAAACATGTACCAAAATCATTTTAATTTTAACGTTTATTTAAGGAATATTTCAATAACTGAACAGGTTATACGTTTTGGGGCTATTTACGCCTAATAAACTGTGGGAGGGGTTATAAGTGGCATAAACAGACCCATAGCCAGGATATAGAGTATAACCTGTTCAGAAATTTGAAAGATTCATTACAATTTTTAACTATAAATCTTGACAATTTTCACTGTAAAAACATTGATGCCATTATAATACTATTTGATTTTTAACAGAGTAGGAATAGGACATGTGATGAATGCATGTTATATCTTATAATATGGGTTGAATTAGCAAATCGGATTTCAGATTATATAGCAAATTAAATTATTCAACCCTAAATTATGCTTGGTAAGAAAAAGTAATGTCAGTAAAACAGACACATAACATAATTGTTACAAAAAATGCATACCATTTGAGATATGAACAGGTTTGTCCGTTTCTAATGGTTCACCGACACCAACTGCGTTTTTGGCAGAAACTCTAAAGAAATAGTCATTTTCTTCCAAATTTTCTATTGTGCAAGTTTCCTTCTCTGGTTTAACAATGGCAATATCCTTCCAAGTAGCTTTATTTCCGGGCTTCATAGTGACCACTCCAATCTGAATGATGTATTGTGTGAGTGGCATTCCCCTTTTTGGTGCCTTCCATTTGATGGTGACAGAATTTTTGTTGTGATCAACTATAAGTGGTCCTTCTGGTTTGGATGGTTCTAAAAAAAAATAACAAAATAAAAGAAACATATTTTTTTTGCATAATAACTTTTGTATCGTTCAAAATGAAAAATATATAATAACTGCAATAAAGAACCTTAGTGAGCATACCCACATACCGCATGTGCCCACATATTAGACACTAAAAAACAGTAACAATTCAAAGTTTACTAGTAAATATTTAACAAAGTACTGTTCAGCATTTTAAGGAGAGTTAATCCCAGATTTGGAATAAGAAACCCAAAATTTAAGGACAGTTACAAATCTGGATATAGACAAACACAACACAAAAATCAAAAACATAAAACACAGAAAGAGAGTAACCCGAACCCAATAAAAACCATGGGTGCACTCAGGTGCTCCGGACGAGTAAGCAGTGCCTGCCTCTAATTAGACACCCCTCATGTTACTCATTGTCTTGTCTAGGGAAAAGTCAAATCCAGGAATATCCTTCACCTATTTACACATTGTACTAAATAGAACTTCCCAATATTTTGTCTTAAAAATCACAAGCTACATTACAATGTGCATGCAACTCCTACAATAAAGAACCTATTTTATTTTCCTTTTGATATTCACAATTACAGATAATGTTCTTCATTTCTACCAAAGTCCATAAAATTCTTATCAGTGGTTTCAGAGAACAAGCACTTACGTCTTAATTCATGTGTATATTTTGAGAAATTTATAAGTTCAAGGGGCATAACTCCTATAAAATCAAAGTGCAGAATGCACCATTAGAATGTTACTTTGCAAGTAGTAAACCTGCCTTATGTTTAATTATAATCCATACAAACATATATTACTGCGAATGATGCAATGGGAAATTAAAAAAATATGACCCAAATAATTAAGGAAAATAAAGAAACATATAAAAAAACAAAAATGACAAAAAAACCCCCAAAACGTTAGCAATCCTCACTAATTGATATCCCTTGCTATGTCCGCACTATGTTGAAAATAAGCTCGGAATTTCAAGCAACTACATAATTTTTTTCCATGCATGTGTCTGAAATTTAGCTTGGAAAGTTATGGTGGAAATTTTCTCCGATGGGATTGGAATTTTTTTATGTGGGGTCTTATATTTTGGTTCCTGGGATGTCAATATTTTGTTCCTTGCTTAGTCTGATTTTATGCCAGCTAGACGGAAAATTTGAGTGCGGAGTATTCACACTCCGCACTAAAAAAAAAATTGTTATCCTAACTTGCATGGTTACAGAGGAACTACCCTAATAAAAAAACTTTAATGTAGTCACTGGACCGTGAAATTGAGGTCAAAGTCAGGTGACACCTACCAGAAAGTCGTGTACTATTCATCAGCAACCTATATACCAAATATTGTCATCCTACCATGCATAGTTACAGAGGAACTGTCCTTTATCCAAAAACTTTAACATAGTCACTGGACCGTGAAATTGAGGTCAAGATCAGGTGACACCTACCAGAAATCTTGTACTATTCATCAGCAACCTATATACCAAATATTGTCATCCTACCATGCATGGTTACAGAGGAACTGCCGTTATAAATCCAAAAACTTTAACATAGTCGCTGGAAGTGAAATTGAGGTTAAGGTCAGGTGACTGGTGACTGACTGGCAAGTAGTCATCAAAAGCTACCAATGGACCAAATTTGATGGACCTAGGGATTAGGCTTACAAAGATATGAAGCAAGATGTTCAAGTGTTTACGCCACCGCCGCCGGTTTCCCATATATATATGTCTCGCCTCCAGGGACTATCGTGGCAGGCGAGACAAAAACTAGACAAAGTTGAGCTAGCAATCACTGATACTTTTTTTTTTAAAAAACTTTTTTTTGGTAAAAATTTTGAAAGCTGTGACCTTGACCTTTGACAGAATTCCTTCAGCATCAATACTTCTTACCCACCTGATATGTAACAATATCCCATAATTTCATTCAAATCATATGCAAGCTTTTTGAATTATTTTCTGGAAACAAAATTTGAATGGACTAACAGAATGAGGACCTCTATATATCAAGACTCTCGTTGAGCAGGGGTATAATAAAAAAGACATGTAATGGCTTTAAATTGCATTTTTATTGAATTTAAACAATATTTATCAAAGACCACTGAAATTCACAAAATGAACAACTAGCATCTGCCACAAACATGTACCAAAATCATTTTAATTTTAACGTTTATTTAAGGAATATTTCAATAACTGAACAGGTTATACGTTTTGGGGCTATTTACGCCTAATAAACTGTGGGAGGGGTTATAAGTGGCATAAACAGACCCATAGCCAGGATATAGAGTATAACCTGTTCAGAAATTTGAAAGATTCATTACAATTTTTAACTATAAATCTTGACAATTTTCACTGTAAAAACATTGATGCCATTATAATACTATTTGATTTTTAACAGAGTAAGAATAGGACATGTGATGAATGCATGTTATATCTTATAATATGGGTTGAATTAGCAAATCGGATTTCAGATTATATAGCAAATTAAATTATTCAACCCTAAATTATGCTTGGTAAGAAAAAGTAATGTCAGTAAAACAGACACATAACATAATTGTTATAAAAAACGCATACCATTTGAGATATGAACAGGTTTGTCCGTTTCTAATGGTTCACCGACACCAACTGCGTTTTTGGCAGAAACTCTAAAGAAATAGTCATTTTCTTCCAAATTTTCTATTGTGCAAGTTTCCTTCTCTGGTTTAACAATGGCAATATCCTTCCAAGTAGCTTTATTTCCGGGCTTCATAGTGACCACTCCAATCTGAATGATGTATTGTGTGAGTGGCATTCCCCTTTTTGGTGCCTTCCATTTGATGGTGACAGAATTTTTGTTGTGATCAACTATAAGTGGTCCTTCTGGTTTGGATGGTGGTTCTAAAAAAAAATAAAAAAATAAAAGAAACATATTTTATTTGCATAATAACTTTTGTATCGTTCAAAATGAAAAATATATAACAACGGCAATAAAGAACCTTAGTGAGCATACGCACATACCGCATGTGCCCACATATTAGACACTAAAAAACAGTAACAATTCAAAGTTTACTAGTAAATATTTAACAAAGTACTGTTCAGCATTTTAAGGAGAGTTAATCCCAGATTTGGAATAAGAAACCCAAAATTTAAGGACAGTTACAAATCTGGATATAGACAAACACAACACAAAAATCAAAAACATAAAACACAGAAAGAGAGTAACCCGAACCCAATAAAAACCATGGGTGCACTCAGGTGCTCCGGACGAGTAAGCAGTGCCTGCCTCTAATTAGACACCCCTCATGTTACTCATTGTCTTGTCTAGGGAAAAGTCAAATCCAGGAATATCCTTCACCTATTTACACATTGTACTAAATAGAACTTCCCAATATTTTGTCTTAAAAATCACAAGCTACATTACAATGTGCATGCAACTCCTACAATAAAGAACCTATTTTATTTTCCTTTTGATATGCACAATTACAGATAATGTTCTTCATTTCTACCAAAGTCCATAAAATTCTTATCAGTGGTTTCAGAGAACAAGCACTTACGTCTTAATTCATGTGTATATTTTGAGAAATTTATAAGTTCAAGGGGCATAACTCCTATAAAATCAAAGTGCAGAATGCACCATTAGAATGTTACTTTGCAAGTAGTAAACCTGCCTTATGTTTAATTATAATCCATACAAACATATATTACTGCGAATGATGCAATGGGAAATTAAAAAAATATGACGCAAAATAATTAAGGAAAATAAAGAAACATATAAAAAAACAAAAATGACAAAAAAAACCCAAAACGTTAGCAATCCTCACTAATTGATATCCCTTGCTATGTCCGCACTATGTTGAAAATAAGCTCGGAATTTCAAGCAACTATGTAATTTTTTTCCATGCATGTGTCTGAAATTTAGCTTGGAAAGTTATGGTGGAAATTTTCTCCGATGGGATTGGAATTTTTTTATGTGGGGTCTTATATTTTGGTTCCTGGGATGTCAATATTTTGTTCCTTGCTTAGTCTGATTTTATGCCAGCTAGACGGAAAATTTGAGTGCGGAGTATTCACACTCCGCACTAAAAAAAAAATTGTTATCCTAACTTGCATGGTTACAGAGGAACTACCCTAATAAAAAAACTTTAATGTAGTCACTGGACCGTGAAATTGAGGTCAAGGTCAGGTGACACCTACCAGAAAGTCGTGTACTATTCATCAGCAACCTATATACCAAATATTGTCATCCTACCATGCATAGTTACAGAGGAACTGTCCTTTATCCAAAAACTTTAACATAGTCACTGGACCGTGAAATTGAGGTCAAGATCAGGTGACACCTACCAGAAATCTTGTACTATTCATCAGCAACCTATATACCAAATATTGTCATCCTACCATGCATGGTTACAGAGGAACTGCCGTTATAAATCCAAAAACTTTAACATAGTCGCTGGAAGTGAAATTGAGGTTAAGGTCAGGTGACTGACTGGCAAGTAGTCATCATAAGCTACCAATGGACCAAATTTGATGGACCTAGGGATTAGGCTTACAAAGATATGAAGCAAGATGTTCAAGTGTTTACGCCACCGCCGCCGGTTTCCCATATATATATGTCTCGCCTCCAGGGACTATCGTGGCAGGCGAGACAAAAACTAGACAAAGTTGAGCTAGCAATCACTGATACTTTTTTTTTAAAAACTTTTTTTTGGTAAAAATTTTGAAAGCTGTGACCTTGACCTTTGACAGAATTCCTTCAGCATCAATACTTCTTACCCACCTGATATGTAACAATATCCCATAATTTCATTCAAATCATATGCAAGCTTTTTGAATTATTTTCTGGAAACAAAATTTGAATGGACTAACAGAATGAGGACCTCTATATATCAAGACTCTCGTTGAGCAGGGGTATAATAAAAAAGACATGTAATGGCTTTAAATTGCATTTTTATTGAATTTAAACAATATTTATCAAGGACCACTGAAATTCACAAAATGAACAACTAGCATCTGCCACAAACATGTACCAAAATCATTTTAATTTTAACGTTTATTTAAGGAATATTTCAATAACTGAACAGGTTATACGTTTTGGGGCTATTTACGCCTAATAAACTGTGGGAGGGGTTATAAGTGGCATAAACAGACCCATAGCCAGGATATAGAGTATAACCTGTTCAGAAATTTGAAAGATTCATTACAATTTTTAACTATAAATCTTGACAATTTTCACTGTAAAAACATTGATGCCATTATAATACTATTTGATTTTTAACAGAGTAGGAATAGGACATGTGATGAATGCATGTTATATCTTATAATATGGGTTGAATTAGCAAATCGGATTTCAGATTATATAGCAAATTAAATTATTCAACCCTAAATTATGCTTGGTAAGAAAAAGTAATGTCAGTAAAACAGACACATAACATAATTGTTACAAAAAATGCATACCATTTGGGATATGAACAGGTTTGTCCGTTTCTAATGGTTCACCGACACCAACTGCGTTTTTGGCAGAAACTCTAAAGAAATAGTCATTTTCTTCCAAATTTTCTATTGTGCAAGTTTCCTTCTCTGGTTTAACAATGGCAATATCCTTCCAAGTAGCTTTATTTCCGGGCTTCATAGTGACCACTCCAATCTGAATGATGTATTGTGTGAGTGGCATTCCCCTTTTTGGTGCCTTCCATTTGATGGTGACAGAATTTTTGTTGTGATCAACTATAAGTGGTCCTTCTGGTTTGGATGGTGGTTCTAAAAAAAAATAAAAAAATAAAAGAAACATATTTTATTTGCATAATAACTTTTGTATCGTTCAAAATGAAAAATATATAATAACTGCAATAAAGAACCTTAGTGAGCATACCCACATACCGCATGTGCCCACATATTAGACACTAAAAAACAGTAACAATTCAAAGTTTACTAGTAAATATTTAACAAAGTACTGTTCAGCATTTTAAGGAGAGTTAATCCCAGATTTGGAATAAGAAACCCAAAATTTAAGAACTATAAGAAAGTGGCAAAGAAAACCGACCAAACAACAAGAGCCAAAAACCAATAAAAACCATGGGTGCACTCAGGTGCTCTGGACGAGTAAGCAGTGCCTACCTCTAATTAGACCCCCCTCATGTTACTCATTGTCTTGTCTAGGGAAAAGTCAAATCCAGGAATATCCTTCACCTATTTACACATTGTACTAAATAGAACTTCCCAATATTTTGTCTTAAAAATCACAAGCTACATTACAATGTGCATGCAACTCCTACAATAAAGAACCTATTATATTTTCCTTTTGATATGCACAATTACAGATAATGTTCTTCATTTCTACCAAAGTCCATAAAATTCTTATCAGTGGTTTCAGAGAACAAGCACTTACGTCTTAATTCATGTGTATATTTTGAGAAATTTATAAGTTCAAGGGGCATAACTCCTATAAAATCAAAGTGCAGAATGCACCATTAGAATGTTACTTTGCAAGTAGTAAACCTGCTTTATGTTTAATTATAATCCATACAAACATATATTACTGCGAATGATGCAATGGGAAATTAAAAATATATGACTCAAAATAATTCAGGAAAATAAAGAAACATATAAAAAAACAAAAATGACAAAAAAACCCCAAAACGTTAGCAATCCTCACTAATTGATATCCCTTGCTATGTCCATGTTTTTGCAATGGATAACTCCAACTATCACTTTGGTCAAAATGTAAAATATCTTGTTCACAATGTGACATTAAGGCTTCTGTGAAGGTTTCATCAAATTCCATATATATCTCCATATTAATATAAGTGATTATATCAGCTTCTAAATATTAAAATCTTAAGAATTTCTTTCTTGCAAGACTGAGAGGCCTCAGTGGCTGTGTGGTTCGAGTCCCACTGTTCCCAGGGTGTGATTTACTTCAATCTAAATTAAGAATTATTGCAAGTTTTTCTATGATGGTATGTGGGCGATGGGTAAATTAAAAATTGCTAAAAAATTGCTGAAAGTGGTATCAATTCCCATTCAAACAAGCAAAAAATCTGTTAGGACTGTATTAGGCAACATTTATATCTATATAGTAGTCAAAATGCAAGTAAAAAGTTTCAGTTTAAAATTTAAACAAAGTATTAAACTTCTATAATTAAACCCTTTATATATGTGATCAATGACTGGATCCATTGCCTGTCATTTAAGGCATAGACTGGTCCCTTTTGTTGCATTTATAACTCGTACTATAAAGTTGAAGGTTATATACACCTCCGAATATTTTTGTTTAATTAGTAAATACAGTTTAATTTTGATGATTTTGGTCAGTATTAATTCTTTAATGTATAATTATAAGGATGTGAGCGTTCAGGTGTGAAATTTTAATCAAGCGCTGTTTTCTGTCCACATGAAGCTTGCTCCTTAATCACGTCCAAAGTGCACATGAAGCTGGCTCCCTTCATACGTCCAAAGTGCACGTCTTTTTCGTGCAACATATCAGAATTTAAATCCCAAATTTCTAATTGCCAAATCATTAAAAGTAAGCATGACAAGGAGGAGGATATCATCGACATGCATTCCACAGTATTTCTTAAAAGGCAATAGGATGTCACCTTAAATATCATTATACAGTCATTAGTTGTTTGGTCAGAAAACACCCTGCCACGCAACAAGATGTAAAAGACCGTTCCCGATCTGGTCGACCATCTGTGACAACCCAATGTGAAGCTTAAGGAGTCTTGGTAGATTGCATGAGGCGAAATCTGTTTGCAGCAAACACCTGTCTAAAGCAACAATGGTTACCTGGTTGTAATCTGTCAGCAAGAACAGTACAAAATCGTCTTAAAGCTGCAGGATTGAGGTCAAGGAGAGTCATTAAAGGCCCAATTCTTGATGATCGCCATTGCACGGACAGGTTGGACTGGTGCAAAGCAAGACAAGATTAGAACTTTTGAACCTGACAATGAATACATTAGTTAGATGAGAGCAGATTTTTAGTCCATGTAACTGATAGGCGAACCCATGTTTAGAGGCATCAAAAGACAGCTTACACACCAAGAAACATTGCTCCAACAGTGCCTTTTGGTGGGGGCTCATCTCACATGATTGCAAACTGGATCTGGTAACAATCAATGGCAACCTTAATGGCAAAAAGTACACCCTGTATGTGCTTACACCTGTAGTTGTGCCTCATTCTGAAAACCACCCGTTAGAGTCAAGACCTGTTTTCAAGGATGACAATGCTAGACCTCATCGTTCCACAGCAATAAGGGCATATGTGGAAAATAAAGCTGTGACCACTCTTCCGTGGCCTGCAAGAATTCCAGATCTCAACTATAAGCAGAGGCAGGTTTCCAACAAATCATGATATACATGTATTTACATTTTCATAACACAAATTAGCATGTTCCACTGGCTAATGAGCATAATTATGAGTCTTTATAAAATACAAACTTGCTTGCTAAACCTTTGAAGTGGGGTATTAAAAAGTGGGCCTTGACACAATAAGACTCTGTGTGAGATGTAATACGACACAATTAACAGTAGAAAAGAGGATGTCTTTCCAATGTCTTGAAAACAATGTAGTAAAATCTTGTCTTGAGGGTTCAAATCTAGTTGGTTAATGGTATCATGTTTACATGGACATTTTTTTGTCCAGTTCAGATTTATTTACAGAACTTAACAAGAACTAAAATACTCATGCTTGAAGAACACTCTGTCAAAATCAATGAGGTCTCCTTACGAAATAATGAAAAAAAAAATCAAAAGGTTACAAGAAATAGAAAAAGAGGGTAAGTTTACACAAAAAGGGCCTATCCCTGCTGTTGTCTGAAAAGACAAGAAAATTGTCTCTGCAATTTGTACAATATAAGAACATTCAGTAACTGAAGTTGAAAGCTTTGTACAGACAGAGGGACGCTGATAGGTCATCCAATACCTTGCCCACAAACAATTGCAAATTATACATCATACATGGGAGGTGTTGGACAAGAAATTTAGAGAAAAATTCTTATATGCATGGGGGTGCTTTTTAAAAAGTTTTTACTGCAATATGTAATTTATTCTCTCCTGAAAAATCATTTCTGTTTATAGTTTTATTTACTTCTTGAGATTGTAATAAATAAAATAAAAAATAGTGCATTGTCATATCAGATAATCATCTATTTTGATCGTTGTTAAAACGAATACTCACATATTTCAAAACCAAATCTATTTGTCAACTTTCATTTATCAACGAAAAACAAAGCAAACAAAAAAGATTACATGTTTTATTTCAATCTCTCAAAGATTGCAATCAAAACATCAAATTAATATCATTATAAAAGTATACATATGGAAGTTGATAAAAGTATCACGATAGAATAACACAACAACAAAATGGAGACCGCCAGTGACAACAATCAACAGGTCAAAAATAACTCTACCGAGTCTGTATTTACGTTAAATCCGCACTTTACCCTTAGAACTTTGATTAAAAGAACTAGAGGCTCCAAGGAGCCTGTTATCGCTCAACTGGAACTCAAATGACTTCAACTATATTTAAATTTTTGCAATTCACAGTTTCAGTCTAGTTGTTATAGCTTTTAAGTTGCTGTGAAAAAACAAAACATTTCTTCAAAAATTTTGGTTAAGTACAATAACTGCTATAAGGTGCCATCAGACAATTTCTGAAAATTAAATGATTTGTAAGCCTTGTCCTTTAGGATAATTTCGGAATTTACAGTTTTACTCTAAATGTGTTATAGACTAATTTATAACACAAATACTGATAAATCAGTAACAGGTTTCTGCCTTAAACAGTTATGCCCTCCCATTTTAGGGATTTTCCACTCAATAACTGTGTGTATAACCATTAGCCAATCTGGGTATTCAGTGTTCTGGTTTTCAGTAGTCAGACTAATTGCTAGACTCAAAAGTGTTGCTGTTCTAAAAATTTTCCACCCACCAACCCCATCCAAACACCTTCAATTCTGTCATGACAAGGGTAACATCTCAGCATTCCAGTGATAAATATGAATTTGTTTTGGACATTTATGAATTTTTATCACTGATCGTTTCTTAAATTTCATTCATCCCCGAAGTAGTTAGGGGGTATATAACTACAAAATTTCATTATAGCGCCAGTGTCCCCATTGCAGACCTTGCACTACATGGCTGCAGATGAGATCATCGTCTCATCCCCTAATGGAGATCCCTCGCTCCATATCCCCTATACTGGCGTATTGTCGGGCAGGCAGTTTCAATCCAAGGACTTCAAGCTGACTTGCTCTGACAGGTAATTAAAATTTCAAAGCTGAGTGTTTCCCTAGGGCCAAACTATTGATATATTTAATTATTTAATAAAGAAATTATATGTATTAACTCTTTGTCTGATTAAACTAGAACTTTCCAGAGGACTAATAGGTTATGGCATTACACACAGTCTTTCAACCATTGATACCTAGGAATATAAAGACACACTGATGACTGGAAGTGTTTTGTGCACTGACACATACAGTTATGTTACACACCACACAAATAGCAACCACACAGGGTTGTATTGTTTGTTTGAATGGTGTTTTAACGCCACTTTCAGCAATTTTTCAGTTATTTCATGGCATCCAGTTTTTATTGGGGGAGGAAGCCGGAGTACCCGGAGAGAACCCCCGACCTGCGTTATAACATAACAACAAATGTTTGTATAAATAGAATTAAAAGTTTAATTCCAGATCTTTCAAAAAATAGCAAATCCCTATTATGCTCTTTGTTGAATAGCAAATCTGAATTTTGTCTAAAACTTACTGCTACATTTTAATTGGTTATATCATCTGTATACTATATAATAAAAAATACAATAAATGTAAAGAATTGTATTACATTTGTATAACACACTTTGTATTGATCCTTTAAATTGTTGTGTCTTAACCGTGTACTGTACCATGAGTTTGTGCTAATAAATATTTTTATTTGTATTTGTATTGAGATTGGAGTAGAGTACACCCTGCAGAGAGTGAGACTAGAATCTGCAGTGTTGACAGACCACATTGATCAATAATAGACAAACTACCTTAACCATTCCGTCACGGAGCTGTGTTAGCACTACCTCAAAATTTCCATTAGCCAATGTGGCTAATACATCCAAATTTTACTTAGGCTGAAGGGGTGATTGTCGACCTGGGTAATATATCAGCGTACCCAGAGTACTGTCTCTTAACATAAACGTACCCAGACCAGTATTGTTGAATCAAATCCATTATTTTTCAACAGTGTTCATAAACATGCACATAATCAAAACAAACTTAACTGTAAACTGTAACAAACCGTCATTCTTCTATTTATAATTGTGGACCAAATACAGGAAGGAAATTAGCGTAATCTCGCAATACTTACCACACCGGGTACGTTTATGGTAAGAGACAGTACCCTGGGTACCATTCCTCAAATTTTAAGTACCCTGGGTACGCTGATATAGTACCCAGGTCGACAATGACCCCTTCAGCTTTACTTAGCCACATTTGAAATTTGTTAGCCACAACATTTCAGCAAAATTTGTGTGTGCAAAATATGGAAGCTGTAAATTTAAATGACTTGTATAGAAAAGGGGGAATATGTGATGAGCAACACTAAAATTTGGGATTAATTCCATTCATAGGTCACAACCAGGTCTTTTACAAGCATTGAAAGCTGGCGTTTCGCCATGCTTGACAAAATTAAACTGGAATTAAGATCAATTACTGCAATGGGAACCAGTTCGGTATTGAGTAAAATCGAAAACAAATTCGGACAAGGGTAATGTTTTTACGGAATAGACAATTACGCATTGAAATTTCCCGGATATATATCGTTACCGCTCCGAACTTTATCTCAAAGATTTATTTTAGATTTCGACAGTCAACATTTTACTTTCGCTTTCACTTCGCCAACGTGGCGAACGAGAATGAATAACACTTCGCCACATTAAAGTTTAATTCTCATTGGCGACTGTGGCGACCTATTAGCGCTAACACAGCCGGGAGGCCCCAGAAACTATGTACGCATAGCTACTTGCTAAGAGAAAAAACAGTACAAATCTTACTTAAGATAAAAAAATGCTTAGATGAATGGAGCTGATAATAGTTGAAAAACGAATCTAACATCGAATCATCTTCACTAGATTTTCTTTCGCTGTGTATTGCTTGAAAGAACAGTAATTTGGATGAAACATCTATATATTATTATTGTGAATTATTTGTTTAGAGAAATAAATGCAAGATATTTTAAGTACACTTGTCACTTTTTTTTACATTGCTGAATAAAGGGTACAGAGTAATTTGTGTAACCCGTACCCGTACCCGTACCCAAATTTGCCGTACCCAAAACATCTTATCGGTAATAAAATCATTATTAAGTGACTTGTAAACATACGTTTTGGTAATAAGATAGAATTATGTATAATAAGAAAAGAAATAAATGATTTTTTGATTTCACTAAACATGCTAAAGTATTTTGTTGTTAACTTTGAAAAATCTATATAAAAAGGGGTAAAATGTGTAACCGAAACTAGCAAAATTAGGTATACAAACCCGATGCATACTTAAATACAGTATACGGTATGTTTAGTATTAGCTTTCTATTATTTTGTTTAGAAATTTTTATATTTGATAGAAATGTATTGTGTTGGTGTTTTTATATGAAGTTTTCATGGAATAACAAATTTACATCAAGCTTATCATATTGCTTTAAAACAAATAACGTCTCAAGATGAATATTTATAAGTAACAATTTATAATTTCTTTTTATGGCAAATTAATTTACTTATTTAATGAATATAATTTTCCTAAACACACATAATTCTCGATAAATTATTTGATACACTTTGTTGATTGCTTTTAATTGGTTGAATATAGGAAATCGGCAAACTGGGAATCGGCTAATTGGACGCGGCAATCTGGGACTCGGCAAATTGGGAATCGGCAAACTGGAATGCACATGTATTGCAAGCCCTAGATTCTTGTCTAAGCAAATGCGTGAAGCCATAATCGAACTCAATTAACTTCTTATAGAGTGGCATGTTTATTGCATGAAAATCGGAAGTTTCTGTCAACGGGTTTCAATTAACCTTTTCATTAAACATGTTAAAGTGGCTCATTTATTGGCCGAAACATTATGAAGAAATAGCAATATGTTATTTCCTTTATAAGTTACTCAGAAGTAACATTTACATTTATGTATCTAACAATGCCCGTGCTAGTTGCTGGTCATTCTCAGAGAAAGTATTTTTCGAAATACTTGCCATCGTGTTATACCGTATCATCACACAGTGGTTTTCGTATTGAGCAGTTGTGGGCAAAGATTTCTTCTGAAGTTTCTCAGTATGCGTATATAGTTCTTGTAATTGGTACCAATGACTTATCTATTTTCCTTATTTGCCTAAGTGGGGAAGTTTTTACAAAAAGTGGGGGCGATTTGACCTGCTCCCTCACAATAATATATATATATATATATAAAAGTCTAAAGAGTCTACCAACCAGTAAAGCTTATTAAGTATCGGATCGACAAACATGACGATACAGCATAAACAAAAAATAATATACAAGTCTAGAAGATTATGCAACGATACAAATGACGGTGTTTCTTGTCAAAAATTTAGACAAAGACTGACCAACGAATGGCCTTAGTCATTGAATGTCAATATAAATAAATGACGTAAACAAGTCATAACATATTGATCTTGAAATTTCTCATTTCCAACTTAACCCAAAATAGTTGCTTCACAAGTCCGCCAGCCGCGGACGTGCCATGCTGTTACTTTGCTTTGCTCAATAATTAAACAAGATGTAATCAAAATTACCAAGGTGACAAATTCATTACGCCAGACGCGCGTTTCGTCTACTTAAGACTCATCAGTGGCGTTTAACTCTAAATGCTTAAAGTATTTTTTCATTCGGTGATGGAATAATATAAGTCCACTGGGATCGTGTAAAAACACAATACAGGTAGTTCAAAATATTATATAAAAGTCTAAAGAGTCTACCAACCAGTAAAGCTTATTAAGTATCGGATCGACAAACATGACGATACAGCATAAACAAAATTATTTTATACTTTTGATATACAAATAAACAAAATAATTAAAATTTTTGTTTATGCTGTATCGTCATGTTTGTCGATCCGATACTTAATAAGCTTTACTGGTTGGTAGACTCTTTAGACTTTTATATAATATTTTGAACTACCTGTATTGTGTTTTTACACGATCCCAGTGGACTTATATTATTCCATCACCGAATGAAAAAATACTTTAAGCATTTAGAGTTAAACGCCACTGATGAGTCTTAAGTAGACGAAACGCGCGTCTGGCGTAATGAATTTGTCACCTTGGTAATTTTGATTACATCTTGTTTAATTATTGAGCAAAGCAAAGTAACAGCACGGCACGTCCGCGGCTGGCGGACTTGTGAAGCAACTATTTTGGGTTAAGTTGGAAATGAGAAATTTCAAGATCAATATGTTATGACTTGTTTACGTCATTTATTTATATTGACATTCAATGACTAAGGCCATTCGTTGGTCAGTCTTTGTCTAAATTTTTGACAAGAAACACCGTCATTTGTATCGTTGCATAATCTTCTAGACTTGTATTTGTTTGTTTTGGGGTTTAACGCCACTTTGACGATGAATTGTTCACCTTCATCGTGCCGTCTAGCGTTTTGATGGTAAGCGGATTACCCGGTGAAAACCCACCATCGTCGGAAATAAAATTGTCAATTAAGATTGGTGTCGAGCAGATAAAGAACACGTAATTTTGAATGAAAAATTTTTAAATCATTTATTTAGAAAGATGAAACTCGAGACAGGTTGCATTGAATATAATAAATTAAATAATATGCAAACATTGGGTTTTTCTTGCGAATGTTGTTCAAAAGTGTCTGGAAATGCTGGAGAAGAATCTAGGGCTTGCAATATATGTTAGGGTGAATTCCAGTTTGCCGATTCCCAATTTGCCGATTCCCAGATTGCCGATTCCCTATATTCAACCAATTAAGAGCAATCAACAAAGTGTATCAAATAATTTTATCGAGAATTATGTGTGTTTAGGAAAATTATATTTATTAAATAAGTAAATTAATTTGACATACCAAGAAATTAAATTGTTACTTATAAATATTCATCTTGAGACGTTATTTGTTTTAAAGCAATATGATAAGCTTGATGTCAATTTGTTATTCCATGAAAACTTTCTATGAAAACACTAACACAATAAATTTATATCAAATATACAAATTTCTAACAAAATAATAAAAAGCTAATACTAAACATACTGTATACTGTATTTTAAGTATGCATCGGATTTGTATACCAAATTTTGCTAGTTTCGGTTACACATTTTACCCCGTTTTATATAGATTTTTCAAAGTTAGCAACAAAATACTTTAGTGAAATCAAAAAATCATTTATTTCTTTTCTTATTATACATAATTCTATCTTAATACCAAAACTTATGTTTACAAGTCACTTAATAATGATTTTATCACCGATAATATGTTTTGGGTACGGCAAATTTGGGTACGGGTACGGGTACGGGTTACACAAATTACTCTTTTTTAAACTTGTCCTGTGGATCAATAACTATCAAAATTTACTTGTCTGAATGAAAACATCACTCACTAGAATTTGGTTGATTCGCTGTGTATTGCTTGAAAGAACAGTAATTTGGATGAAACATCTATATATTATTATTGTGAATTATTTGTTTAGAGAAATAAATGCAAGATATTTTAAGTACACTTGTCACTTTTTTTTACATTGCTGAATAAAGGAAAATCAACCAAATTCTAGTGAGTGATGTTTTCATTCAGACAAGTAAATTTTGATAGTTATTGATCCACAGGACAAGTTTAAAAAAATAGTTATTGTTGGCCTGTTAGGTGAAAAAATGAGCATTCTTCATAGTGATTTTTTTAAAATTTTTGTATTATATCACATTTTTAGGGGTACTGCAAAATTGTGAGAATATATATTTATAGTCAAAATACTATGACCTGTCAGGTCTTTTCTACCTATTGCTCAATCAATTTCAAAGTAGATAACAACTGTTTAGAAAACTGCTTCAATCTGTTTTCTTTAAAGCTCTTAATCAGAAAGAGCTGGACATTTAAATTGCAGCTATTCATGCATGACTCGGGTAACTTTACAGGAGAGATTGCCATAGTGTATAATGAGTTAGAAGTTTAAAAGTTACCCGAGTCACACATGAGTAGCTGCAATTTAAATGTCCAAGCTATCACTGATGAAGAGCTTTAAAGAAAACAGATTTAAGCAGTTTTCTAAACAGCTGTTATATGTATTAAGAATTGGTTGACCAATAGGTAGAAAATACCTTACAGGTCATTGTATTTTGACATAAAGATTTGTAGCCCATTACTTTCTCTAGAAAGACATAGACTAGGTGTTGTCAGAAGACAAGTGAAAACAGAAAAGATACTTGAACATGTTCATTTGACAAAAAATATACAAATGTTCTCAAAATTTATTACAATATACTAATTAAGGGAGATAAGCCATCAATGATCTATCTAGGAACAAAACGTGTGTTCATGTTAAATAAATCCATGTCATGTTATCCAGTTTTTATTGTGCAATGTGCATGGGGTGGGTGAATGACAAACACTTTCAAGAGAAACAGTAACATTTAAAGTTTAATAAAACTAGAGGCTCCCAGGAGCCTGTAATCACTCACCTGGATCACAAATTACTTAACTATACTTGAAATTTTTGCCATTTAAAGTTCCAGTCTAGTTGTTATAGCTTTCAAGTTACTGAGCAAAAACTAAACATTTCTTTAAACATTTTGGTTAAGTACAACAATAAGTCCTATAAGATGCCATCAGAAAATTTTAGAAAATTATTTGTAGACCAAATGTCCTTTAGGTTAATTTTGTAATTTACAGTTTTACTCTAGATGTTACAGACAGTAATTTTATAACACAAAAACTGATTATTTGTCCAAATTCGTAATTAAAGGGCAATAAGTCCTATAAAGATTTATCTAACAATATTAGACTAAGCAATGATCTGTAGGCCTTGCTTTGCTCATCATTTGTGCATTTTACAGTTTCAATCTACATGTAGCTGTTTTGGCATTTAATTTACAGGGCAAAAACTACAAATTTCATCAAAAATTTTTATTAAAGGACAATAACTATAAGGAGTATTCTGACAATTTCAGACTAATAAAGTTAATTGTATAACTTTTATTGCTGATCATTTTTGCCATATGCAGTTTTACTCTAGCTCTTATAGTTTTCAAGTTATATTGTCAATACTGAAAATATTGTCAAAAATCATCATTAAAGGGCAATAACACCATCAGGAAGTCATTACACAACTTCACACTAATAGCAACTATTTTAATGTGCTAATCAATTTGAAGTAACGGTTTTCTCTATAGGTTACAATAAACCAACTATTTAACATTGCATCTTCCATATGGGGTACCTGCAATTAAGATTTTATGTGTGAAAATCCTCTCAAATTAAACCCCCGAAAGCAGTTGCTTGTGTAAGCTGACATGTTAAACTACATTATTAACAAATAAAAAAATATAGATCGTGCGGCAGAAATGACAGAAAATTTTGGGTGAAAAAATCAGCACTGAATGAAACTAACAAACTGTCTGACCTCCCCCTTTTTTTTAAAAAAAAGCTATATTTTCCCGGCTCTTATAAATGTTCCCCCAAATATAGAAGATTTTTAATCAATTATGTTTCTATTTTTAAATTTTGATATTTTTAGAACCCCAACATCCAATCAGATGCATCCGTGTATTTTCTTCTGATTACTATCTTGGGTTCAAAAATTTCCTGGTGTAATGTAAACAAATATTTGGTTTAGTGTAACCTATAGAAAGCACTCAATGTGTCCGAATCAGTCCAAAACGTTGAGGTATCATCCGTGGACAATATCCACGTGTTTACCAAAATGAAATAAAGTTATCTTCAAAGGTTGTTAGTTTATTTGAATTTTCAGGAGGCCACCCTCTCTCAAAATTGCATGCTTTTTTTAGGTGTATTTTTACAATAATGTGTTGCTGTTTAGTAATATGCAAGTTATCATTCGTGTTTTCAGTTGTTATTTGTCTATTATATACACGGATCACACCTGGGAAAATATTCTTCTTTAACATCTTTCCTCGGAAAAATATTTAGAGGCTGAAAACGAAAATTCGTGGAATTTGTGAAAATCTATATTTTTGAAACAGACTATAACAAACTTTGATACTACTTGATCGGTCTAATTATATGTTTGTTTGTCATGATTAGTCATGCTGAAGGTAACTACATTAAAATTTTAGAAAGTTGATGTCAATCGTAAACACAGCATACAACAATGTTTGAAACGCAGAAAATTACATTTGGCCGAAAATTGGTTAAGGCCCAAAAGTCGGCTAAAAAACTTAATCATAGCGTAAAATAATTGTTTTTGGTGTCAAACGCAGCATTTAAATGTGTAGCACAATTGTTTTGCTAAAAAACAGTAGCAATCGTTACTTAACAGGCCTTACAAACTCGTCTTTGTAGCCCACCCTAGTTTTCCTATTGAAAAATGCGTATTTTCAGAAATAGACTATAATTTTTTAACACTTCGTTTTAAATGAACAATCTATACATATAACTTGTCATTCTGTGACGAAAACACATGTGAAAATTAACAATGGATTAATAAATCAAGTATAATGAAAAAAATCCAGTCTCCCTATAGGTTACAATAAACCAACTATTTAACATTGCATCTTCCATATGGGGTACCTGCAATTAAGATTTTATGTGTGAAAATCCTCTCAAATTAAACCCCCGAAAGCAGTTGCTTGTGTAAGCTGACATGTTAAACTACATTATTAACAAATAAAAAAATATAGGTCGTGCGGCAGAAATGACAGAAAATTTTGGGTGAAAAAATCAGCACTGAATGAAACTAACAAACTGTCTGACCTCCCTCTTTTTTTAAAAAAAGCTATATTTTCCCGGCTCTTATAAATGTTCCCCCAAATATAGAAGATTTTTAATCAATTATGTTTCTATTTTTAAATTTTGATATTTTTAGAACCCCAACATCCAATCAGATGCATCCGTGTATTTTCTTCTGATTACTATCTTGGGTTCAAAAATTTCCCGGTGTAATGTAAACAAACATTTGGTTTATTGTAACCTATAGCTATTATCATTTTTGAGATATGGAGGAAAAAACGTGTGTTTGTCTCACAGTATGATTTTGACCTTGATTACTTTGACAATCAGAATAATTTCAGTTCTGAAGGATTAATTGATTGAATGATAAGTATAGAGTATTGGTTTCCTACAATGTCTGGTAATGTTCCCAATTCTGACAGTAATGAAGATCTGGGTGAGAAGGTATGGAATATTCCCCAGTTGAATATGGAGGATTAAACTTGACCTAAATTAGGGACAGGTTTAGCTCACAAGCAGTAAATGAAAGTATTTCAGAAATTGCTCAAAAGTCAAGGGACTTATCTACCAATTATTTACTAGTATAAGAAAAAAGAAATTGATACAGATTCCACTAGAAATGGCTTGACTAATGCCATAATTCTATTTGGGCGAGCATTTTATCTGCTGTCTAATAAATGACATCAGAGTTTGCAAAATGTGTTAAATGACAGATATGCTAAGATCTGCATCAATGATCCCAATAGCTAATCAGTTGTTAGTGGACAAATGTCTTTCAAAATTTAAAGAAATTGGGCTACCATTAGAATATCTATAGCAAAAAATTATTATAGGTCACCTCCTTATTTTTCCTGATCTAGGAATTTTCCCTCTGTGTAATTTAAACTTAAGGGCTCTGTCATTATACAAGAAGGACAGGCTTCAGAGGAAATGTTCAAAAAAGAGGCATCCTTAATCACTAAATACGTAGAGACAGACGACCAAAAAACCTGATGTTGTCTCAGGGCTCACCAGAAATCCTCCCAGGAAAAGACCAGAGATGTTGCTTTTAGATAAAGGGACAATTTCTAAAGTGAAGTATTTGAATAATAATTAGCATGGTAAATACACTTCTAATGAGGGGATTCTTAAGACTACTATTGGGTATAAAATCGAGTTTACTCAGCTCCTCTTTCAGAATTAAGTACCAAATAAGATCCATTTTCTGACAAACAGGATAGGGGGTCTCAAAGTTACTGCAGAAGGAAGCAATGGATCAGGTTGAAAAATCAGATCATACATTTATTTCTACCAATTTTATTGTCCCAAAAAGGTGCAACATGGGAAACAAAGTGGACTTAAATCTTGATACATAGACTATTAAAAGGTTATTTCAACTCTAAACCAGTTAGACCCAAACTTTTGTTTACTTGGGATGTATTTGTGGTATTACAGTACAATATCTGTCCACCCTTTATCCAGTTTCAGATTTGTCATTGAAATTGCTTACTTATAAGCTTATCGACTTAATTGCATTGACCACAACTTCTAGAGCCCAGACAATTTAAACTATGGGCATGCAATATTTCTCATAGCTGACTGATAGTATGTTTTTCAAATTAATCAACTTTAAATAAAAAAACCTCAGAGTCAGGTGATTCTCCACCAAATGTTATTTTGTATAAATCTGCCAGGAAAGAATTCTGTGTGATTAATACTTTAGATGAGTATTTAAATGGTACTTCCAACATAAGAAAGCGTACAAAATGATTTATATATTTTAAAACATTTAATTAGGAAACAACATCTAAATTGGCTAGATAGCTAAACCAAGTTTTTACATTGTCAATTATTAACATATCAAATTTTTTCAGCACGGTCTTGCTGTTGTTCTTATGATTGTTTTGTGTATATATTGTTATATGATAAAACAAAGAATAATACACCTACACACCAACTATAATATGAAAGTGAACATGGGACTATTTGTACTTTATATTATATATTTTATCACATCTTTCACTTGTGTTGACATAACAATGAATCTTTTGCTAGAAATTTAATAGTAGGATTTTGATAACTGTGAGCTATTATGATTAATCAATCAATGTTTTGTTATTATAGCCTTAAAGTTTTGTACCAACTCTTTAAACATACAATATTGAATTGTACAAGAATATTTTCTCATCCATGCAATTCTGTAAGGATTTGAAGGGTGAGGAGGATTCTTATAATGAGCATGAGGCTGAATGGGTATCATGTTCCCTCCCAATAGAAGTGTTTTGACCCACCCAGATAGTACAAACATTCTTTAAATTATGGCAATTCCTATGTGGAGAAGTAGATTTATAACCAAATGACGGTCATTGTTATTGGTCTGTGAACCAAGATGTTTAGGATATGTCTTACCACATAGCTCAAATTTTTATGCAATATGGTACTCTGTTGAGCCTATGGCTAATTATATGGGTGCTCGTAATCTGTCACATCCTAACAAAAATGCTTGGATGTGGAAACATTTTGCATGCTGCATGTCCTCATGAAATGTTGGTAATTTACGCAAATATAAAACTAGAGGCTCCCAGAAGCCAATAATCGCTCACCTGGAACCCAAATGACTTCAACTATATTTAAATTTGTGAAATTAACAGTTTCAGTCTAGTTGTTATTGATTTTAAGTTACTGTGCAATTTCTGAAAATTACATGGTTTGTAGCCCTTAATTTAGGGTAATTTACAAATTTACAGTTTTACTCTAGGTGTGTTATAGACTAATTTATAATACAACAAGTGTGGACACAGAAAAATGTCTCGCCTGCATTCCGCATCAGTAACGAAAATAAATTTCGTCATAAGCATTAGGTAAATAGCATTAAATATCCGCAGTGGCCTGTAAACGAAATATTGTCACCATACCATGCATAGTTACAGGGGAACAGCCGTAACCCAAAAACTTTAACGTAGTCGCTGGACCATACATTTTAGGTCAAGGTCAGGTGGAACCTACCAGACAGTCATGTACTATTCATCAGCAACCTATATACCAAATATTGTCATCTTACCATGCGTAGTTACAGAGGAACTATCGTAACCCAAAAACTTTAACGTAGTCGCTGGACCGTGAAATTGAGGTCAAGGTCAGGTGACACCTACCAGACAGTCATGTACTAGTCATCAGCAACCTATACACCAAATATTGTCAACCTACCATGCGTAGTTACAGAGGAACTGTCGTAACCCAAAAACTTAACGTAGTCGCTGGACCGTGAAATTGAGGTCAAGGTCAGGTGACACCTACCAGATAGTCATGTACTAGTCATCAGCAACCTATACATCAAATATTGTCATCCTACCATGCGTATACAGAGGAACTGTCGTAACCCAAAAACTTTAACGTAGTCGCTGGACCATGAAATTGAGGTGAAGGTCAGGTGACAGGTGACTGACTGGAAAGTACTCATCATAAGCTACCTCTGGACCAAATTTGATGGACCTAGGGCTTGGGCTTACAAATATATGAAGCAAGATGTCATGTGTTTACGCCGCCGCCGGATTCCCATACATATGTCTCGCCTCCAGCGACTTTCGTCGCAGGCGAGACAAAAACTGTTCATTTGTCCAAATTCATTATTAAAGGGCAATAACTCCCATAAAGAGTCATCTTGCAATTTTGGACTAAGCAATCATTTGTAGGGCTTCTATTGCTGATCATTTGTGCAATTTAGCTGTTACCGTTTTTAAGTTACAGGATGAAAAAAGAAAATTTCATAAAAAATTGCCATTTATGGGCAATAATTAATATAAGGAGTTGTCTGACAATTTCAGAACAATTAAGTGAGTTGTAGGGCCTTTATTGCTGATCATTTGTGCAATTTCAGTGATTTTGTTAGCTTGAATTTGCCTCCGAATTTAGGCTGTTTCCCCTGGAGCAAATTTCCCAAATTTTGTGTAAATATTTCCCAATTTATGACAAAAATCCCAACAGAAAACCATAAGAACAGGCGATCGAGGTTTATATTTTCATGTGCTTCCGTTGGAGGACTACTCGCCCTTCAATTCTGTTAACATTTTAATAAGAAACCTTTGAATTTTTGTCCGTCCGTGTTTATCGTGTTTACGCGCCAAAACAAAACAGTGTAACCTGATTTCCGTCTGACTTTTACCTTGTACAAACTGCGCGGTGGCAAAAAATACCGGAAACCAGTTCAAAGCAAAGAAGTTTAGAAAAGTTCTGAAGCGAATATGAACTGTGTGCCAGAAATTGCACAATACGATGCCGCCAGTGTTAAACGAGTATTGCATCGATTTAAACATAATAATAATTAGTATTTTAACAGTTATTTTCATTTTCTTATTTTAAATAAGTTTTAATATGTTTAAGTGCATTTTACGTATAAGTAGTCATCTGAAAATTTCAAACTAAATTTAGTGAATTGTAGGGCTTGTATTGCTGATCATTTTTGCTATTTACAGTTTTACTCTAGCTGTTATAGTTTTTAAGTTACGGGACAAATACAGAATATATTAAATAAAAAAATTGTCATTTAAGGGCAATAACTCGTATAAGGAGTCATCTGACAATTTCAGACAAATTAAGTGAATAAAAAAGTGTAGGCCTTTTATTGCTGATCATTTTTGCCATTTACAGTTTCACTCTACTTTTTATAGTTTTCAAGTTATATTGTAAATGCCAAAAATTTTGTCAAAAATCGTCATTAAAGAGCAATAACTCCTACAAGAAGCCAATACACAACTTCACACTAATAGCAACTATTGTAGACCCTAATGTGCTTATCAATCTGTAGCTATTATAATTTTTGAGAGAAGGATAAAAAACGTGTGTTGACACCCATGTTCTATTTTTAGTAACAATGGCTATCTTTGTCTGTTGATCAAAACCCTGGGTACAAACTTTAAACTAGGAACCCTAAGGATGATTGTGGCCATGTTTAAAAATAATTGGCCCAGTGGTTTCAGAGGAGAAGATTTTAAAAAAAGTTTACGATGGACAACGGACACCATATGTGATGGCAAAAGCTCACATGGACCTTAGGTCCAGGTGAGCTAAAAAAGAATCAATTATATGAAATGGTAAGTCACATAAAATTATGGTAAGATAGTATCTCTCTCTGTTGGCCAAGCTGAAAATAGGTTGTCATTAGTAAATTGTAATAACAGAATGATGCAAACTTTAGCCTTTAAATACTAAACATACATCTAACCAAAGTATGCATTTTTCCGAATTTGTACACACAAAATTACCCTTTATTCTGTTTTTTAATTGTTCAAATATATGATCATTGGTTGCTCTTACAAAGTTAGACATAGTACCATAATTAAAATGGTCTTCCTTTATTGTTAACTTATTACAATGCCAGCAATGAAATACCGAGATCTCCCAGTGAAACAATTCAGGTAAATCACAAGTGAAAGTTCTTTCACCCCTGAAAGTGACATCATAATGTATGTCCTTAACAATGTTGCTAGTAAACATTGAAGCTAAAGAACATTCAAGACAAAGTTCTTCTAAGTGTTCGATGATAAATATAAAAATATTTGTCAATGTAACATGGATCAGCACTAAGTCGTGCTCATATACCCCACTCCACCATCTTTTGGAAAACAGCAAGTAGATACCCCGGTAATTAATGGACAGACCTGGAGGCACAGTACAACTCATCATGCTAAAGCTGTGCACCAAATTTGAAATCAATCCCTTTAGAAGAAAAAGAGAAATCTGTTACACAAGTTTGCACCAGACGGACAAGGTGACTGCAATTTTTCCCTCCTCTCTTACAAGTAGGGGTATCATAAACAGGATAATCAATCATGCTAATAATAAATGAAACTAAGTATATCTGGAAATATTCTCACCTTCACACATCCTTGGCAACAGAAATGAATACAATTATATAATATATATATAATCTTAAAACTGAAGTAAATTTAAGTAAAAATATTTTCTAGTTAATGTTGTCTTACCATTGCTGGAAGCATTCTGTCCACCAAGTAAATTAAGCTCTATTATGCCTGGATGATCCAAATCGTCCTTTTCATCTGTGCCAACATAAAAAGAGCCATTTTAACCCAATTGATATTAAAAAGAAAACATAAGAAAAAAAGTGTTTTTGTCAGCAAAATCAGATGTTACCAGCTCCACAAATTATCCATGAAGAGAAAATGTTTGTAAGCTAGTTTGGTGGTATAAGTGTGAAATTTAAAGGGATGTAACAACCACAAAATTACAGGATAAAAAAACCCATTGTAATATGCACTACATATTGTGCCCTTAATCCATACATGATCTGTTTTATAAAATAATTATGCACAGTAGTTTCCGAGGAGTTGTGCTGACAAATGTGTGACATACAAGACAACAACATTATGCCTCTCCACCAATTAATAAATAATGATAGAAGCAGAAGGAAGACGAAAAGGTAATCTTTTGGTGATGTTAATGATACAAGATGTTAAAAGAAACTATAGTCGAGTCAGCCCAGTAATGATTTCTGACAGTTTACATTTTATTTATTAAAACGGAGTTTTGTTATTTCATACATTTGCATATTCCGAAATAGGTCAAATGAATGTTTGGTTGAATTTTTTTTATTTAGAGTAAATTTTAATCAAATAAGTATATATATATCAAGGGTCCGGAAAAGGTAATATTTGCCAGACATTACAAAAATAAACATGAAAATGTCAGACTAACTTTTTGTCAAATCAGACATGCAAAAAAGTCCCTTTTTTAAATGGTAAGTTATATAAAAATCATTATGTTCACTTTTAAGACCTTTAATTTTCACTAGATAGAAAATGTAACACTATGATGCTTAATTAACAAATTAACATTGTATTAAAGTGATTATAGAATGGTGTACTAGGATTTAATCGGACTGTACTACTGCGATTTTACCTGGCAAAATTGTAAATCGATAAGTGAACTGTAATATACCAAGGATGCTGACTAGACACAGGTTAATAATGATTGATCTAATGATGACTTTATTTACAAACTAAAGTGGACAATAACATAATTTTTATACCAGGGGCCAGTTGTTCAAAAGTGTCGTTGAAAATAGCGATGATTAAGCTAACAACTGGTTAAATATTTAACGAAGTCATTAGCTAATTTTACGTTAAATTTTGTTGTTCAAAAATTAGCTAACATCAAAGAGAACCTGCTAACGAATCTATGTTAATTATGTTTACCCATAATGCATTGCAAAAGTTGTACTTCCTGTCCAAAAAAAGTTACCCAGGACAAGAGACAAGAAAATAAATTTCAGTGCAGCTGAAGTCTTCTAATTAGTGAGAGGGTGACAGAAAAATTGGAATTTCTTAGAGGTAGATTTTCCAATGAAATGACAAATGCAAAAAAAACCAACAGGAAATATGGAAAGAGGTTACAGAAGAGGTCAATGCTTTAGGTGTATGCAAAAAATCAGAAGCAGAGGTAAGAAAAAAATGGCAAAATATTACCAGAGGTGCAAATGAGAAATTTATAAGAGAGAGAACTGACAGACTGAAGACTGGAGGAGGACCACCACCACCAAGACCTTCCATAGCAGAGGGAAACATTATAAATTCAATGAAGGAGACGACCACTTTTCGAGGAATTGATGGTGGACTAGAAACAATTATAAGAAATGAAGGTAACAATTATGTATAAATTGTAAATTAAGTGATTACATCAAGCAAGGCATAAATGACACTTATGGACAACTATAGTCAAAATACAATGACTTGTCAGGTATTTTCTACCTATTGCTCAATCAATTCCAAAAATATACACTGACTTGGCCAAAATTTAGGGACCACCAGGTTTTGCTTCAAACAAATAAAAAAAAAATTGTTTCTGGTTCTTTGTATATAATGTTATCAACAAAAGCTAAGTTTGCAGTATTTATTGTTAAAATGTTTAAATCACTCGATTTACAATACAATAACAATAATTAAAAAACACTACCCTCAGCTTTTGAAAACACAAGTTTGGCACCTTTTTTCATTTCATCATGTGTACGTTTGGACTTGAATTTTTGTTTTCCAACTATCGTCCAGTTAGTAATTTATCATTCTTGTCAAAGCTGATAGAAAAATCGGCATTGCATCGACTCAATAAACACGTGAGTGCCAACAATCTTCTTCCAAAAAATCAATCAGCATATTGCCAGCTTCATTCTTTCGAGTCTGCTTTTCACCGGCATGTCAATGACATTCTAGACGGAATGGAACAGCAGGAAGTCATTGTGTTGATCGCATTAGATCTTAGTGTCACCTTTGACAATTGACCCCATTATTCTTCTCGATGTGCTTGAAAACCAGTATGGCATCTGTAGATCCTCATTAGCATGGGTTGAATCGTATCTGCGCCACCGCAGCTGTCGTGTAAGCGTTCACTCGTCTGTATCCTCCGAATGACCCTTGACTGTAGTGTGCTACATCGAAGCTGTCTGGGTCCTTAGTTGTACCTTGCATATGGGGAACTATATTTGATATTGTGCCTCCATCTATAACTGTGTATGGATTCCCTGATGATCATACAGCTAATACACGATTTAAACCAACACCAACAGAAGAAGCTTGTGCCATTGACCATCTACAGAACGAAGCTATCGAAATTAACACGTTAAAAATGAACATTGCAAAAACTGAATTCATCCTTTTTGGTAGTCGATTACAACTAAACAAATGTAGTACTAAAGAAATAACAATATGTAATGAGGTTATCAAGTCAACAAATTGTATAAGATATCTTTTCGTGCTAAATTTCAAGGAACATTATTTTAAAATGAAGAGTATCAGAAAATATTTGTCAAAAGAGGCTACAGAGATATCCTGTTATTATCCTTAGTAATTTCCCATTTAGACTATTGTAACATAATTTTGTATGGCATTGCTCAAAAAGAACTATTGAAACTTCAGCGCATACAGAACATGTGTGCTAAATCGCTTCAAGCATGATAATTCAAAACAGGCATTATTATACCCCCCGCTTGAAAAGCGGGGGTATATAGTGTTCATGGTTTCCGTCCGTCCGTCCATCCGTTACACTTTCTATTATTTGCAACTCCTCCTACACCACTGAAAGGAATTTGATGAAACTTACACAGAATCTTTGTCTCATAGTGCCATAATGTGCAGGAGATATTTAACATTTTGATCAGAATGATATTTGGGGTTTACCATAGAAAAACATGGACTTTGTCATTGAGCTAAGGGGGTCCCTATCTCTTATGTGCAACTCCTCCTACACCACTGAATGGAATTTAATGAAACTTACACAGAATGCTTGTCACATAGTGCCATTGTGCAGGAGATATTAAACATTTTGATCGGATCAATATTTGGGGTTTCCCATAGAAAAACATGGACATTGTCATTGACCTAAGGGGGTCCTCATCTCTTATGTGCAACTCCTCCTACACCACTGAATGGAATTTAAAGAAACTTACACATCATCCTTGTCACATAGTGCCATTGTGCAGGAGATATTAAACATTTTGATCGGATCGATATTTGGGGTTTCCCATAGAAAAACATGGACATTGTAATTGACCTAAGGGGGTCCTCATGTCTTATGTGCAACTCCTCCTACACCACTGAATGGAATTTGTTGAAACTTACACAGAATCCTTGTCACATAGTGCCATTGTGCAGGAGATATTTATTATTTTGATCGGAATGATATTTGGGGTTTCCCATAGAACAACACGGACTGTCATTGACATAAGGGGATACCCATTTCTTATGTTTGTTTGTTTGAATGGTGTTTTAACGCCACTTTCAGCAATTTTTCAGCTATTTCATGGCGTCCAGTTTTTATTGGGGGAGGAAGCCGGAGTACCCGGAGAGAACCCCCGACCTGCGGTAGGAAAACTGGCAATCCTTGTCAATTAAGATTGGAGTCGAGTACACCCTGCCTGCAGTGAGAATCGAACCCGCAATCTCAGTGTTGACAGACCACGTGATCAATAGTAAACGAACTACCTTGACCACTCGGCCACCGAGGCCCCTCCCCATTTCTTATGTGCGACTCCTCCAACACCACTAAATGGAATTTGATGAAACTTACACAGAATGTTGTCACATATTGCCATTGTGCACTAGATATATAACATTTCGATTGGAATGATATTTGGGGCTTCCCATAGAAAAACATGGACTTTGTCATGGACATAAGGGATACCCATCTCTTATGTGCAACTCATTCCTACACCACTGAATGGAATTTGTTGAAACTTGCACAGAATCCATGTCACATAGTGCCATTGTGCAGGAGATATTTAACATTTTGATCGGAATGATATTTGTGGTTTCCCATAGAAAAACATGGAGTTTGTAATGGACGTAATGGGATACCCATCTTTTATTTACAATTCCTCCTACACCACTGAATGGAATTTGTTGAAACTTATAGAGAATCTTGGTCACATATTGCCATTGTGCATTGGATATTAAACATTTTGATCAGAATATTATTGGAGGTTTGCCATAGAAAAACATGGACTTTGTCATTGACATAGGGGATGCCATTCTTTGGGGGTTGGGAAAGGTTACATGTATTATCTGCAATTTCGCCTTCACGTTTAACTAGACAAAGTTTCAATTTCATAATTAAAAACACCTGAATTTTCAAAGTAATTGTGAAGCAGGGGGTATCAATGGTGAGCAATCTCACAGGTGTTTTTACTCTAGTTTGATTTGCATTGGATTCCTGTAAAAGCGAGAATAAACTTTAAGATACTTAATTATATGTACAACTGTTCTGTAGGGAACACACCATCTTATTTAACTGATCTTTTATTTCATCAGGTTCCTAAACGTACATTGAGATTTTCAGAATCATCTGAAGGATGTTATGTCATTTCTTTTAATACGAAAAAAACTTTCTCTGACAAAAGCTTCAGTACAATAGGACCTAAACTTTGGAATGAGCTTCCAGTTACTTTAAGAACTTGTAAATCTGTTGATAGCTTCAAACGCAAATTGAAATCATTTTACTTTGAAGATTAATTTGCTTTATTTTAAAAGTATTCAAACAGTAATTATTGTTCTATCAGTCTATTTGTGTTTACATAGGTATATATATATTTTATAATTATTTGTATACTTTTTAGAATTGAATTGTACAACGCCATTGTAGAAACAGGCGTTTAAGCAAATAATAAAGTTTCAAGTTTCACGTAACAGGTAAAATTTATCTTGTTTTGAAATCATTTCAACATGGCACGTCGAAAACAAGCAGATGCAGAGAGATGGCAAGCAGTTGGTATGATAAGGGCTGAAATGACACAGCAACAGGTTTCAGAAGGCTAATGAGATGATATCATGAAACTGGTATTGTTGGGGAAAGGCGACCGAAGAAGACAACAGAGAGAGAAGATAAGAATACTTATAAGATTTGCTAGACAACAACCTTTTACCACTGCAAACAGGTTGCATAGTCGATGGAATGTCCATGTTAAAAATCAGTAGACGAACAGTAAACAGAAGGCTAAACTGGGGAAGACTTCGAGCACAGAGACCATTAAAGCGACCAGCACTTACACAAAGACATAAGGATGCGTGGCCATATCGTGTGGAATATTCGCTCTTGGAAAAGAATTCATTGGTCCGACGAAAGTTGTTTTCTTCAGAAACCAGTTAATGGTAGGATGCCGGTTTGGCGTCAATGCAACACAGCTTTTGATCCTGCACATTTTCTGGGAACTACAGCTTTTGGTGGTGGCGGAGTGACAGTTTAGGGCTGCTTCTCATGTGACTGTATGTCAGACTTGTATCCATTAGATGGCACACTAACTGCTTTAAAATCAGATTCTGGACCCCCGTATTGAGCCCCATTTTGATGCACATCCACTTGAAAACAGACCCGTGTTCATGTTTCTTGTGAATAAATGTTTAAAAATAATTTCTTCTTACATCTTAATAACCCTCAACCTGCAACTCTTTGTATGTAACATTACCAGCGGTTCAAACTGAAACTTTTTTAGAGTTATGATTTTGTAGTTTCAAGACTTTTTTTTACAAACGACATCTTGTTGCTCATTTCTATACATTTTGAATAGTAAAATCATAAACTTCTTAAAAATATTGACTATTTTAAACGAAACGTGAAATGAACAATGGATGGTTATATATTGATAAAAATATTGGTTTTAAAAAAATTACTTCCGCTAAAATCCTGGTGGTCCCTAACTTATGGCCAAGTGTATAGATAACAGCTGTTTAGAAAACTGCTTCAATCTGTTTTCTTTAAAGCTCCTAATCAGAAATAGTTGGACATTTAAATTGCAGCTATTCATGCAAGACTCAGGTAAACTCAACAGAACAGTATAGGTATACACTATTATGATTATATAAACAACGAAATAAATATCTATAGTTAGCCTATTTTACATACAACAATTAATAAAAAAGGGTCTTGCTGAGCTAATTTTTCTTTAAGACGTTAATTTGCATCCAGTTTTTAAATTATGGACCATGTCTTATTCCCACGTCCAGTAATTGATAGTGGTATGGCAGGCCATGTAGGCAAACATGTTTTGAAAAAAAAATCCAATTTAGGCTATTACTGATAACTTTAGAATACTTTGCATTCCCAAATTATATTCATATAAATATTTAGAAAAAATTTCATTGTCAGGTAACATTTTATAATTTTCAGATTCTTAAATTGTCCTTTACTGTAATTTGTTTCCTTAATTGAAAATCTATTTTTTTTTTGTAGAGATGCTCTGTATGTAGGTATCCTGCATTTATACTATCAAGGTCTAGAGATGGTTTATACTAGAAGGGGTCATCATGCACAAGCCTAACTAGCCATGGTTGTATAGAAACCACTTGTACCACCTCTTCCAATCATCTTAATACTTTCCTGACGTATTGAATGTACTTGAGAATGCATATTCATGAGACAGTCTTATGTCGGAAAAAGATATTTATTTCCAAAATTAAAAATTTGAACAGTTTTGCAAAGTTGTTAATAAACTTTCGTCTTAAATGTGTGTTAATTAAGTTATTTCTCCAACCTGACTGTAATGTGTCATTGTCTTAGAGTATTGTTCAATGGCCCGGTCATTTTATGGTTTGATGAAAAACCCATAGGTTTTAGAACCCCCAGTTTATAAGGGTGTATTTAATTTTTTAATCAATGTTGACTATGTCTAAAATTCACTTCGTGTGCTTTTGTTTAAAAAATCTACTAGGAAACCCTTTTTTGACAACTTTAAGCAAAGTTGGTCTGAATTATCCTTATCTTATGGTGTCTAGTATAAAGTCAGATAATTTTTTGTAGCCACCAAACAACCAAATGTCAATGACTGAAAATAGAAAATAAAATAAAATGCAGGTAATTGTTTGATTCTAAAAAAAAATCTTGATTGATAAAATCTGAAAAAAGTGCATGCACAAAATAATCTGATCAAATTCATTCAAGTAGAGCATAATTCTTAGATGACTTCTAAAATGCGTTGCTGGCATTTATGACTGTGTGTGGGTTTTTTTGGTGTAATTGGCTATAATGAATAGGGAGAAACCAATCTACAGACAACAGTTTTAGATTGATTGATTAATGGTGTTTAACGCCCGAGCAGCAATATTTCAGCTATATTCAGGCGATGAACAAGAAATGGATGATATAATGAACATGATATGAACAACAGTTTTAGAGTACTTAAGTAGTTGGAAAGTTTTGATAATACCCCCCCCCCCCCCCCCCCCCACGCCATAACCATGCAGATTCGGAATTTCAGCAATGTTAAATGTCGCGTTTAAAAAAAACCCCTCGCATTTAAAACATTAAAAGTTGATTTGAACAAATATTGTATGCACAAATAACACTCATATGTGTTTGTTGGACGTTTATTTTTTGGTTTATTTTACAAAGTGAGGGGGGGGGGGGGGGCATTCATATTTATTAAAGAACTCTACAGCAAGGAGAGCAAATCACTTACGTCAAGATGAATTGAATTTCTTTCTTAAAATTTAGATCATTTGAAAGGTTTTGTCTTGCAAACTTGCGACTTATTAAGTCCGTGCCACGTTTTGCACAAAAGATGTTGGTCTTCTAGTGTGAATTTTTCTGCCTTCGTGTCCCCACATGAACGTAAAATGTATCATTTGCATGAAAATAAGTAGTCCGAGAACCCTCTATCCAACGTTTTTTTTTGCCTGCAACAGCAACAGAAATAATGTTCGACTTTGAAATTTTTTTTCTCAAAAACGAAAGGTCATCACAAGTCAAAAATTGCACATGTGAAAGATGAATAAATATCCATTGTTCTTGTAACTTTGCAAAGTTGTCTTTAATTTTAAAACGAATAGATAGTAAACGAAAACTTTTGTCAGTCAATGCGCTAAATAACTTTTAATTTGCATGGCAACCGAATAAACATGGGTACATAACTTTTGTACCTTGTATAATAGAGAGCTCCGATTCTATTGTTATAGTTTCACTGGAAATTGAGATTATATTAGGAGCTTAAAGAAAACAGATTGAAGCAGCTGTTATCTATTTTTGGAATTGATTGTGCAATAGATAGAAAATACCTGACAGGTCATTGTATTTTGACCTTAATTCAAAGAATAGAGACAAATTGATAGATGTTGGAATGATTATTGTGTTCCTTACAATGTTGTTATATAATGAATGTTTTACTTAATCATGTATCTTATTGTATATAAAGACTCAGGATTTGACAAAGTCCAGGACTGGTGTTTTAGACTTTACCAATTAAACCTGTATCTACGTTTGATTCCTAAGGTGTTGGTTTCAAGAAAGCCGTTGTGCAACAAAACACGTTTATAAAAAAATCATCAGTAAAACCGTTTCCTGTCACTTTGGCAGGTGTTTATTGAGTTGCATAATCATTTCCTCCATTTAACAGAACATACTATTGCAACATTTTAAAACTATATTTCAGTGAGATGGTATTCATCTCTATGAACACTGCATACCTTCAGGTCAAGGTCAAAGGTCATCAACCAATGGTATGCAACACATAGCCTTGATGTTATCTACCAACCTCCCAAATATCAAAAGCCTACCTCAAAAGATAAAAAAGTTATAGGCTGGACACCATTAGTTTCGGACAGTCTGATCACTATAGGGCATCTGCCACTACCTGGCCCTTATGATAAAGATTGAATACTATAAATTCTTTGCATGTTTAAATTCTCAGAAAATATGACAACTTAATAAAAAAAAAAACATGCGTCAAATTTGTACACTATGCATGTGCAAGTGTGAATTTGCAAATCCACAGATGTGAAACTGGAGCAAACCAAAGCAATTTAAATTCTAATGAAAAGATTGTAAAAAAATAATGAAATTTCATTATATAAATAATAGAGGCTCTTAAGAGCCTTTATTTCTCACCTGACAAAAAAACTTTTTTCAAGAAACATGACTTTTCTTGCAAATTTTGATATTAAATGCTAAAGATTTTATGTGAAGATGCTGTTTCTATGAATGATGCCATGTTGAATTTCTAATCTGCAGCAATTTGTAGAACAGTTTCTGAGAAGAATCAGTTTTTATGTTTTTTTCATCAGGTTAATATGTTCCATGGTGGCAGCAATCTTGTATTTTGGATCAAAACAAAAAACTCAAAATTGGTAGAGGACCATACAATATATCAAATATACTTATGCCAAGCGGTTTGTGAGAAAATGAATTTTGAAATTTCAGCCAATCAGAACGCATTTGCCGCTCTAGCAGCCATGTTGAATTTCCTATCGGCTCAAAAAACTTTGATTTTAGATTGCCACAAAAAACTCAAACTTTGTAGAGGACCATCTAAGGTACATTTATGCAGCATTTCAAATAAATCTGCCATGCAGTTTGTAAAAAGAAGATTTTTGAAATTTCAGCCAATCAGAACACCTTAGTGGCCCTGGAAACCATGTTCACTTTGTAATTGGCTCGAAAAATTCAAAATAATAAGATAAATATCCATCCATCATTTCTTCATAATTTGGCTTCATTGTGTGGAAAAATTTCCAAGAAGAAGTTGTTTATATGTTTTTTCCTATAGGGTCTTATGTTAAACAAGGCCCTGCGATAATGGCCATCTTGGATTTTGGATCAGCACAAAAAACTCAAACTTTGCTGAGGACCAATTAAGGTACATTTCTGCAATATTTCAAATCAATCTGCCATGTGGTTTATGAGAAAAAGAATTTTAAAATTCAGCCAATAAGAACCAATTAATGGCCCTGGAAGCCATGTTAAATTTGCAATTGGCTCCAAAATTCAAAACAAGAAATTAATTAGACAACCTTCATTTCCTTATTAATTTGGCTTCATTGTGTGAAACAGTTTTGGAGAAGAAGCTGTTTGTAATTTTCCAATAGGGTCCTATGTTAAACATAGTCCTGCGATGGCTACCATCTTGGATTTTGGATTGGCACAAAAAACTCAAACTTTGTAGAGGACCATCTAAGGTACATTTCTGCAATATTTCAAATCAATCTGCCAAGCAGTTTATGAGAAGAAAATTTTTGAATTTCAGCCAATCAGAAATCAGTAATGACCCTGGCAGCCATGTTTCATATTTGATCAGCACCAAAAACTCATAACTTTGTTAAGAAACACCCAATAAACATTCCTGCCAAGTGGTTGTTAATAAGAAAACTGAAATGGAAAAAGTTTATGGCCGATGAAGACAACGACGCCAATTGATGAAAATAGCTTACAATGACCCTTCGAGTCAGGTGAGCTAAAAAGTTGTAAAAAGCATGGATGGTGCCAGAATGGAAGATGGTACAAATTAAATTCTGTTTGGAACTTGTGGCAATTAAGTAACAATTTACTTCTTCCAGTTCATGAAAATGTTTTGCAAAGTAACAACTAATATCCACTACCTTGGAATTCGGTCACCTGTATTTCACATCAGTAGTGAAAAAAGAAAATGTATCTGATGTCTCACATTTTGGCAAACTACGTTCACTCAGTGTGAAATATTTGGCACATCCCTAAAGAATTTGCCTGTGAAGAGATCTTATCATGTAACTTTGTATAAAGATTCATGAAGATGTGAAGTCATCTTTATAAAGCGGAATGTCAGGTGACACCAACCCACTAGACTGTGATAGACTGTTTATAGGCAGTGTATATTTTGGAAGCAAATATATTCATCTTACCATGCAGGGTTACAAAGAAACTGAAAGAATCCAAAAACTAACATACTCAATAGACTCTGAAATTGAAGTCCAGGTCAGGTGACAGTCCTACCAGACTGTTATGTATTATTCTTCATCAACTTATATTGTCATACTAAAACCATGAATAGTTACATAGAAACTTAACAATCCAAATACATGTACTTCAACATAGTAACTGGACTGTGAAATTTAAGTCAAGGTTAGGTGACACCTACCGGTACCAGACTGTCATGTACCATCAGCAACCTATATACCTAATATTGTCATCCTGCCATAGTGTTACAGAGAAACTGAACTTACAAAATATTAAATGCAGTCACTGGACCATCAAGGTAAATGTCAGCCAGGTGACACTTACTAGACTGTCAGTCACAGGACCATCAAGGTAAAGGTCAGCTAGGTGACACCTACCACTGTCCTAATCTAAAAAACTGTAGCCAGTGAAGTGTGAAACTGAGGTCAAGGTAACAGGTGACAAATAGCAAAATGTCAAGTGTCAATGACATTTGCTGTAGGCAAGACAAAAACAATTTTATGAGCAATCCCACCTCATTTCAATGCATAGATACAAAGAAAGCCATACTTGCCAGGTTCTCAATACCCTTTTCTCTTATAAACATACAGTCAATTGACACTGACATGGATAGAAGCACTAAAGAGTCTTTTTTGCCTTGCCAAATGTCTTGACTTGGGAAGAAGATATTAATAAAATGCCGAATTCGATAAAACAATTGCTGCATACAAAGACTCTCTCTTAGTAGCCAAAAACTGCACCACTTAAAAATCACATCACTAGAACAAGTGCAGCACAGTATTACAACAGAACTTGGATGCTACAAAACGGGCTTTGCTGAAGGTGTAACATACAAAAACACAAATAAAATTGTTAAAAAACTTATTTCCATCATTGACCCCCAAATTCATACTATCAGACATTGAAGGGTCTAACAGAGTTGAAAAGTCACATAAAATTGCTGCAAAGTCTAGTCAGTCAAAAATTAGATACATAATAAATAATAGCTCCTACACAAAGTATGAATACATATTCTTCAACCAGGATCTTAGCATAAGAAATAGAATATATGCCAATGCAAGCCACTACTGAAAGGACCAGAGGCTAAATATAGCCTAGCTCATCTGACTTACCAATTATCAATCCCAACCTTTATTTTGTGCTAGAGACCATATAAATAAATTATGAAAAGAACTGATCAATTTGGTCAAAATACTTGAGCTCAGAAACTAAGTGTCTACTGAGAGATGCATGAACAATGCCAAAAAGTCATATATCTAGTTGTAACTGTTTTAGCGCGCTAAAACTGATGTCTCCCCTTCCATAGTATCAACAAGGTGGATGTTTTTATCATCGGTGGCAAATATAAGTACTAGGAATATCTTTCTACATGGAAGCAAATAAATATACACATTGGAGCTGAACAATACGAATGTGCAGTGTATCAATTCAGTACCATCAGACAGGATAATTTATACTAAAAATCGAAAAAACCTGATCTTGTTGAAATGCGGGTGTTATTGCAATAAACTTAGCATTAATTGGACCTTGAGGTCATAGGTCAAGGTCATATGAAGGACATTCTGGTACGTGACACATTGTCTCATGGTGATACATCTACAAACCAAATATCAAAGCTGAATATCAAAGGATAAAAATCGAAGAATGTGTCCATGGGACACGGATGCCCCAGCTAAATGAAGTCCCAAACAGGAAGTAGTTGTCAGACAGGTCTGAAAGTTGCTTAGGACATACAAATTATGATACTGAACCACCCTGCCAAATTTCAAATTGTTCTCATGTACGGTTTCTGAGAAAAGCTTGACGGAAATTCGTACATACGGACGGACGTATTTACGTACAAATGAAGTCCCAAACAGGAAGTAGTTGTCCGACAGGTCTGAAAGTCGCTTAGGACGTACAACTTGTGATACTGAACCACCCTGCCAAATTTCAAATTGTTCTCATGTACGGTTTCTGAGAAAAGCTTGACAGAAATTTGTTCGGACGTACAGACGGACGGACAGACGGACATGAGTAAAGACATGTTGATGCGGGGGCATAAAAAAGTTATGGTCCGGACACGCTTTGCATGTAAAATTAGCATTAATTTGACCTTTATGTCATAGGTCAAGGTCATATGAAGGTCATTCTGGTACGAGAATCATCATCTCATGGTAATACATCTACATGCCAAATATCAAAGATGAATATCAAAGGATAAAAAAGTTATGGTCTGGACACGCTTTGCACGTAAAATTAGCATTAATTTGAGCTTAAAGTCAAAGGTCAAAGTCATATAAAGGTCATTCTGGTATGCAACACATAGTCTCATGGTGATCCATCTACATGCCAAATATCAAAGGATAAAAAAGTTATGGTCCGGACATGCTTTGCATGTAAAATTTGCATTAATTTGACCTTGAGGTCAAAGGTCTAGGTCATATGAAGGTCATTCTGGTACGTGACACATCGTCTCATAGTGATACATCTACATACCAAATATCAAAGGATAAAAAAGTAATGGTCCAGATAGGTTTTGCATGTAAAATTAGCATTTATTTGACCTTGAGGTCAAAGGTCAAGGTCATATGAAGGTCATTCTGGTCAGCGACACATCGTCTCATGGTGATACATCTACATGCCAAATATCAAAGCTGAATATCAAAGGATCAAAAAGTTATGGTCCGGACATGCTTTGCATGTAAAATTAGAATTAATTTGAACTTGAGGTCAAAGGTCAAGGTCATGTGAATGTCATTCTGGTACGCGACACATCATCTCATGGTGATACATCTACATGCCAAATATCAAAGGATAAAAAAATTATGGTCTGGACACGCTTTGTATGTGAAGAAGAAGAAGAAGAAGAATTTTGAATTTTCAATACCCTTTATTAAATAAAACAATAAATCACAGTATTACATGGTATCAAAAATTCATAATACATAAATTCATAATACATAAAATATAAACCTAACAATACATTATTTTGACAAGCTACAATTAACAATTTTGAATATACATATAAATAAGTTAACTTTAAACCCAAAAGTATATGAAAATAAGACACACAATTTTTAAAGACTTTGTCCAAATGATCAAAGTCAGTTTAAACTGATACAAGCCTGTTTAAACTTTAACCATTATTACCTACTTATTTTAAAATTAAAGAAACCTATATATGACTTTGTCCAAATGATCAAAGTCAACATGGACTGGTACACGCCAGTCCATGTTTTAACCTTTAACACATCGCGGTTTACAATATATAAACAAGACAAGAAAATAAAAATCTAAAATACAATACAAATACAATTAAAATAACTTACCATTAAATATTAACAAAAAGCTTGTCACTAGAAATAAAACACAATACATTATTAAAACACCAAAAATCTTAAAAAGAATCATGCACGACCTGAATTCCTGGAGTGGGTCTAATGTTCCGCCTCTGGTCCTCAGGTGCTGTAACGTCACATAGGTGGTCATCTTCGCCTGGGTGGCAATCCACTGGAACAGTCGTCTTGGGGTCCTGTACCGCTTGGTCCATCGTTGTGTGTTGGTTCATTCTCCCAACACGACTGTTCCGTCCTCCATAACCATTGGCAGTCTGGTAGTCTCTGGACAGCCGACCCTGGATGACGTTCGGTCGGCTGGGGCTGGCATCTCTGGACAGCTGATCCTAGGTGACGATGGATCAGCTGGAATCGATCTCCTAACTGGACAGCTGTCCAATGTTGGCGAGTGGACAGCTGGAGGAGATCGATTTGTACTGACCTTAGGTGGCGTTTGGTCAGTGCAGGAAAAAGTAGGTCCAAATATAAATGATTCTATTGAACAAACATCATTAAATTTACGCAAAATATTTCGGACATATCTCAATAAACCTTGTATACGTTGGCACGAAACGAAAATGTGTGTGATGCAAGTCTTCTTGCAAACCACAAGAAGGACAAACGTCAGACAGCTGATAACCAGCTTTACAATAAAATTTACTTGTTGAAATAGCACCATGAAGGATTCTCCAGTTAAGGTCACCTTCATGCATGCTGTTAGGATATTCATATACATGACTGTATATGATGTTAGAGTGAACATTTGATTTTAAAATATTTTTCCAGGGGGACAGAAACTTTTTGGTATGGTAACAATTAAAATTCTGAACAACAGATGACAAATAAATGATTTTCTTAGGACATTTATCAAGAACAATATCCTTACTTAATTCAGGTGCATTGTCAATATCTAATTTAAAAATATATTGGTGAACAACACCAATATCAATATCATTATGTAAAAAAAGATCTATCAATTCACTCCACTCCTTTGGAAAAGCAGACCATAATAAATCCAGATGTTGTTGGATAGAGCGTTCAGAATGAATGCTTAATATGCCAACAAGATCTGCTGCAGTTAATTTTCTTTTCAAACTAGTATCAAACAGATCTTTAATTTTAGTCATACCGGCAATTACAAAATTTTCAAAGTAAAACGGTTCATCGGTTTTAGAGTTAAGTAATAAAGGGTTAAAGAACAAAGGTTCTTCTAAAATGTCTGCAACTGAGGTATCATCTATTTTTATTCTAGATGATTCAAAATATTTCCAGGCTTTTTTTAAATCTTGATAAAAGCATGGGATGTTACTATACTGAAAATCTCCATCAAGTAGTAACAATTGCACATCATAATTCAAATTAGAAACAGTAGATAAAAAATATTTACAAAAATAATAACAAGGATGAACTTCTTCGCCATTCATTAATGTCAAAAATCTGTACATAAACTGAATTTTAAAATCGCGAATTCTAGATAAAATATGAACCAAACCCTGTCCTCCAGTACATACAGGAAGATATAACATTTCTTTGGAAACCCAATGTTTTCCTTGCCATAAAAAATCAACAAATTTATTTTGTATGGCACTAATAATTTCATCTGGCACGGCCACAGAATTTAATCGATGCCACAATTTTGACGCGGAAAGTAAATTAATAACAAGTGTTCGTCCTCTGAGTGACAAACCGCGGGCAAAAGGCTTCCACCTGTCAAGTTTAACAGAAATATCCTCCTCCATCCCTGCCCAACTTTGTTTATAAAAATCTCTATAGTTTCCCACAAAAGTACCTAAAACCTTTAAACCTTTATTATTCCACTTGAGACCAAGTGGACAATCATTTCTAATTTTCCAACTTCCCACCCACAAACCTTCTGACTTTTGTAAATTAATTTTTGAATTAGAAGCTTTCTGGTATTATCTAACCAGAAAGACAACCTATCAAAATCAGAGTCCTGTGTTAACAGAGTATCCAAATCATCTGCATAAGCAGATAAACAACTTTTCTTACCATCAGATAATGGTAGTTCAAGGCCTGATAAGCCGTCTTTTGACCTTAGTTTGTGTAAAAGAGGTTCAAGGCATATGGCATATAATTGACCAGACAAGGAACATCCTTGTCGTATACCTCTTTTAAATTGAAAAGAGGACGATAACGAGTTATTAATTTTAAGTAAACTATGTACATCTGTCTAAATAGTTTTTATACAGGATATAAAATAATCTCCGAAACCGAAGGCTTCTAATGTCTTCATCAAATAACCATGATGAACACGATCAAAAGCCTTCTCTTGGTCAAGGGAAACAATAGCAAGGGGGATATTTTCCTGATTAGCATAACACGTAGCATCAGAAATAAAACGAATATTATCACTTATATGACGACCAGGAACACAATAACTTTGATCGATATTTAATATATCGGGTAGAACTGTACGGAGTCTTAGCGAGAAAGCTCTCGTTAATATTTTATAGACGCAACAGAGAATAGACACAGGTCTCCAGTTTTTCAACAAACTACTGTCACCTTTCTTTGGAATCATTGTCAGAACAGCTCTTCTGCACGAAAGTGGAAGTCTGTTTTCTTCAATAGAAGAAACAAAAACTTCGTGCATATCTTTACCAACGATGTTCCAAAAGGTTTTGTAAAATTCACTAGGCAATTCCCATCAATGCCAGTGGACTTATTATTATTCATTTTTAAAACGGCAGAGGACAATTCATCATAACTTATAACACTATCTAATGTTTGTTTTTGGGTTTCACTTATTGTAGGGAGGTCTTTCAAAATTTCATTTTGACAACCTTCATCAACAAGATCATGAAGATCGGGGCTATATAAGTCGGAGTAAAAATTTCTGGCAAGGGTTTTTATTTCCTGATCTGAATCGGTTATACTGCCATCAGGCAAGGTTAAATGGGATAATAGTTTCTTTGTACCACGTTTCTTTTCAAGGTCAAAAAAGTATTTTGTAGGTTTATCTGAATCATTAACATATTTGAATCTTGAACGAACCAAGCACCACGGGCCTGGATTCGTCCAAGTTCAGATAACTGTTGCTGGTTCTCAATTAAAATAGTATTGAGATCAGGGTTTGCGGAAATATTTGATTTTAATAATTGAATATCGCACTGCAAACTATCAAATTTACGTTTAAAATCATAACTTTTTTAAACAGAAAATTCTGTATGAGAAATTTCCTTTATTTTGTATTTCCCACGATCCCACCAATCTTGAATACACTTAAACTCAGATTTCTGTAATTGCCAGGAAAGCCAAAAACTATTTACCATATCAACATACAATTTATCATCTAAAAGAGATGTATTTAAACACCAGTAAGCACTCTTGTGTTTACTTGGTATTTCTTTAAAATAAACAGGAACGTAATCAAGATCAGAATATGAACATTGTTTTATTTCTGAAGATCGAATAAATTGACTATAATGTTTAGATATATAAATTCGATCGAGTCTTGCGGCGACACCATCATTTCTCGACCAGGAATATATTTTATGGTACGGATGAATATTGCGAAACGTATCAATAAATTTGAAACGTTTAACAATAGATTTAAATTCATTACAAGAATGGGGGTGGGGTTCAGTATCTCCTGTCCGATCTAGGGAAGGATTAATAGTACAATTAAAATCACCTCCAAGAAATATTGGAATGGAAGAATCAAGTTGATTCAAATGGTGTTTTAAATATTTCAAAAAGTCTAGTTTTTCTTCGGGGCAAGTTGGGGAATACACATTCAACAAATTTATTGTTTGTTCTTGTATTTTAATAGTTGCATGTAAAATACGACCAGGTAAAATAATTTTATGATCTAGAATAGTATATTCCAAATTATTGGAAAAACATATTGCTAGTCCAGCAGAAATACTTGAGAGATGAGAGAACACTATTTCTCCTCTCGAAATCATTTTCCAAATACCTTCATCAGAAGGAATGGTATGGATATCTTGGAGGAAAACTATATCTGCATTCAATTTAGATTTCAACGAATCTAAAATAAAAAATCTTTTAAAAGAGTCACGACAACCTTGAGTGTTCAGTGAGACTAATGAAAAACCGGACATTAAAATTGTAGTGAAAAAACAGAGCAATAATGCATACTTAATAGGAAAAATCATATTGACTTAGATAAAGAGTATTTCTAAGCATGTGTTTTAATATACGCCTTTAACTTCTTTATTAATTTGTTTAAACGCGCTTTCAACTGAGAAGACGACTCAGGATTTCTTCTGCGGTCAATAAAATCTTGACACAGTTGGCGTATGTTGGTCGTGTACTCTAAACACTTCTCAACAGGTTTTTTGTTACTTTTAAGTTCTAAAAGTAGTCTGTCCAGCTCTTCAGTCAATAATTTTTGCTTGGTATCCACGACGATTTGGGATACGTTTTGTTCTGATAAATCCGAGGATATAGATTCAATATCTACATCCTCTTCTTCAGTGGTGTTTACGGTAATATTAGATGGAGGGGGTAAATCCCATATACTGCTATCATCCTGAGCAGATGATTCAGTGATTTTATCAGTTGTAGGGGCTTTCACACAAATCAGTGAATCGCTGTTTTCTGCTTTACGTTTCATTGCAGACTTAGGCGCCATAAGATCTTACACCTTTTCAACGGGAGCGTGGACATCTACAATGACCATAGATTCCACTGCCTGTTTATTAACAGTAGCATTGACTGTGGTGATGGAAGCATCATCCTGATTCTCAGAAGCACGGGCACCAGAGTCCGAAGCAACAGATTGCTCGGACGTCACAGCTGGGGGTACACGTTCAGCCGTATATGGGGTATGTGTGTTTGCTTCTGTTTTGTTATCCGTTTTAGTTTTATTTTCTGGACATCTGCTTTGAATGTGTCCAATCTGTTTGCATTTAAAACAAACCACATCATCGTTTAAAAAGATTCTGTAATTCAGGGTTGGGATTTTTATGCCTAATGGTATGGGTTTGATGTCTGAAATTATGCGCCCATAGCGCATCAATTCATCTTCTAATAAATCATTAGGGATAAAGGGGGGACAATTTGACAGAGTAATCTTTTTGGGGATTTTAACTAGACATTGAACTTCAATGAATTCGTCCCCTATACTAAGACCATCTGAACACAATAGTTCAACATCATCAAGGTTCGATAAAAATATTACGACCCCAGATCTCATACGAGAGGCAGCAACTATATTTTCTGGATTGACCACTTTAGCAACAGCAACAACATACTGTTCTATTGAAATGGACTGTATATTTCGTAACTTGACACCATGTTTCCTTGAAACAAAGCCGAATGGCTTATGACCAAATGAGGGCATATCATCATGCTCAAATCTTGAACTTTCTCCTTCAGAGGGTATATTATTTTCAGTTGATAAGTTGAAATTTTTTGTTCTTGAACTTTCGCAGCTCAATTTTGATTTAACAATGTAGTTTACATTAGCCTGAGGCTCGGATTTACCACCTACCTTTGACGGCATTGTTCTCTTAATTAAATTAAGATCTCTATTGTCCCTATCACTTGACAAAGAATTGCCCGAGGCAACAACAGTCGACAACTGAGTAGATTTACCCATGACCACACTGGAAAACGAAGGCGACGCCATCTTTGAACAAAAAATAAACCAGTAAACAAAAACACAATCCAACAAAAATCTCGGCAATCCGAGATGAAAATACAAAATACACCCCACAAAATGAAAGAACTTCTTCTTCCAAACACAACAATACAAATATTTACGAAGTACGATACAAAATAACCAAGAAATAAATGCTTTGAGCGGAGCTCCAAAAAACACGTCCTATCCCTTCAAGAAGAAGAAGAATTTGAATTTTCAATACCCTTTATTAAATAAAACAATCAATCACAGTTTAACAAGGTATCAAAAATTCATATTACATAAAATATATATCTAACAATACATTATTTGACAAGCTACATTAAAAATTTTGAATATACATATAAATAATAACTTTAAATCCAAAAGTATATGAAAATACAATAGACAAAATAAAAGACTTTGTCCAACTGATCAAAGTCAGTTTAAATTGATACAAGTCAATTTAAACTTTAACCTTTTAACCTACCTATCGTTAAAATTAGGAGCCTATAAATGACTTTGTCCAAATGATCAAAGTCAACATGTACTGGTACGAGCCAGTCCATCATTTTTAACCTTTATTTCATCACGGTTTACAATATATATAAACGAAATAAAAATAAATACAAAAAAAAAACAAAAAAACAATCAATTTACCATTATATATTTATTGCAAGCTTGTCATTACAAATATTACATAAAACATTAGGCAAATTCGATTGCCAACGGGGCGCGGATGCGGGACCTGAATTCCTGGAGTGGGTCTGTCTGTCCGCCTGGTTGCCATCTTCGCCTGGTTAGCAATCCATAGGTACAGCCGTCTTGGGATCCTCTGGGTTTTCGTCCATTGTTGCGTGTTGGTACATTCTCCCAACACGACTGCACCATCCTCCATCACCATAGGTTCTTTTATCATCTCTAAACAGCCGGTCGTGGTTAATATGTGGCCGGCTGGTGTATCTGGACAGCTGATCCTAGGGGGCGGTGGATCAGCTGGAATCGATCTCCTAGCTGGAAAGCTGTCCGATGGTAGCGTGTGGACAGCAGGAGGAGATCGATATGTACTGACCATAGCTGGTGTTTGGTCAGTGTTTGAAAAAAAAGAAGGTCCAAAAATAAATGATTCTATGAAACCTAAATCATTTTTGATTAATTTGCACAAAATATTTCGAACTTTATTTAATAAAACTATTAAACGTGGACAGGCTATAAAAATGTGATGTAAGTCCTCCTGCAACCAACAAGAGGGACAAACATCAGACTGCTGAAAACCAGCTTTACAATAAAATTTACTGGTTGCAATATCACCATGAAGAATTCTCCAGTTAAGGTCACCTTCATGCATGCTATGAGGATATTCATAAACATGACTATATGTGATATTAAGAGGAACATTTGATTTTAATACATTATTCCAAGAGGACAGTAACTTTTTGGTATGGGAACAATTAAACTTCTGAACAACAGATAACAAATAAATGATTTTCTTAGGACATTTATCAAGAACAATACCCTTACTTAATTCAGGTGCATTGTCAATATCTAATTAAAAAATATATTGGTGAACAACACCAATATCAATATTATTATGTAAAAAATGATCTATCAAATCGCTCCACTCCGGTGGAAAAGCCGACCATAATAAATCCAGATGTTGTTGGATACAGCGTTCAGACGAATGCTTAATATTCCAACAAGATCTGCTGCAGTTAATTTCCTTTCCAAACTAGTATAAAAAAAATCTTAAACTTTGGAAATACCGGCAATTACAAAATTTTCCAAATAAAAAGGTTCATCAGTTTTGGGGTTCATTAATAAAGGATTAAAGAACAAAGGTTCTTCTAAAATGTCAGCCACTGAGGTATCATCTATTTTAATTCTAGATGATTCAAAATTCTTCCAGGCTTTAATTAAATCTTGATAAAAGCATGGAATATTAGTGTATTGAAAATCCCCATCAAGTAATAACAACTGAACATCATAATTCAAATTAGAAACAATAGACAAAAAATATTTACAAAAATAATAACAAGGATGAACATCTTCACCATTCATTAATGTCAAAAATCTGTACATAAACTGAATTAGAAAACAGATAGGATATGAACCAAACCTTGTCCTCCAGTACATACAGGAAGATATAACATTTCTTTAGAAACCCAATGTTTTCCTTGCCATAGAAAATCTACAAATTTGTTTTGAATGGCACCAATAATTTCATCAGGCAAAAGCCACTGAATTTAATCCATGCCACAAATTAGACGCAGAGAGTAAACTAATTACAAGCGTTCGTCCTCTAAGTGACAAACCACGAGCAAATGGTTTCCACATGTCAAGTTTGACAGTAATATCCTCCTCCATCCCTTCCCAATTTTGTTTATAAAAATCCTTATTATTTCCAACAAAAGTACCCAAAACTTTTAAACCTTTATTATTCCACTTGAGACCAAGTGGACAATCATTTCTATTTTTCCAACTTCCCACCACAAACCTTCTGACTTTTGTCAATTAATTTTTGAATTAGAAGCTTTCTGGTATATATCTAACCAGAAAGACAACCTATCAAAATCAGAGTCCTGCGTTAACAGAGTATCCGAATCATCTGCATATGCAGATAAACAACTTTTCTTACCATCAGATAATGGAAGTTCAAGACCTGAAAGACCATCTTTTGACCTTAATTTATGCAAAAGAGGTTCAAGGCAAATGGCATATAATTGACCAGACAAGGAACATCCTTGTCGTAAACCTCTTTTAAAGTGAAAAGGAAAAATAAAGAGTTATTAATTTTAAGTAAACTATGTACATCTGTATAAATAGTTTTTATACATGATATAAAATAGTCGCCAAAACAGAAGGCTTCTAATGTCTTCATCAAATAACCATGATGAACACGATCAATAGCCTTCTCTTGGTCAAGGGAAACAATAGCAAGGGGGATATTTTCTTCGTTAGCATAACAAGTAGCGTCGGAAATAAAACGAATATTGTCACTGATATGACGACTGGGAACACAATAACTTTGATCGATATGTAATATATCCGGTAAAACGGTACGAAGTCTTAGAGAGAAAGCTCTTGTTACTATTTTATAATCACATCAGAGAAGAGACACTGGTCTCCAGTTTTTCAACAAACTACTGTCACCTTTATTTGGAATCACCGTCAGAACGGCTCTTCTGCACGAAAGTGGAAGTCTGTTTTCTTCAATAGAAGAAACAAAAACTTCATGCATATCTTTCCCAACAATGTTCCAAAAGGTCTTGTAAAATTCACTCGGCAGCCCATCAATACCACGGGAATTGTTATTATTCATTTTTAAAACGGCAGAGGACAATTCATCATAACTTATAACACTATCTAATGTTTATTTTTGGATTTCACTTATTGTAGGAAGCTCTTTCAAAATTTCATTTTGACAACCTTCATCAACAGGATTGGGGCTATACAAATCTGAGTAAAAGTTCTGGGCAAGTGTTTTTATTTCCTGATCTGAATCAGTTATACTGCCATCAGGCAATGTTAAATGGGATAATAGTTTCTTTGTACCACGTTTCTTTTCAAGATCAAAGAAATATTTTGTAGGTTTATCTGAATCATTAACATATTCAAATCTTGAACGAACCCAAGCACCACGGGCCTGGATTCGTTCAAGTTCGGATAACTGATTTTGCTTCTCAATTAAAATGGCATTGAGATCAGGGTTTGTTGCAATATTTGATTTTAATAACTCAATATCGGATTCTTAAAACTATCAAATTTACGTTTAAAATCATAATTCTTTTTAATAGTTCCTTTATTTTGTATTTTCCATGATCCCATCAATCTTGAACACACTTAAACTCAGATTTATGTAATTGCCAAGTAAGCCAAAAGTTATTTATCATGTCAACATACAATTTATCATCTAAAAGAGATGTATTTAAACACCAGTAAGCACTCTTGTGTTTACTTGGTATTTCTTTAAAATAAACAGGAACGTAATCATGATCAGAATATGAACATTGTTTTATTTCTGAAGATCGAATAAATTGACTATAATGTTTAGATATATAAATTTGATCGAGTCTTGCGGCGAGACCGTCATTTCTCGACCAGGAATAAGTTCTATCATACGGATGAATAACTGATGATGATTCGGGGTTTCTACGAAGGTCTATAAAATCTTGACAAAGTTGAAGTAAGTTTGATGTATACTCTAAACATTTTTCTACAGATTTTTTGTTGCTTTTGAGCTCAGCAAGTAATCGATCGAGCTCCTCAGTTGAAAGCTTTTGCTCAGTATCTACTACGATTTGAAACATATTTTGTTCTGATAAATCAGAGGATATAGATTCTATTTCTACACCCTCTTCCTCATTGTTGCTAAGTAAAATTTGGGATGAAGGGGGTAAATCCCATATACTAATATCATCTGGAGCAGATATAGCTTCAGTTGTAGGGGTTTTCATACTAATAGACGAAACACTGTTTTCTGCTTTTCGTTTAAGTGCAGACTTTGTTGGCAAAACATCATTCTGCCCTTTATCATTAGGAGCGTGGATGTCAACAATGACAGTGGAAACTGTAGATTCTTCCGTCTTTTTTTTACTTGAAACATTGTGTGGGGTTTTGGGAACATCAGATCAACTATCATAGGCTTTAATATCAGAATCCAAGACAACAGATTCCTCCGCCGTCCCAGTTTTGGGTACTCTTTCAGCAGAATACGGAATGTCTGTATTGGCTTCTGAATTTTTGCTTTCAGTTGTTGATCTGTTTTCGGGACATCTTATTTGAATGTGTCCAGTCTGTTTGCATTTGAAAAAGACAACATCGTCATTAACAAAAATTATATAACTTTGCCTTTGATAAAACCTATCAAAGTATGCATGAAGGTAATATTACATTGGAGTGGGGAATAAGATTTGACATGTTTTAGTGCTGGGATTTTAATATCCAGTGCAATGGGTTTTATATCAGAAATTATGCATCCATAAGGCATCAACTTGTCCTCGAGTAAATCATTTGGAATCAAAGGGGGACAATTAGACAAAGTAAGTTTTTTAGGGATTTTCACCAAACACTGAATGTCAACAAACTCATCCCCAATACTTAAGCCATTAGAACACAATTCTTCAACATCATCGAGATTTGATAAAAAAACTACAACCCCAGACCTCATACGAGAGGCAGCAAGTATGTTTTCTGGTTTGACAATATCGGCAATTGCAACAACATATTGCTCGATTGAAACAGACAGTATGTTTGTTAGTTTCACACCGTGTTGGAATTTGTATGCAATAAAAAGGAATATGTGGAGTTAGACCCAGAACTCAAAATGTATAGAGAGAAAGGAATTGTAAATGGTCTAGAAGTAGAAATGTTAAGGGATACGGGGTGTACTCAAACGTTAGTTCATGCAAGTCTTGTACCTGAAAGATTAATTTTACCAAATAGATGGGTTCATATATGTTTAGCCGATGGCAGTAGACGGAGGTTACCAGTTGCAAAGGTCCATATAAGTACTGGTAGTAAATCAGGTTACCTTGAAGTGGGTGTGGTGAACACACATCCTGAAAATGTTTTACTTGGACAAGATTTGTATAATAAGGCATTCATTTCAACAAGAGCACAAGTAAGGAGAAAAAACAATCAACAACAAATTGCATCACTAAATGTTGAAAAGTCTGGGGTGAAACCAAGAAATGTTGATTTATTACAGAACCATCTTAATGAGGGTGATTTGAGGTCAATATTTTCTGATACAGGTCACATTGTAGACAAAGACACTAACCTTAATTACCAGGAATGTGAAACTGCTGATAAGGGAATTGACACAGCTATTAACATTGATAAGCCAATTACTGATTTAGGTCCAGATGAAATACCTGACCTACAGAGAAAAGATGAAACATTAAGAAAAATATTTGAATTAGTTAAAAACAAACAGATTGAACAGAAGGGAGATGCTAAATTCTTTTTGAGTAATGGATTGTTATTCAGAAAGTGGTGCTCAAAGGGGAAAGGTCATATAATAGAGTACAAACAGTTAGTTGTCTCATTTTCAGGTCTTAAAGCAATATTGAAAATTGCACATGACATACCTTTGGCAGGTCATCTAGGTGTTGAGAAAACAAAAGCAGGGTTGTTGCAGAATTTTTATTGGCCAGGTGTTTTTGGAGATGTTGCCAAGTATTGTAAAACATGTGTTGTATGTCAGAAATCAGTTAAACGACCGAGGAATAATAAAGTGCCCCTGGTGTCTGTTGTGTTAGTATCAGAACCATTCAAAAAGGTTGCAATTGACATCACAGGTCCATTGCCTAAAAACAAGAAGGGTAATAGGTACATTTTAATGTTGGTTGATTATGCAACAAGGTACCCAGAGGCTGTAGCACTGCCTACAATAGACACTGAGACTATTGCAAATGAATTGGTCAATATTTTTAGTCATGTTGGATTACCAGATGAAATTTTGACAGATCAAGGTTCAAATTTTATCTCTCAGTTGATGAAAGATGTGTGTCGGTGTTTGTCAGTGAAGAAGTTGCAGACCCCCCCTTACCATCCTATGTGTAATAGATTGGTAGAGCGTTTTAATGGAGTCTCGAAGAGCAAGTTAAAGAAATATGTGTCAAAACAACCAAGTCTATGGGACACATATCTGCCATATCTATTATTTGCATATCGAGAGGTGCCACAGGCGTCAACTGGCTTTTCACCATTTGAACTGCTTTATGGACAAAAGGTAAAAGGCCCTTTAGGGTTAGTATTTGATAAATTGACTAAGGAGTACAAAGAGGATGAAAACTTAGTCAAGTATGTTCTAGAAATGAGAGATAAACTGTCTTCAATGGGTGAAGTGGCCCAGGAGAATAAGAAGCTGCAGCAAGAACGGCAAAAATATTATTATGATAAAAAGTCAAGGATGAGATCATATTCAGCTGGAAAGGTCATATAATAGACTACAAACAGTTAGTTGTCCCATTTTCAGGTCTTAAAGCAATATTGAAAATTGCACATGACATACCTTTGGCAGGTCATCTAGGTGTTGAGAAAACAAAAGCAGGGTTGTTGCAGAATTTTTATTGGCCAGGTGTTTTTGGAGATGTTGCCAAGTATTGTAAAACATGTGTTGTATGTCAGAAATCAGTTAAACGACCGAGGAATAATAAAGTGCCCCTGGTGTCTGTTGTGTTAGTATCAGAACCATTCAAAAAGGTTGCAATTGACATCACAGGTCCATTGCCTAAAAACAAGAAGGGTAATAGGTACATTTTAATGTTGGTTGATTATGCAACAAGGTACACAGAGGCTGTAGCACTGCCTACAATAGACACTGAGACTATTGCAAATGAATTGGTCAATATTTTTAGTCATGTTGGATTACCAGATGAAATTTTGACAGATCAAGGTTCAAATTTTACCTCTCAGTTGATGAAAGATGTGTGTCGGTGTTTGTCAGTGAAGAAGTTGCAAACCACCCCTTACCATCCTATTTGTAATAGATTGGTAGAGCGTTTTAATGGAGTCTTACCATAGTTAGAAAAATTAATGATGTCGATTATGAGATAAGAGTTGGAGGAAATAAAGGAATTCAAAGTGATCATGTGAATATGCCAAGAAAGTGGGAAGATAGAGGGAGTGCATTTCTCTGTATGGAGGAGAGTAGTGTGAGTTCTGAAGATGTCCCTTGTCTTCCATTGCAAAGTTTTCAGCAGGAGACATGGCAAAATGTCCACATTGATGAATCCTTAAATGGTAAACAAAGGCAAGAGGTTATTGACTTGCTGGAAGAGTTTCAGAATATCTTTACAGATTTACCAGGAAGGACCAACGTAATTGAACATGATATACAATTAGTTGGAAACAAAATAATCAGGCAAAAACAGTACCGTCTACCAGAAGCAAAGAAGGAATTTGTATAAGGAGAGAAATAGACCAACTGTTAGAGCAAGGTATCATTGTTGAATCCGTAAGCTCATTTGCTTCACCAGTAGTATTAGTCCCAAAGAAGGATCAAAGCACGAGAATGTGTATTGATTTTAGGAAGTTAAACAAAGTAACAAAATTTGATGCTTACGAAATAAAGATGATCGATGACTTGCTTGAGGAAGTTAGCAGAGCACATTATATTACAAAGCTTGATTTCTTTTAAGGGTATTATCAAATTCCCTTATCCGTGGGATCGAGAGATAAAACTGCATTTATTACACCATTTGGTTTATATGAATTTACAGTTATGCCTTTTGGATTAGCATCTGCACCAGCCAGCTTTATGAGGCTAATGGACTGTGTATTATCAGGTGCTAAAGATTATGCTCATTCATATTTTGATGACACCTCCGTATTAAGTCAAACATGGGGAACACATATTCAGAATTTGCGTGATGTTTTCGGGAGAATAAGACAAGCAAATTTTACTATAAAACCAAGTAAATGTCATATAGGAGGTAAAGAAGTTTCATTAGTCTGCCATATTGTAGGCAAAGGGAAAATATGAGTACAACCAGAAAAGGTAGACACATTACAAAAGTACAGACGACCAAAGACAAAGAAGGATGTGAGGTCATAACTTGGTTTGGCAAGGTATTATTGTACCCACATTAAGGATTTTTCTAAATTAGCCTTGCCTCTGACTGACTTAACCAGAAAGGGTAAACCAACCATCGTGGAATGGAATGACAGTTGTGAGAAATCATTTAATGATTTAAAGTGTGCATTGTCAACTAAGCCTGAGTTAAAGTCACCTGATTTTTGATAAACACTTTTACCTTCAAGTGGATGCTAGTGATTGAGGTTTAGGTGCTGTGTTAAGTCAGTTTGATGATGACGGTCATGACCATCCGGTAATGTACCTAAGTAGGAAATTATTAGACAGAGAGAGAAACTACCCTACTGTGGAAAAAGAATGCTTAGACATAGTGTGGGCTGTCCAACAGTTACAATATTATCTTCTTGGAAGAGAATTTACCATACAGACCAATCATGAGCCTTTGACCTGGTTAGAGAAGGTATAATGTAAGAATCAGAAACTCTTAAGATGGAGTTTGAACTTACAACAGTTTAATTTCAAAATTGAACATAAACCAGGAAAATAAAATGGAAATGCAGATGGATTGTCTAGGGGATTTGATTGAGGTTTGTTTTCTACTTTGTTTTATTTTATATTGTTTTTAATTTGTGAGGAAACTACTTTACTCAAAAGAAGGAGGGAGGAGTGTCACAAAGTGAAAACTTCACTGATTGTATGTACATGTATAAATTTATTATCTCATTAATTAGTCTATAACCTTAGGATAATCTTTTGAAGCTGGACCGTTGTAAGTATTAATGCATCCAGAGGGAATACATGTTATCTCTAGAAGTGATTAAGGATTTTTATTTGTTTTGACTAGCCAGTATTAAACTTTATGTGACCACATGTTAAGAATTAATTACCCAAATAATGTTTCCACTTTGAATTTTAATTTAGGGAAAGGGAGAACTGATTAGGCTTAGGGACAGTTCAGATGTGGGCCTTTGTTAAGAGAGAGATGTTAATTATAATCTATATACTTATACATATGGATGTACATTTTATGTAATAGTATAGAATAAATGTGTATTCTGAAGGTGATGTCTACTTTGAATTTAGTAATCAGTTACGTTACAAGCAATGGTTGTGACAGTAATCCAATATAGATCATGTGCCTGTCAACAGTGAGGTCGTGGGTTTGACTCTCACTTAAGACAGGGTGCACTCGACTCCAATCTTAATTGAAAAAAAGATTGCCAATTTTCCTACCAAAGGTCACTGGTTTTTACCTTGTACTCCAGCTTCCTTCCCCAATAAGAACTGAAAAAGGGCAAGTTTGCTAAATGTGTTGCAGAAACTAAATAAGAAACATATTGTGTGATAGAGTTAGTTATGGGAAATAATAATAATCATCCAAGGCCACAGTTAAAATAAAATTTGATTGTCGTGATTTTATTGCCGTCTCAATAGGTGGGTCGGTAGGTAGGGAAAATATTTATTTAGCTGCCAGACAAATTATTAAGCAAACAAATAAATAAAATGTTGACTGAGTATCAAATCTAAACATATACTTGTACCTATAATTCAGTAGTCACAACACTCTACAAAAGCAGGGAAGTGGCTTCTCCTTGGCAATCAAACAGGAGAAGTGAGGCCGTGATAGGAGACACTAGGTAGAAGTCAGGGAGACCATAACAATTCTTAATTTCGCAGACATTACATAATTTTTTCTTTTATTTACATTTTTTTTTTATAATTGTGGATTTCCAGGATTACTTCTGAAGTTGCTACAGGTGGCCAAATGTCCCTGCCGCTGCAGTATCAAACTGACTAAGAGGCGTGAGAAAATAAAATGGAAAAATTTTTTTTTGGTGATTCATTTAGTTTTGGGTCGAAATAATAAGCATTTAATATATGAACTGTTTTGACATATATTTGGGAAGAGGTAAGCAACTACATGAAACCAGAGGCTCTTAAGTGCCTATATTGCTCACCTGATTTTATAGGCAATGAAGATGGCATTTCCCTGGTGTTAAAGAATTAGTCCTGTAATTTTCAATAAACTTAAAAGAGCACCATCCAAGCAATATTACTAGAAAGTTTTGTTTCCATTGGTTAATCAGTTTCAGAAAAGAAACCTAATAAAACTTTTTCCCATAGGGTCTACTGTTAATCTATGTAATGCTGTGGTGGTCATTTTGATTTTCCTATTAGCATAAAAAACATAAACTTCAAAGAGGACCATCAATATTGCTAGTAAGTTTTTTTTTTCCATTGGATAACCGGTTAAAGGGTCCTATGTTAAACTAAGTCCGGCGGTGGCAGCCATTTTGATTTTCCAATTGCCATAAAAAACACAAACTTTATAGAGAACCATGCAAACAATATTGCTAGTAAGTCTGTGTTTCCATTCGTTAACTGGTTTCAGAGAAGATGCCTTTTAAAACATTTTCCCATAGGGTCTTATGTTAAACTAAGTCCTTTGCTGGCGGCCATTTTGAATTTCCAGTTGGCAAAGAATACATAAACTTTATAAAGGACCTTCCAAACAATATTGCTAGTAAGTTTTGTTTTAATTGGTTAAACGGTTTCAGAGAAGCCCTTTTAAACTTTTTTCCCATAGGGTCCTATGTTAAACTAAGTCTTGCGGTGGCGGCCATAGTGGTTTACCAATCCAAATAAAAAACACAAACTTTGTAAAGGTCCATCCAATGAACATTATGGCCAAGTTTGGTTTCAATTGGCCAAGTGGTTTCAGAGAAGAAGATCAAAATGTAAAAAGTTTACAGACGCTGACGACAACGACAATGACGACGACAGACCCAAAGTGATAACAATAGCTCTTTGGGTCAGGTGAGCTAAAAACTTCACCAGAATGTGAAACTCTAGTAGAGTGCTTGATGAAATTTACTTAATTATTGTTCAATATTGCTAAACGGTCAAATTCCCATAACTCATAAAAAATTTGACAAATCTAAATGGTGGTAGTTCACATCTACAGATCACAACAATTAATCCTATTAAATATCAAAGCAAAGCATTAAACGGTTTCAGAGATGCATCCACAAGATCTTCCATAGTGTTATATTGCTGAAATAGTCAGTGCCATAACTCTTAAAAAATTTAATGAATCAAAACGGTGGTAAACTATGCACATCTATACATCATTACAATTAATGCAACCAAACATCAAAGGAATCTGCCAAACAGTTTCAGAGGAGATGCGTCCATGCACATCTACATATAATGTACTTCCTTTGTGTTAAGTTTCATTAAATTTAATCAAGCGGTTTAGGAGGAGTAGCTGGTAACAAGTTTGAGGGGGTATGATGACAGTATAGTATGCACATCTACCCATCATAACTATTAATCCTACCAAATATCAAAGCAATTTGTCAGGCGATTTCAGAGGACATGCGTCAACAAGATCTATTATCGTATTATTTTGCTGAAATGGTCAAAGTCACATAACTCCTACAAAAGTTGACAAATAAAAATGACTGTATAGTATGCACATCATCTGATCATAACAATAAATCCTACCAAATATCAAAGCAATTAGTCAATTGGTTTCAGAGGAGTTGTGTGATGAACAGACGCAGACCATTACTAGGTCTATAAATAGAATAAAAATACATTAAACCCACAAATAATTCTTTAGTTCAGCACATTTCCATTTGCACACTGTTGTGCCAAATTGCTTCATGTGACACCCATCAACAGAAATTATCGTTATGTCAATAATGATATAATAATAATACGATATAATGATAATATCTTTGTTGTTCTTTGAAATGCAGCTCGTATATTTATCAAAGAAAAATGTTAAAATATAATAAATTTTGAAAGACCTGAAAGTTTGAAACCAATTAAAAGTGATAGTTTATCAAACAGTTACAATTTTTCATTATTGGCAGTTGTACTTTACTTTTCTTTATTGTGCACTTTGGTAATTGGACATATCCGGGAAATAAACAAATGGTGCATAATCCATTTGCAACATGTAAATCAATTGAAAACCAGAGGCTCTTAAGAGCCTGTATCGCTCACCGGATTTTATAGGAAATGAAGATGGCATTTCCCTGATGTTAAAATTAGTCCTGTAATTTTCAATAAACTTTAATTAGGACCATCCAAACAATATTACTAGAAAGCTTTGTTTCATTGGTTAACCGGTTGTATAGAGAAGATTTTTTTTATTTGCCCATAGGGTCCAATGTTAAACTAAGTCCTGCGGCGGTGGTGGCCATTTTGAATTTCCAATTGCCATAAAAAACATAAACTTTATAAAGGACCATCCAAACAATATTGCTAGTAAGTTTTTGTTTCAATTGATTAACCGGTTTCAGAGAAGAAGCCTTTAAAAACTTTTTCCCATAGGGTCCTATGTTAAACTAAGTCCTGCGATAGCGGCCATTTTGAATTTCCAATTGCCATAAAAAACATAAACTTTATAGAGGACCATCCAAACAATATTGCTAGTAAGTTTTTGTTTCCATTGATTAACCGGTTTCAGAGAAGAAGCCTTTTAAAACTTTTTCCCATAGGGTCCTATGTTAAACTAAGTCCTGCGGTAGCGGCCATTTTGAATTTCCAGTTGCCATAAAAAACATAAACTTTATAGAGGAATATCCAAACAATATTGCTAGTAAGTTTTGTTTTGATTGGTTAAAGGGTTTCAGAGAAGAAGCCCTTTTAAAGTTTTTTCTCATAGGGTTGAATGTTAAACCAAGTCCTGCGGTGGCGGCCATTTTGAATTTCCGATTGGGATAAAAAAACATTAACTTTATAGAGGACCATCCAAACAATATTGCTAGTAAGTTTTGTTTCCATTGGTTGACCGGTTTCAGAAAAGAAGCCTTTCAAACTTTTTCCCATAGGGTCCTATGTTAAATTAAGTCCTGCGGTGGCAGCCATTTTGAATATCCAATTGTCATAAAAAACACAAACTTTATAGAGGACCATCTAAACAATATTGCTAGTAAGTTTTTGTTTCCATTGATTAACCGGTTTCATAGAAGAAGCCTTTTAAAACTTTTTCCCATAGAGTTCTATGTTAAACTAAGTCCTGCGGTGGCGGCCATTTTGAATTTCCAATTCCCATCAAAAACACAAACTTTATAGAGGACCATCCAAACAATATTGCTAGTAAGTTTTGTTTTGATTGGTTAAACGGTTTCAGAGAAGAAGCCCTTTTAAACTTTTTTCCCATAGGGTCCTATGTTAAACTAAGTCTTGAGGTGGCGGCCATATTGGTTTACCAATCAAAATAAAAAACACAAACTTTGTAAAGGTCCATCCAATGAACATTATGGCCAAGTTTGGTTTCAATTGGCCAAGTGGTTTCAGAGAAGAAGATTAAAATGTAAAAAGTTTACAGACGACGACGACGACGGACGCAAAGTGATAACAATAGCTCACATGACCCTATGGGTCAGGTGAGCTAAAAATTGAAGAATGTGTCCATGGGACACGGATGCCCCCGCTAAGTAAGTCCCAAACATGAAGTAGTTGTCCACAGGTCTAAAAGTCGCTTAGGACGTACAACTTGTGATACTTAACCACCCTGCCAAATTTCAAATTGTTCTAATGTACCGTTTCTGAGTAAAGCTTGACGGAAATTTTCATACTCATGTTAACACATTTTCATATCGGCCCAGTCGCAAACAGGAAGTAGTTGTCCAACAGGTCTGAAAGTCGCTTAGGACGTACAACTTGTGATACTGAACCACCCTGCCAAATTTCAAATTGTTCTTGTGTACGGTTTCTGAGAAAAGCTTGACGGAAATTTTCATACTCATGTTAACACATTTTCATATCGGCCCAGTCGCAAACAGGAAGTAGTTGTCCGACAGGTCTGAAATTTGCTTAGGACATACAACTTGTGATACTGAACTACCCTGCCAAATTTCAAATTGTTCTGATGTACGGTTTCTGAGAAAAGCTTGACAGAAATTTTCATTCTCATGTTAACACATTTTCATATCGGCCAAGTCCCAAACAGGAAGTAGTTGTCTGACAGGTCTGAAAGTCGCTTGGGATGTACAACTTGTGATACTGAACCACCTTGTCAAATTTCAAATTGTTCTCATGTACGGTTACTGAGAAAAGCTTGACAGAAATTTTCATACTTGTGTTAACACATTTTCATATCGGCCCAGTCCCAAACAGGAAGTAGACAGTAGTTGTCCGACAGGTCTGAAAGTCGCTTAGGACGTACAACTTGTGATACTGAACCACCTTGTCAAATTTCAAATTGTTCTGATGTACGGTTTCTGAGAAAAGCTTGACGGAAATTTTCATACTTGTGTTAACACATTTTGATATCGGCCCAGTCCCAAACAGGAAGTAGTTGTCCGACAGGTCTGAAAGACGCTTAGGACATACAACTTGTGATACTGAACAACCCTGCCAAATTTCAAATTGTTCTCATGTACGGTTTCTGAGAAAAGCTTGACGGAAATTTGTACATACAGACAGACGTATTTACGTACAAATGAAGTCCCAAACAGGAAGTAGTTGTCCGACAGGTCTGAAATTCGCTTAGGACATATAACTTGTGATACTGAACCACTCTGCCAAATTTAAAATTGTTCTCATGTACGGTTTCTGAGAAAAGATTGACGGAAATTTGTTCGGACGTACGTACGTACGGACGGACATGTGTAAAACTTAATGACCCCCGACATGTCGTAGCGGGGGCATAAAAAAAATTTCATATGACAACGGCTCTGTAAATGAACTTTGACTGAGGGAGAGGAAAATAGTTCTTATTTTGATATTTGACTGCGCCAAACTGTAGCATAGACAGTGGATTTATTATTCAATGGAATTTTAATATTGGAGCTGTATTTAACCAGAGGCTCTTAAGAGCCTGTATCGCTCACTGGATTTTATAGGAAATGAAGATGGCATTTCCCTGATGTTAAAGTTAGTCCTGTAATTTTCAATTAATTAGGACCATCCAAACAATATTACTAGAAAGCTTTGTTTCATTGGTTAACCGGTTGTATAGAGAAGATTTTTTTTATTTGCCCATAGGGTCCAATGTTAAACTAAGTCCTGCGGCGGTGGTGGCCATTTTGAATTTCCAATTGCCATAAAAAACATAAACTTTATAAAGGACCATCCAAACAATATTGCTAGTAAGTTTTTGTTTCAATTGATTAACCGGTTTCAGAGAAGAAGCCTTTAAAAACTTTTTCCCATAGGGTCCTATGTTAAACTAAGTCCTGGGTAGTGGCCATTTTGAATTTCCAATTGCCATAAAAAACATAAACTTTATAGAGGACCATCCAAACAATATTGCTAGTAAGTTTTGTTTTGATTGGTTAAACAGTTTCAGAGAAGAAGCCCTTTTAAACTTTTTTCTCATTATAGGGTTGAATGTTAAACCAAGTCCTGCGGTGGCGGCCATTTTGAATTTCCGATTGGGATAAAAAAACATTAACTTTATAGAGGACCATCCAAACAATATTGCTAGTAAGTTTTGTTTCCATTGGTTGACCGGTTTCAGAGAAGAAGCCTTTCAAACTTTTTCCCATAGGGTCCTATGTTAAATTAAGTCCTGCGGTGGCAGCCATTTTGAATTTCCAATTGCCATAAAAAACACAAACTTTATAGAGGACCATCTAAACAATATTGCTAGTAAGTTTTTGTTTCCATTGATTAACCGGTTTCAGAGAAGAAGCCTTTTAAAACTTTTTCCCATAGAGTTCTATGTTAAACTAAGTCCTGCGGTGGCGGCCATTTTGAATTTCCAATTCCCATCAAAAACACAAACTTTATAGAGGACCATCCAAACAATATTGCTAGTAAGTTTTGTTTTGATTGGTTAAACGGTTTCAGAGAAGAAGCCCTTTTAAACTTTTTTCCCATAGGGTCCTATGTTAAACTAAGTCTTGAGGTGGCGGCCATATTGGTTTACCAATCAAAATAAAAAACACAAACTTTGTAAAGGTCCATCCAATGAACATTATGGCCAAGTTTGGTTTCAATTGGCCAAGTGGTTTCAGAGAAGAAGATTAAAATGTAAAAAGTTTACAGACGACGACGACGACGACGGACGCAAAGTGATAACAATAGCTCACATGACCCTTTGGGTCAGGTGAGCTAAAAATTGAAGAATGTGTCCATGGGACACGGATGCCCCCGCTAAGTAAGTCCCAAACATGAAGTAGTTGTCCAACAGGTCTAAAAGTCGCTTAGGACGTACAACTTGTGATACTTAACCACCCTGCCAAATTTCAAATTGTTCTAATGTACCGTTTCTGAGTAAAGCTTGACGGAAATTTTCATACTCATGTTAACACATTTTCATATCGGCCCAGTCGCAAACAGGAAGTAGTTGTCCGACAGGTCTGAAAGTCGCTTAGGACGTACAACTTGTGATACTGAACCACCCTGCCAAATTTCAAATTGTTCTTGTGTACGGTTTCTGAGAAAAGCTTGACGGAAATTTTCATACTCATGTTAACACATTTTCATATCGGCCCAGTCGCAAACAGGAAGTAGTTGTCCGACAGGTCTGAAATTTGCTTAGGACATACAACTTGTGATACTGAACTACCCTGCCAAATTTCAAATTGTTCTGATGTACGGTTTCTGAGAAAAGCTTGACAGAAATTTTCATTCTCATGTTAACACATTTTCATATCGGCCAAGTCCCAAACAGGAAGTAGTTGTCCGACAGGTCTGAAAGTCGCTTGGGATGTACAACTTGTGATACTGAACCACCTTGTCAAATTTCAAATTGTTCTCATGTACGGTTACTGAGAAAAGCTTGACAGAAATTTTCATACTTGTGTTAACACATTTTCATATCGGCCCAGTCCCAAACAGGAAGTAGACAGTAGTTGACCGACAGGTCTGAAAGTCGCTTAGGACGTACAACTTGTGATACTGAACCACCTTGTCAAATTTCAAATTGTTCTGATGTACGGTTTCTGAGAAAAGCTTGACGGAAATTTTCATACTTGTGTTAACACATTTTGATATCGGCCCAGTCCCAAACAGGAAGTAGTTGTCCGACAGGTCTGAAAGACGCTTAGGACATACAACTTGTGATACTGAACAACCCTGCCAAATTTCAAATTGTTCTCATGTACGGTTTCTGAGAAAAGCTTGACGGAAATTTGTACATACAGACAGACGTATTTACGTACAAATGAAGTCCCAAACAGGAAGTAGTTGTCCGACAGGTCTGAAATTCGCTTAGGACATATAACTTGTGATACTGAACCACTCTGCCAAATTTAAAATTGTTCTCATGTACGGTTTCTGAGAAAAGATTGAGGGAAATTTGTTCGGACGTACGTACGTACGTACGTACGGACATGTGTAAAACTTAATGACCCCCGACATGTCGTAGCGGGGGCATAAAAAAAATTTCATATGACAACGGCTCTGTAAATGAACTTTGACTGAGGGAGAGGAAAATAGTTCTTATTTTGATATTTGACTGCGCCAAACTGTAGCATAGACAGTGGATTTATTATTCAATGGAATTTTAATATTGGAGCTGTATTTAACCAGAGGCTCTTAAGAGCCTGTATCGCTCACCTGATTTTATAGGAAATGAAGATGGCATTTCCCTGATGTTAAAGTTAGTCCTGTAATTTTCAATTAATTAGGACCATCCAAACAATATTACTAGAAAGCTTTGTTTCATTGGTTAACCGGTTGTATAGAGAAGATTTTTTTTATTTGCCCATAGGGTCCAATGTTAAACTAAGTCCTGCGGCGGTGGTGGCCATTTTGAATTTCCAATTGCCATAAAAAACATAAACTTTATAAAGGACCATCCAAACAATATTGCTAGTAAGTTTTTGTTTCAATTGATTAACCGGTTTCAGAGAAGAAGCCTTTAAAAACTTTTTCCCATAGGGTCCTATGTTAAACTAAGTCCTGGGTAGTGGCCATTATGAATTTCCAATTGCCATAAAAAACATAAACTTTATAGAGGACCATCCAAACAATATTGCTAGTAAGTTTTGTTTTGATTGGTTAAACAGTTTCAGAGAAGAAGCCCTTTTAAACTTTTTTCTCATTATAGGGTTGAATGTTAAACCAAGTCCTGCGGTGGCGGCCATTTTGAATTTCCGATTGGGATAAAAAAACATTAACTTTATAGAGGACCATCCAAACAATATTGCTAGTAAGTTTTGTTTCCATTGGTTGACCGGTTTCAGAGAAGAAGCCTTTCAAACTTTTTCCCATAGGGTCCTATGTTAAATTAAGTCCTGCGGTGGCAGCCATTTTGAATTTCCAATTGCCATAAAAAACACAAACTTTATAGAGGACCATCTAAACAATATTGCTAGTAAGTTTTTGTTTCCATTGATTAACCGGTTTCAGAGAAGAAGCCTTTTAAAACTTTTTCCCATAGAGTTCTATGTTAAACTAAGTCCTGCGGTGGCGGCCATTTTGAATTTCCAATTCCCATCAAAAACACAAACTTTATAGAGGACCATCCAAACAATATTGCTAGTAAGTTTTGTTTTGATTGGTTAAACGGTTTCAGAGAAGAAGCCCTTTTAAACTTTTTTCCCATAGGGTCCTATGTTAAACTAAGTCTTGAGGTGGCGGCCATATTGGTTTACCAATCAAAATAAAAAACACAAACTTTGTAAAGGTCCATCCAATGAACATTATGGCCAAGTTTGGTTTCAATTGGCCAAGTGGTTTCAGAGAAGAAGATTAAAATGTAAAAAGTTTACAGACGACGACGACGGACGCAAAGTGATAACAATAGCTCACATGACCCTTTGGGTCAGGTGAGCTAAAAATTGAAGAATGTGTCCATGGGACACGGATGCCCCCGCTAAGTAAGTCCCAAACATGAAGTAGTTGTCCAACAGGTCTAAAAGTCGCTTAGGACGTACAACTTGTGATACTTAACCACCCTGCCAAATTTCAAATTGTTCTAATGTACCGTTTCTGAGTAAAGCTTGACGGAAATTTTCATACTCATGTTAACACATTTTCATATCGGCCCAGTCGCAAACAGGAAGTAGTTGTCCGACAGGTCTGAAAGTCGCTTAGGACGTACAACTTGTGATACTGAACCACCCTGCCAAATTTCAAATTGTTCTTGTGTACGGTTTCTGAGAAAAGCTTGACGGAAATTTTCATACTCATGTTAACACATTTTCATATCGGCCCAGTCGCAAACAGGAAGTAGTTGTCCGACAGGTCTGAAATTTGCTTAGGACATACAACTTGTGATACTGAACTACCCTGCCAAATTTCAAATTGTTCTGATGTACGGTTTCTGAGAAAAGCTTGACAGAAATTTTCATTCTCATGTTAACACATTTTCATATCGGCCAAGTCCCAAACAGGAAGTAGTTGTCCGACAGGTCTGAAAGTCGCTTGGGATGTACAACTTGTGATACTGAACCACCTTGTCAAATTTCAAATTGTTCTCATGTACGGTTACTGAGAAAAGCTTGACAGAAATTTTCATACTTGTGTTAACACATTTTCATATCGGCCCAGTCCCAAACAGGAAGTAGACAGTAGTTGACCGACAGGTCTGAAAGTCGCTTAGGACGTACAACTTGTGATACTGAACCACCTTGTCAAATTTCAAATTGTTCTGATGTACGGTTTCTGAGAAAAGCTTGACGGAAATTTTCATACTTGTGTTAACACATTTTGATATCGGCCCAGTCCCAAACAGGAAGTAGTTGTCCGACAGGTCTGAAAGACGCTTAGGACATACAACTTGTGATACTGAACAACCCTGCCAAATTTCAAATTGTTCTCATGTACGGTTTCTGAGAAAAGCTTGACGGAAATTTGTACATACAGACAGACGTATTTACGTACAAATGAAGTCCCAAACAGGAAGTAGTTGTCCGACAGGTCTGAAATTCGCTTAGGACATATAACTTGTGATACTGAACCACTCTGCCAAATTTAAAATTGTTCTCATGTACGGTTTCTGAGAAAAGATTGACGGAAATTTGTTCGGACGTACGTACGTACGTACGTACGGACATGTGTAAAACTTAATGACCCCCGACATGTCGTAGCGGGGGCATAAAAAAAATTTCATATGACAACGGCTCTGTAAATGAACTTTGACTGAGGGAGAGGAAAATAGTTCTTATTTTGATATTTGACTGCGCCAAACTGTAGCATAGACAGTGGATTTATTATTCAATGGAATTTTAATATTGGAGCTGTATTTAACCAGAGGCTCTTAAGAGCCTGTATTGCTCACCTGATTTTATAGGAAATGAAGATGGCATTTCCCTGATGTTAAAGTTAGTCCTGTAATTTTCAATTAATTAGGACCATCCAAACAATATTACTAGAAAGCTTTGTTTCATTGGTTAACCGGTTGTATAGAGAAGATTTTTTTTATTTGCCCATAGGGTCCAATGTTAAACTAAGTCCTGCGGCGGTGGTGGCCATTTTGAATTTCCAATTGCCATAAAAAACATAAACTTTATAAAGGACCATCCAAACAATATTGCTAGTAAGTTTTTGTTTCAATTGATTAACCGGTTTCAGAGAAGAAGCCTTTAAAAACTTTTTCCCATAGGGTCCTATGTTAAACTAAGTCCTGGGTAGTGGCCATTTTGAATTTCCAATTGCCATAAAAAACATAAACTTTATAGAGGACCATCCAAACAATATTGCTAGTAAGTTTTGTTTTGATTGGTTAAACAGTTTCAGAGAAGAAGCCCTTTTAAACTTTTTTCTCATAGGGTTGAATGTTAAACCAAGTCCTGCGGTGGCGGCCATTTTGAATTTCCGATTGGGATAAAAAAACATTAACTTTATAGAGGACCATCCAAACAATATTGCTAGTAAGTTTTGTTTCCATTGGTTGACCGGTTTCAGAGAAGAAGCCTTTCAAACTTTTTCCCATAGGGTCCTATGTTAAATTAAGTCCTGCGGTGGCAGCCATTTTGAATTTCCAATTGCCATAAAAAACACAAACTTTATAGAGGACCATCTAAACAATATTGCTAGTAAGTTTTTGTTTCCATTGATTAACCGGTTTCAGAGAAGAAGCCTTTTAAAACTTTTTCCCATAGAGTTCTATGTTAAACTAAGTCCTGTGGTGGCGGCCATTTTGAATTTCCAATTCCCATCAAAAACACAAACTTTATAGAGGACCATCCAAACAATATTGCTAGTAAGTTTTGTTTTGATTGGTTAAACGGTTTCAGAGAAGAAGCCCTTTTAAACTTTTTTCCCATAGGGTCCTATGTTAAACTAAGTCTTGAGGTGGCGGCCATATTGGTTTACCAATCAAAATAAAAAACACAAACTTTGTAAAGGTCCATCCAATGAACATTATGGCCAAGTTTGGTTTCAATTGGCCAAGTGGTTTCAGAGAAGAAGATTAAAATGTAAAAAGTTTACAGACGCCGACCACGACGACGACGCCGCCGCCGCCGCCGACGACGACGACGCCGACGGACGCAAAGTGATAACAATAGCTCACATGACCCTTTGGGTCAGGTGAGCTAAAAAGCAGTTTCATATAGAATTTATAAATAAATTTATTCAGATAATTTATTAAATGTATTGGGTATTTTTTTATCTGATTGTTCAAAGCCTATTTCTGGACTATTTTATGGGTGTAAGGTAGTTTCCATGAGTACCCTTCGAATTTTCTAAATTTGCACAATTTTTTATCTGACATGGCACCCTGAAAATTTAATGTGATATACGTGAAATTATTCCGGTCGTTTTGAGGGGTATCTCATTACTCAACGAAACTTGATGCCTAAGTGAGAGCACAAAATGTCAATAGTTTCCCCTATACAAAAATAATTAAGAGGCCGTTGTCAAGTTGAAGTGTTGATTTTTTACTTTGTTGTCTAAAAGTTTGTATGTCAATGATGTTATTAGTTCAGCCACTGCAGCTATAAAGCTGTAACTTTCACTTTATTCTGTCAGATAACAGTAAACAATTAAAAAATACATCTTTCTGTCTAAATTTTACTCAAAAACATTAAAATTTATGGTTTTAAACAGTAAGTTACATGGCCTTGAATGGCATAAAATTGTCAGATTTCCTTGTAGACAGAAACAACAAAGAATTTAAGAAAAAATTGCTAAATTACTCAATGGAAAACAGAAGCGAAAACTAATTTAGTTATTAAACACTATTGCAACCAAATAAATTTAACTTTGAACAAAACCAAAAAAAAAAAAATACCTGTGTGTACTTCAACCCTTTAGAACAGCAAAACATAGCACATGGGAAATCTGCGAGAAAAGGTTCTATATGATATTGCTCACAAATGTACTTTCAACCAAATCCATGATACTGTTTACCCAAAAAGCATGCAAAGCCAGTAAAATATGGTTTGTATTTTATTTATATCATTAATTTTTGTCTGAAAAACTGATCCAGTAGCACCAGATAGAGTCGGGTCATAATCTAGCACGCACTTTTCCCCCCAAACAAATTATGATTGCATGACCATTTCTACAAGATGTATTTAAATCCAGCATTTTTCCTCAAATGCTTAATTTTACCAAGGGGAAACACTTGTAATCAACATTCATATTTCTACCTTTTAGCAATTAACAAAATAGACACTAATAAAGTTAAAACCTTGTCAACCAAGGGAGATCTTTTATTGTAAATATATGAAATTGATCCATATTTAAAGAACAAAATTAGAAGATAATAATCTGATTCCTATTTTAGAAATTCAATCACAGAAATGTCTTCATGAGATTACAAAGATAGCCTTAAACATTGTTTGTGGGGGGGGGGGGGGGTGCACATGTAGATGGAAAAAAGCCAGGATATGCGCATATATATATAAAAATGACATATCAGTAGGTGGAGTGGTTTCATTTGGTAACCATGGACCTTGTACACAATAAATGCACTCGGTTACTAATTTTAAAAACATGTTTTTTTGCTTTCACAATTTATTTCAAATTCTTGTATTGATGTTTACTTGTTTACAATATATGGTTGCAACATATAGCATTATGACGTCAGTTTGAATGATGTCATAAAGGGTACTTCAAAACTGTGTAAATCTCTTTTTTCAGAAACTTCTTTGGAAATATTGCTATTAACCTATTAATAATCAGTTAATCTGTTTAAGAATGTTTGATTGTGAAATTAATACAAAAATTAGAAAGTAAATGTAAAAATTTGTTCTAAAAGATAAGTAATGTGCCCATTTTTCTTCTTAAAAAGGTAAAATTTTTATAACTTTGGAATTCAGTATTGATATTATTTAAAAATATAGCCTTCCTATGGTTTATTATGACATATATATAGGTGCGAAAGCAAAAACTTATCATCCAGCTATAGATATAATGACACATGAAAATTGTTGATTTTTTTTTAAATCGAGTGTTGAGTTGAACAATTGAAAGCGTTAAAGTTTGTTCATAAAACAGGTTGAAACGGCTTTATTTTATTTCGGAATGAGATGAAACTTGGTAGATTTGCTGGTAATATGGGGAACAAAAATAAAATACAGTAAAAAGTGTGAAAATTGAAAATTTTGTTATCAATTTGACAACAGCTCTGTAAATGATCTTTGACTGAGGAAAATAGTTCTTATTTTGATATTTGACTGCGCCAAACTGTAGCATAGACAGTGGATTTATTATTCAATGGAATTTTAATATTGGAGCTGTATTTAAAAAGCAGTTTCATATAGAATTTATAAATAAATTTATTCAGATAATTTATTAAATGTATTGGGCATTTTTTTATCTGATTGTTCATAGCCTAATTCTGGACTATTTTATTGGTGTAAGGGAGTTTCCATGATTACCCCGGATTTTCTAAATTTGCAAAAAATTTTATCTGACATGGCACCCCGAAAATTTAATGTGATATAAGTGAAATTATTCCGGTCGTTTTGAGGGGTATCTCATTACTCAAAGAAACTTGGTGCCTAAGTGAGAGCACAAAATGTCAATAGTTTCCCCTATAAAAAAATAATTAAGAGGCCGTTGTCATATGCAGATTCTTTGCGGTTTTTATTGGAATTACATATGTACTGATAAAGTGGTAGTCTGTGGGAATTAGTTGGACCAGATATACAATACAAATACATGTATCTTTTGCATACAATTGAGCGACTTGAGTGAAATAACAGGGCTTACTTCACTTTTGAGGTGCCTTAGGTTGACTACAAGTCCCAGAAAGGCCACTTTTTCACCACTTCACTTAGTGTGGTGAGACTTGGGGCCTATGTAATCAGTATGGGAAAGGGGGAAAATTTATAACTGTTAAGAATTTCAAGTATCAATTGAATGAATATATATAGGATCTTACATTAGTACAAGTGGATTATCTGATTTCTCCAATCGAGATAGTTAAATTATGGAATTTTAAGTCCAAGCCTTGGCGAGGACTTAAATTTCCATAATTTAACTATCGAGATTTGAGAAATCCAATAATAACCCAGACAGCCAGCAAGGGCAAACAAATAAATTTTATTATAGGCCCAATATTAAGATTTGGTTTGGTAGATGGGAAAGAGCACATCATGATAAAACTTTATCATAATTGCAAGCTTTAGTAGACTGCTTGATAAAAATATTAAATAGTAAATATTATTTAACTTGACAATCAAAATGCCTTAACTGTACCCACATATACACATCTTAAAACTTAAGCCTATCAGATATCAAACTACTCTGTTAAGCAGCTTATGAGAAGTTGCATCCACAAAATCTACCATTGTATTACATTGCTGAAATGGTGAGTTACAAAACTCCTATTAAATATGACAAATCAAAATGCTGTTAGAGTATGTGCCTCTACACATCATTACAATTAATCCTATCAAATATCAAAACAATGTTTCAAGCCATTTCAGAAGAGATTCATACACAAGATCTATCATTGTATCATATTGCTGTAATGGTCAAAATCCCATAACTTCTAATCACTTTGGCAATATAGCATGCATATCAACACATGATAAAAATTATCATACCAAATATCAAAGCATTCTGCCAAGCAGTTTCATAGGACCTGAAATGGACAAGGTCTCTTAACTCATATAAATAAAAAGATGGTAGAAATGAAATGGACAAAGTCCAATAACTCCTACAAATTTGTCTAATCATAATGACATTGAGTTGGCACATTTACGCATCATAACAATTAATCACACCAAATATAAAAGCACTTTCAGAGGAGATGCATTAACAAAATGCTGTAAACAGACAGCCAGATGGACAAAAAGCAATACTATATCCTTCTAATGCTTCATGGCAGGGAGGGGGAATTATAAAAATAAGAGAAGCTTCTTAGTTAAAGCCCAACTGTACCTAATACTTCCAATTTGTAAAACTGCTTCTGCCACCCAACACAACATATGTAAACAGCTTCATCACATTTCTGTAAATCAGACAGTTTCAAGTGATAATCTCCTTCAGCATGGTCTCCAACAATGGATACTCTGTCCTCTAACGATGGGTCTGTAATATCGTTTCCATCACTTATTTGTAAGACTTTATAATCAACCACACGTAGCCAAATTACTCTAGTTGTTTTGCCCTTACCAGGACATTTAAGGACTTTTGTGGATCCTTTTTTTCCAGACTGTACAGCAGCATAAAAGACTGCAAAAACACAAAGAATATGCTTTAAAACCTACTTCATAAAGAAATCTTAATGAAAGCTTAACACAATTTACACGAGATCTCACATACCTTGCATTTTTAAGGATCAACTTCTCACAAATCTTATTATCATTATTAATATTTTTTATATTACTAAAAAGTACTAAAAAGTATAAACATTTCTTAAAAAATATCTAAAACAGAAAAATGTTTAAGCTTAAAGATGCTTCCCTTACATCTAATGGAAATATAGTACAACAGACTGTTTGCTTTGATTAATTCCTGTGTGGACACAGAATAATATCTCGTCTTCATTCCACATTAGTAGTTAAAAAATTAATAAATGACAAACATAAAAAAACATTATATTTTCATCATCAATAAATATATGTCACATAATTCTTATGCAGTCATTATTTCACACAGACCCAAAACCTTCTTCCAAGAAAATGTAAATCATTTACCAATTATAATGGCACTTGTTTTGCAACCTGGCATTTTGTGACTTTTATGATTTTTATTATTGTAGGGCTGTGAAAATCTAACAACATTACAGGTTATCTCAGACTGCTTAAGATTTAAATATTGTACAATGAAAAACTTGTGCCTCCCAGAAAAGTAACAAATCAAATCTTTTATTTTAAATTAGGTTTATTGATGACAATGCCAGAGAGATGACAAATTACAACAGCAGATTCCCAACACTTAAGATTGGTAAAGCTGATTTTTGATTGTTCAGTACAAAAGTTCAATCTGTGATCTTGAAATGGGATGTTGTTAGATCTTTATAGTGCGTCAATAACAAAAATGGGGAGCAAGTGAAAGATTTAATTATTTAGATTGACAGTAAAATGTCTTGCATGCATTCCATATCAGTTGTGAAAACATAACTCTCATGAGCAACATCTATAAATGGCATTATATTTTCATAAAATAAACAAGTGTAGACACTGAAAGAATATCAAATATCATGATATATTAGGTGTTGAATGAGCTAAATGATTTTTTAAGTAAACAATATTCAGAAACAAAAGTAAATAACATTTCAAATCATCTCCAGGTACCTATAAACCAAGTTTGAAGCGAATCCATCCAGCAGGTTTCAAGTTATTTTCTGGACAAGAAAAATAAAGTGAGGGAGATTATTCTACAATTAATTAATTATGTTATTCTAGATTCTGATTTTCTAGACCGATCACTGCTGTTGAAGGCTTAACTACTCAAACAAGGGTTTTGTTGTACCTAGGTTGGTGTTATCTCTTCAGAAGTTCTATGGTCGTCACCATAACCTTACGATCTGACATTTTCGCCGAGTCATAGGTAGTGTTTCCTATTCCTGGATTTGACTTTTTTCTAGACATGACAATGAGTAACACGACGGGTGTCAAATTAGAGGCAGGCACTGCTTACTCGTCCGGAGCATATGAGTGCACCCATGGTTTTTATTGGTTTCAGGTTACTCTCTTTCTGTTTTTTGTGTTTTTGGTTTTTGTATTGCATTTGTCTATATCCAGATTTGTAACTGTCCCTTGACTTTTGGCTCTTGTTGTTCGGTCAGTTTTCTTTGCTATTTTTCTTAATACAGAGTTATGGTTCTTGTGCACTGCACTCCTACTAATAACAATTATCCAACCTCCATGTTTGAAGTCAATATGTCAAAAAATTTTGGAGATAAGCACCAGACAGATGGAAAGTAAAAATAAACTAAGGGAGATAACTAAAACATTTAATTAATATAGGTAGTGTTATGGTGTCTGTGCACTCCAATGCTACTAGTCACTAGTTACCTATGTAGCAAGTTTGAAGTGAATCCATCCAGCAGGTTTCCAGACAAGAAAAAACAAACTAAGCGAAATCTCAACAATTAATATAGGACGACTAATTGTTCTTGTGCACTGTACGACTACTCATCATGATCTATCCAACTCCAAATTTGAGGTCACTATTTCAAACAGTTTTGGAGAAATGATCTGTACTAAAATGGAAGGAAGGACAGAAGCACGGAATGGCAGACGGACAAAGTGGCTACTCTGTGCTTACCACTTCGAGCAGCATAAATATATGTTACAAAGTTACACATACTAGACTGTCATGTACTGATGAAAAGCAAGCATGGTTAATAAGGAACTGACTTACTAAAAATAGGCCATTTAATGGGATATTAAATGATACCCTGCCACGTTGCATTGTTTTTAATATTCATGAAGGCATTTTACTGAATTACATATCAGCCTACAGGAACAGCTGAGTATGATAACAGTCCATCTCGGAAGACAATTTTTACCTGGACTCTGGACCTATAAAAATTACTTCAAATTGACACACTTCAAAAACTACATATGGGATTGTGCTGAAAATTCAATCTTCATTTTATAGTACAGCTGTGCAAAATTTAGAAAAAATCTGTTGACGCGTTCTTAAGTTATCATCTGGAAACCGCCAATTGACAAAAAAACCCCTTGAATTGGCCCAAGTCGAAAACTACTAATTGGATTGTGCTGAAAATTGAACTTGATCTTCATTTTATGGTGTTTAATAGCTGCGCAAAGTTTAAATAAAATCTGTTGACAAGTTTTCAAGTTATCGTATGGAAACCACCGAGGCATGGACAGACGGATGGACGGACACTCATAACCATACGGATGGTATCACATAATAATAAAACTATTTTAATGTAGCCACTTAATGGTGAACCATGGTTTGACATTAACTTTATTTACTGCTAGACAAGCAAACTTGATAACTTTAGAATTTACTAGACCTGATCCAATTTAAACTAGACCTCATACAGAGGCCAAACATAATTAAGATCTGGTACTTGCCATAGTGTGAGATAAATGACTGCATAAACAAACAGTGTTTGTATTTACATTTATTAGGCCACATTTAAAAATGTGTTTGTTTCACAATTTCCAACTCCAGATTTTACAGGTGGGTAGATAGGTAGGTAAAAAGTTTTTTTTGCAGCAGCACCAGCATTGTTTCATAGTTTCAAATTAATATTCAACAAAAATCTAGGTGTAGGACGACCAAATACCGGGCCAGTCCTGAGGTTGTACGTAAAAGTAGTGCTATTTAAAAATAGCTGCTCACTGTTATAATTATAACTTTTGAACCATAATAGATATTGGATTCTAATATGACGTCCTGCTTTAGCTATGTAAACAAAGCAGTGTCAAAATTCCAATAAGTTTAGTTCGCACATGCGTAAGCTGTTTTGTGTAAATGTAAAAACTGACTTAAAAATGCAGTTTGTTATTTGTTATCCATAATTATCGTTATTGTTAAATAAGGCAGTTATTTTCAGTCTGAATTCTGAGATTTATATGATTTAAACTACTCCCGATACATTATTTTTTTAACAATTCTACATTCGAATTAACATGACGTCACAAAAGGAATTCCGACATCATATTACCCTCAAGTGAAAATTTCAAACTGGAACAATGCAATTTCGTTAAGATTTCTCAATATTTTTGTTTTAAAGGTACGTATATTCAATAAAATGACAAGAATATATGTTTATGTCAATTTTATTTGCATTAACATACTGTTTTGGAATATATCATATTAGTTTTAAAAAAGACAGTATTACATGTACCTTTGAAAGCATCCTCTTAGAGCCGCTTGGAAATTTTAAAACAATTGCTAGACATATTAGAATCGAAATAGATTATTGCAATTGGTCTCTATGTGAATTAGAACATGGTAAGAGCTTATATTAACTATATTTTTATTCTGGCCTTACATGTGTAAGATAATAATTACATAAAAGTCTCAGGTAAGCCAACACTTGACTAATCTGTATGTAACAATTGAAAGATGCATGGTTTGTTAACTTTCATATTCAGTATCTAGTGACTAAACAAATAAAATAATCTAATAATAAATTCTTGAAAAGTTCTCGCAACGTCCTGTTTAATAATATAAATGAAAACATGGAACAATGTACTATCGCAGTAAATCTGTATTAATATGCCCTGAAGTATAAGGTAGGTACAGAGAATTTAGCCTTGGTAATGGCTACAATGAGCCTAACTTTTATCTAACTCTTCAAAAGGGGACTTTATTGTGCAGGGTATATGACACTCTCTGAACACATTACCCAGTATGGTCCCTGCCCAGGCTTCCCTTTTTATGATCTAACAATCCCCCAACAAGAGGGCCTACTTTTTATTCAACCCTACAAAAGGGACTTTATTGTGCATGGCACTCTCTAAAAACAATACCCACTATGATTCCAGGCCAGGCTTTTTGTGACCTGACAAGCCCCAACAATGTACCATAATCAAGACCTTGTGATGAGCTAGGCAGCTCTGTGGCTAAAGCACAGGGAACTCTCCTCCAAGTATGGTCCAACATTTTTGTATTCATTGTTGCCATTGTAGTTCTTTGTTAAAACATCATAAATTAAATTATGTTGGCACATAGATCTTAAAATTATTTTGCATATACACCTTCAAACTGAAAAAGAAAAGAATGAGAATTTTTTTTTTTATTACTTTGGAAGCAAAAATTACAATTACAACTAGTGGCGAAAAAAAAGGTATGCATTTTGCTCAACTAGGTGAACAATTCTTACCTATGATGTTAAACATTATACACACTGCACATTCAAAACAACATAAACACCATAAACAGCTGACTACGACTTTACCTGAAACTGTAGAAAATAACTATTATAATTAGTCATTTTTAACACAATATTCAAACTCAAAAGCAAGTTTTAGTAAAGCAATTGGTATAGTTACATTAAAATTATCTCTGTATTAAGTGAACTACACAGAGCAACTTACTGAGTAAAATTAACAAATTAAGCTTTGGATTTATTTCGTTTTTTACTATCTTCTCTGTCGAAGGGCCTCGGTGGCCGAGTGGTCAAGGTAATTCGTCTACTATTGATCACGTGGTCTGTCAACACTGAGATTGTGGGTTCGATTCTCACTGCAGGCAGGGTGTACTCGACTCCAATCTTAATTGACAAGGATTGCCAGTTTTCCTACCGTAGGTCGGGGGTTTTCTCCAGGTACTCCGGCTTCCTCCCACTATAAAAACTAGACGCCATGATATAGCTGAAAAATTGCTGAAAGTGGCGTTAAAACACCATCAATCAATCAATCTTCTCTGTCGTGTTTCTTTACAGATTAATGTTTTCATAGATGTTTTTGAGAAAGACTTATGAATCTTTCACGGGTGACAGAAATGTTATGTCTTTTCACTAGTGGAGCGCAGTGATATCTCCCGTAAACAACTTTCACATCATGTTATGCTATAGACTGTCCATAATATTTAATATCCAACATCCAATCAAAATGCAAGAAACAAAAATGTTAAACAAGAATGTTGTTATGTTACCGTAACAACGCTTTTGTTTCCGGAATTTTTATTCTGTGACGCAACGGTTATAGGTGAGAGCGCATTAACTAATCTGTCCCAGAATTCTGACAAAATATCTGATATCTACTTTAGATTTATAGATTACTGACCTTTTTTGAAACGAGATGCAGTTTCTCGTCCCTATCTCATCGAAGGGCACCAGGTCCGAGATGAGATGACCAGAAACTGTATCGAGCTTCAAAAAACAGAAATAATCTGTTTGTACATTGTACAGTTAGCACCGGGACTCACTTATTATCGTTGTGTTATTTTTAATTTACATTGTACATTCAGTACTTATTTCAAGCAGAGGGGCACATTTGTTATTACCTTTTGTATTTTGGTACTGTCCCAGAAAGGAAATAGTAATATTATTCAATCAGGTTTTTTATTATGTGTGACTATATTGTTGCTGTTTTGGGTTTCAGACCAATCACAAACATTTTTTGGTTACATTCATAGTTATATACTTGTACTGCATCTGAATTATTGCTGTCTTTTAATTACAAAGTGGCAAGAGCTTAAATCAATCCTCCAACCAGCTATTATTTATCCGAGATAAAAACTGTAATGTTGTATATATTTTCATATAACGGAGAATGCAGTAGAACCTGCAAGACAATCCTACATCAGTTACTATGAACAGTCCACTTGAATCAGCTAATGACATTGCAGAAGCCATGTTTCAAAAACTACAGTATGCACAAAGACACAACATTCAAATGAACCTCAACCAATCCTACAGCGGTTTCTCTCCATCAGCTATTGACATTGAGGAAGACCAGTTTCTAAACCTTAAAATTGCAGCCTGAAAGTTATCACAAGACATCTCTATTCAGTCGTTTGAATACATTACCACATATACTAATAATATACCAAAGTAGCCGACCACAGCAACATCCGACACGAAAATGCATCATTCATCCTTGATAGCATATCAGCCATATAGCATCAGACTAAAATGAGTTATTCGGGAGAACATTCTGATATGGACAGCCTTTACACACAGAACATGATAAGGCATTCTATTCTATTATATATTAATGGACTGACAATTACAGTGCATTGTTGCTTCCATCAAATAGGGCAGATTATGAGGAATGTAACTTCAATTATTTGTAACTTTAGTATAATTATTTATAGCAAGAAGTTCACAATAAGGACTTGTATATATATTCATTAGTATATAAATTTATTTAATAATTTTAAGTAAGTTTATTTACAAAACCATTTGCATTCCACATATAATGTGATCAAGTATGGTTTCAATGTTGGCTCGCTCTGCAAGTCTTTTGGTATTTGGGCCATGCACATCTTAAAATTGCAAACTTAAATAAAAGTGTTTCTACTGCAGCTAGAGACCCAGTACCTTCATTAACACAGAGGCCCCATTTAACAAAACCACGATTGGTTACTTATGGATTTATTTTACAGTACACTTTTTTCAGAAAAGATAATAATTCTCCTAAGACATTAACAATGGCAGAGTTAAGGACCCTTTTGATCAACCAGCTTTCTCCTATTTTGTGTCCTCCCCATTAAGCTTAGTATTAGACAAGAAATCATATTAAGATTAATTCGTGATTGTCCTACCCAGAGGGCAATTAGGTAAATTCCAATATTTCGCCTAAATTTTCGGCAGTTCAGTACAAAAAATATTTATTGCCTACTTTTCAAAATTTTCACATTAATATTGTTAAATAAATACAAAATTAAACGCAGCATCCATCTCAAGGGTTACAATATTTTCTGTGACCTATCAATTTTGCATTAGGGTTTATTAATCCAAAAAGGGGTTTTTCTAGGCAGACTTTCTTACTTGCTGTTCAGACCTTAAGCTACAGCACACCTTTGTCAATGTTTTCATTGGTAAATCAAGTTTTTATTCCTTCAATATACTTAAGCTTGTTTTATGCTGCTAGGACACATGGTGGGTTTGCTGTTGTGTTTGTCAGCATATGGTGGGTAGGTAAATGGCCACAGAAAGTTGCATTTTTTTTAAATATTACAATAAAGGTTCCCCTTTTTGGTGCTTGATATTTAAGTGATGGTGGTGTCTGTCTTTCCATTCCTTATACTTTGGGTGGTACCCACCTCTTATTCTCCTCTCCACCATCAGCACTGAATGGATTTTGATGCAATTTTAATGGAATCTTTGTCACATAGCGCCATAATTTGCACACCTGATATTTTATATTTTGATTGGAATGATATTTAGGATTGCCCATAGCAAAACATGGACTTCCCATTCTTTTACTTAGGGGATACCCATCTCTTATCCACAACTACTTTAGTACTTGCACCACTGAATGGAATTTGATGAAACTTTTCCAGAACCCTTTGTTACATGGTGGAATTGTGCACCTGATATTTTACATTTTGACTAGAATGATTTTTGGATTGGAGTTTCCAGCAGCAAAGCCCTGGACATTGCCATTCAAGACCTAGGGGAGATGGGGTTATCAATTATGAGGATTGCAAAGAGGCAGGAATCTCATTTATTACTTGCAAAGCAACCTTCCCCTCAGTGCAGTCTGCACTTTGAATTTGAATTTGCACTTTTTGAATTATCATCCGGAAAGCAAATGTGGATGGACGAACGGACGGCACGACGGACAGACGGACGGACATGAGGACCACTATATACCCCCGACTCTGTCGAGCGGGGGTATAATAACTCCTATAAGGAGTCATCTGAAAATTTCAGACTTATACAGTAATTTGTAGGGCTTGTATTGCTGATCATTTTTGCTATTAACAGTTTCACTCTAGCTGTTACAGTTTTTAAGTTACACTCAGGACAAAAACAGAAAATTTCATAAAAAATTGTCGTTTATGGGCAATAACTTATTTAAGGAGTTGTCTGACAATTTCAGACCAATCAAGTGGATTATAGGCCAGGGCCTTTATTGCTGATCATTTTTGCAATTTATTATTTCACTCTAGCTGTTATGGTTTTTAAGTTACAGGACAAAAACGGAAAATTTCATAAAAAATTGCAATTTAAGGGCAATAACTCCTATAAGGAGTCATCTGACAATTTCAGACTTTATAGTAATTTGTAGGGCTTATATTGCTGATCATTTTTACTATTAACAGTTTCACTCTAGCTGTTACAGTTTTTAAGTTACACTCAGGACAAAAACGGAAAATTCATAAAAAATTGTCATTTATGGGCAATTACTTATTTAAGGAGTTGTCTGACAATTTCAGACCCATAAGTGAATTGTAGGGCCTTTATTGCTGATCATTTGTGCACTTTACAGTTTCAATCTAGCTGCTATAGTTTTCAAGTTATAGGACAAAAACTGAAAATTTCATAAAAAAATGCCATTTAAGGGGAATAACTCCTATAAGGAGTCATCTGACAATTTCCGACTAATACAGTGAATTGTAGGGTTGTATTGTTGATCATTTTTGCTATTTACAGATTTACTCTAGCTGTTATAGTTTTAAAGTTACAGCACAAAAACGGAAAATTTCATAAAAAATTACCATTTAAGGGCAATAACTCATATAAGGAGTCATCTGACAATTTCAGACCAATCAAGTGAATTGTAGGGCTTTTATTGCTGATCATTTTTGCCACCCCCATGTTCTATTTTTAGTAACAGCTGGCCATATTTGTCTGTTGATCAACACCCTGGGTACAAACTTGAAACTAGGAACCCTAAGGATGATTGTGGCTAAGTTTGAAAAAAACTGGATCAGTGGTTTAAGAGGAGAAGATTTTTGAAAAAGTTTACGATGGACAACAGACAACGGAAGACAGGCGACGGAAGATGGAGGACGGACGCCAAGTGATAGCAAAAGCTCACATGGACCTTCTGTCCAGGTGAGCTAAAAAATTGAGACAGTTTTTAATATGGAATAATGTAGCAACATGGCGAGTGCCATGGATAACTAGAGCATTTTTAATTATTGATGTCAAATACTCAATTTATTATTCTTGTGTCACAAACACCAAAATATATTTTTCAATATTTTTATTAGTTAGAAAGTGTTATATTTAATTTAACTACTTGTATTTTATTTACAAAACGTCTACACAGCCGTTCTCTCAACCTTAACAATGTTTATTGAAGGCGCTGCTGCTCCAATTTTTCTAAATCTGTACATCGGCAAAGAACGCACTTTTGTATTGATTTTCATTTATTTAAACACGTAAAGAATTAGAATGGAAACTCGTTTGAAACGATGACCACATGATCGCACAAAAAAATATCATTAAATCACTTCAAAATAACGTCGTCAAATATTATACACCAGTGCCACTGTCAGTACAAAATTTGTCGAAGTGCACAATTTCAGTGAACAGCTGTCGTGAGAATTATCGCGTTGCTTTCCAAAAACCAAAATGCATAGAGTTTGTCTCTCGCAAATGAACATGGACTTTTATATTAAATCGTAAAATTAATTATCATTTATACAGTAAATGAGACATAATACGAAAGGAAATGTATAGTACAGTTGTTCAAGATAGATGCGGTGCACCGATTCATGTAATTGCTATATTCCCCCAATGTGACCTATATTTTACGAGTGTAAGGTTATTATTACATGCCTGTCCGCAGTAGTTTCTATGTATTTGAGCATTAGCAAGGGGAAAGTTTGCTAGGCAACCTTCCCAAAAATGTTTGGATAGCAGTTTTGGTCCGAAACACAAAATACATGAAAACTGTATTGATAGTCACTAATGCAGGGGAAGCAACTCTGGACTGGTAAATCGCTCAGCGTTTGGCAAAATTAATGAGTATACATTTTAATGCAGGTGCATGCTGACGGACCTCAATTTAATTAAAACAGTTGAATAATTTATCATTTATTTCTGCTCAAATAAAAGAAATAATAGTGAAGCAGAATGCTGACCGTCATTTGAAAGCTCTTTTGGAGTACCCCGGTATATTATCTTTGTCAAAGAATTCCTAGTAGGTCATAGTGTTGTGTATAGGAGCTGTAACTTCTGTAGCTGACAAGGGAGTACCCTTATCAATTAATTAACAATTGGGTAGATGAAAATCCGTATAAATTTGGTACGGAATTTACTGTTTGTATATTTGCTATAATTTTGCATCTCAACTGGTCACTTTCACATATACGTTTTAGGTTTATATGGTTTACTTCCACTTTTGTGGGTTTTGTTTTACAAAAAATAGTTGATATATACATTCAGGTTTTCCTACCCTTTCATATTTTATGGGGAGTCCTCGGGTGGGGCATCCCTTGCAGGGCATATTTTTTAACCCCCACCTTTGCTTATGTTTCTTATTGTCATTTATTTCGCAAAAAAATATTTATTTGCATGTTCATATATTATTCGCCATCTGTGAATAAATGACACTCTGCTCAACTTGAGTCTTTATTACTACCAGCAAAACTAGCTCGGCCTCCCCTTTAATCCCAGTTTAGGAACCTTGGCTGACAAAAAAGTCTGTTTATAGCTGTTTTGTAACAATGTGTTGTCATTTTATTTACTTAATGACATCATGACAGTGAGGTGAGATGGCCCATCTCATGCTTGTAGAGTGAGATGGGATAATATAGCACATAAAGATCGAAGGGAAATACTGCAAGAAAAGCGTTAATTATTTTATATGTAATTTTTGTGTTTTGTTGAATTTATTACAGTACACATGATTCTAATTAATTTGTTAAATGTTCTAATATATTATTTACAATTAACTTATGTATTTTTCAAAATAAATAATAAATATCAAATTTTATTGTGGGCACAATTTGTTTGTTTGTTAGAGGCTTTCAGGCCATACCAAAAAAATACTATATCCCCTCCTTTTCATATATATCAGGTTTGGACTAATAATTTTTCTGCAGACTATCTGCATTCCAATGGGTAAAAACTATGCTCCATTCCTTGCCAACTTGTTATTGTACTTGTATTAGATCCAGTACTTCCAGGCCCATCTTCTGCTACATAGATGATGCCATATAACTGAACAACTGTGTGTTCTGTGACAAAGTACATTTAACCTATCTTGACGAGCTTTAGATTATGGACACTATGTCTACATTCAAATTAGCCTCTTAAAATAGACTCAAGAATGAAAATACAAACTAAACTCCAGAACAAGCATGTTAACTGGCATAGAGTTTAAAAAACTAAGTAATCTGTTTATCGCTGTTTTGTATCATTGTGACGTCATGGTTTTACTTATCGATGTCTCGACAGCGACGAGAAATGGGGTAATACAGATCAATGGAAATTACTGCAAATAGCGATAAATGACTATTTCTAAGGCACAAGTATGCTAATATGACTTTTTCCCAGACATAACAATGACTAACTTGGTGTCTAATTAGAGGCACACAGTGCAGGCATGTTTTTTTTATTAGGCTCATTTTTGGCTTTTGTTATTGTCTGGTTTCCTTTATATACTGTGTGCCTTTGTCTCAATCCAGAATTTATCACTGTCCTATGGTTTTATATGCATGTGACCAATCAGTTTTCTTACCTTTTTCTTGTGAAGCATTTTACACTGAGGAAACAAGTCCTACTATGGAAGACCTAGAAAAACTAGGAACCTGCAAGCTGCTGCTCACTCAGTTTACCTCTGCTATTCACATCATTTAACTGACTAAGTTGGTAAACAGGAAGTAAATAGGTGACAGACCTGAAATCTTTACTCGTAATATAGGACCACATGGCAAGGTCACATATAAAATTTCAAGTGGTTGTGATAAGAAGTAGCTGAGAAAACTGTTATGAAAGTTATGTTGCGGACAGAAGGGGTTAAACCAGTATACCCCTCTTCTTCGAATCGGGGGTATAATGAATAGATAAGGTGACTGGAAATTTGTACATGATGTGAAAAAGTGTAGACCTTAAAAGAACTTACTAATATTGTGTAGAATGCTGCCATTCCTGTTAAATTAAACAGCAGTGCCGCGAGCACAAAATACATCAGTCCCCCTTTCCTCATGAACCATTTACCAAAATGTATTCAGACCATGATGCTAAACAACTATCGGTGTTCAGTTTGAACAAAACCCGTGAAGGCATTGTCAAGATTTAATGTGACATCAGGGCTCGCGTTGGAGGGCGACTCTGTATCTGTATCTGTATCAAGGTACGTCGATAGGACCACTACTGGTATGATTCGACGGAGAGAGAGAGCGGCTGAATTAGTCGCAAGATGAGAGGCTAGCCCTAAAAGCCTCGACGGAAGTGGAATTTACGTTTGCGTCTTCCAGCTGGTTCCAATCATAAACAGTTCTGATAAAAAATGAATTTCTGTAGGTAGTGGTGTTGCACCGGCTTACTCGGGCGAAGAAGTCGCCTTATCGTGGTCCCACTTCGCCGTCGATCCTCTTCAAAAGCGAAGTGAAGTCGCCCTTTCATTTTGTAGAATCGCCTTATGTCGCCTTTCAAATTTTATTCCCATTTTGGTAAGAAATCTTCATATTTTTGATACCGCGTCATGTTTATTATGTTTACGCGCCAAAGTTGAACTGGTACCCTTTGAACTTTTATTTGGTATATGAAGCGTAGGATTACAATATAACCGAAAACCAGTTCAGGGCACAAGAATTTGTGAAAATATCCGGAGCGGATATGAATTTGAGGCCGGAGATAGCAAATATACTACGCTGATAGTGGTGAAATGAGTTTTGAAATGATAGACACGTAGTAATAATAGTATTTTGGCAGTTACTTAAAAAACAAATTTAAGTTAAATATGTTTAAATACATTTAATAGTGAATTTTACAATTTTAAATAATATATTTTGTGTCACAATGATGTAATTTTCTTCTTCTCGTTAAAACGCTTAAAGTGAATTTGTTACGCTTTAAATATTATGTTTAGACTTGAAACTTTAGAAAACGTGCAATATTAAATGGTTACTTCATTATAAATCAATCAAATTGTGTATCAATGACAAAGAAACATTTATTTTAATGAACAGTTTTTTGACAGTTGATTCTTTTTTTATTGTTATGTTTAATACATGTATTTTTGAAAATGTGTGAAATAAGTATACTGAATAGTTAATCAAATCTTTGATACTTTATCCTTAATAAATTAAACTGCAAAAAAAAATGCAAATGCCAACACTAATTTAAAAAAAAAACAAAGTAAACAGGACGCTTTCGCGACATATACTGCAACTTCTCCCTGTTTTCCACCCACTTCTCCCTGTTCTATCCTCACTTCTCCCTGTCAGCCACCCAAAAGAGAATTGACTTCTCCCTATAATTTTGACCCAGCGTGAGCCCTGGACATTGGGGTGGACGGATGGACATACATTTGAAAGCCACAATATGTCCATCAAAGATGGGTGTATAAAATAGGAAACATATTTAGAGCTTCCTAGACAAAATATGAAGACCAGATTGTCCTGGTCAGTTGTCAATGATTTTTTCAGTTATATTTTGGATATGACTTACATAGCACACATTGGATACAAGACAACAACCTCCAGCATGTAATTATAAGATATTTATCTGATGCTGCACAAAACAATACAAACTAGACAAAGTCGATCTAGCGATCACTGATACCCCTACTTTTGTAATATTTCTATCGTTTTTCGTTGACTGTGACCTTGAAATTTGACAGATCTCCCCCAAAATCGATAGGCTTCTTACCAACATAATATATAACAATATCCCATAGTTTCATTCAAATCGGATGCAAACATTTTGAGTTATTGTCAGGAAACGTTTTTTTTTCTAAAAATTTCTAGTTTTTCACGGACTGTGACCTAGAAATTTGACGGATTTCACCCAAAATCGATAGGCTTCTTTTTAACCTGATATATAACAATATCCCAAAGTTTCATTCAAATCAGATGCAAACTTTTTGAGTTATTGTCCAGAAACAACTTTTTTGTTAAAATTTCTAACGTTTTTCGTGGACTGCGACCTTGAAATTTGACAGATTTCCCCCAAAATTAATAGGCTTGTTACCAACATGATATATAACAAAATCCTAAAGTTTCTTTCAAATCGGATGTAAACTTTATGAATTATCATCCGGAAACCATATGTGGACGGACGAACGGACGGACAGAAGGACGAACGGACATGAGGACCACTATATACCCCCGACTCTGTCGAGCAGGGGTATAATAAAAACAGAATTCATGGCATGACATTGCCTACTCAGATCACTCCAATGACATTAATATTATCAAAAATATATTGAAGAACCATTAAAATCAAGCTGCAAAGAAAGATAAATAAATTAAAAATTCTTCAAAGAGGTAAAAGAAATATGTAAAATGGTTAAAATTCTTTAAATAGCAAAAAAGTATAACCTCTTTCCACAAGAATTTTCACACTTCACCAAGTTGATCAATAAATTAAGAAATAAAATCACCCCTAAATAAGATGTTTATATGTATTAAACCTCAATCTAGTTTACACTAATAGTATATTTGTGTAAATGACAACACTATTAATAACCATCGGTAGAGTGAGGAAAGAGACTGCAATTTAAAGAGTGTTTAATAAATGAATTCAGCATGTACGAGTTCACTTAGCAATCCTACTAACTCATCCACAATACTTTCAAATGGGGTGATTCTTAAAAATCACACATCCATTTTGGCATCCCTTTGATCTCCATATCAAAGTTGAAGATTATAATCTCTCCTCTTTGTATTAAATACAATACAAAAATCCATTCCAACATTTCATACCAGGGTAGTCTAAGTGTACCACCAAACCTCTATTAAAACTCTTGAACACTATTTTAACAGCAATAAAAATAGGGCTCCAAACATACAGTGACAATTGTTATTTCAAGAGTGGCATAAATTAAATGTGGACACAAGACCTGATAGACATCTTAAGGTCTGGATCTCTTTCTCAATGTGACAGCATTAAACCTTTGAATTTTCGACACTCTACACTGCCATCCCCCAAAAAGGTTTAAAACAGATTTAAAGATCTTATTCAACATTTTCAGTAAAAATGGAATGAGACAATATAAATACCTGGTAATTAGCCAGAACAGAACTTACTTAGTAATGACTCCAATCAGATAAAAAATAAACTCAAGATCAAATCTGTCAAATGTTAGATTTTCTGATAGTCATGCTTGGAGGACATTTTTTTCAACAGACTGTTATAGCAGACCACACCAAACCTTTCCTGAGCATAAGTTGGTGTTGGTCAGGGTATTTAAGACAGTCGTCCCATTGTTTAAATACAATACCTATTGTTCTGAAAGGAGTTTATTCAATGGGTACTTTAAATCTGACAGTGAAAAGTTAATCACTCATTGATTAATTTTGATGTGGAAAAAATGTAACACCCTTAATATGAAAATATTTATGCCTATACTTACTGGTGACTCATAGCAAGAGCAAGTAGTTATTGCAAATTAATGTACATTACTTCTGAAGACAATTTTCTATTATATTTGATTTACTGTATATGACTGGATTTTTTTGCCATATTCCTTTCTCAACAATACCATATCTTGTTGGCAGTCAAATGTTTTAATTAAATAAAAATATATGGGTTTTCCATTAATAACAAACACTTTTCAAAAGAATTTTACTGGATAATAGGACAGTTCACGTGGCCTTACTTACCCCTCCATGCTGCCTAGTGCATCCTCATATATAAAAATATTAGAAGGGGTCGGGACTGTCCAGTTATAATACAGAAAGCATTATAACCACAGATAATAAAATAATTCTATAGAAATACTGTGAAATTTGATGACAATTTTTTCTCTTTTTTGTCTATTTCAATCAATTTGCAAACATTGCAAAATGGATTGTAAAAGTTTGAAAGATTTCTTCTATACATTGTATAGACAATTTTTCTTCAAATGACACATACCAAATAATACAGTACAGTTAATTTTGGTTCACAATTGCACAACAATTCCTCCTTACAATCAATGTAGTTTCATGTATTTTCATTAGTAGGAGTTTTGTTTTTTGGAATAGGAAAATTAATCAATGGCTGATTGATTTCTCCTAGACAAATTTAAAGCTCCCACAGAATAAACTGCAGAGAGAACAATAGCTATTGTATTTAAACAATGGGACAGTTCATCTTCCAAAAATTTAAATACCCTGACAAACACTAAAGATTTCATGTGGCCTGCTATAATTATCAACCAATCAGCAGAACTGATCTATTTTATGGTTTCTATTTTAACTTTTCTGTTATAAAATAAAAAGCAATGATACATAAACTTATCAATAATTGGCTGTTATTCATTAGACATTACGCTAGAAAATATTTGTTTAGAAAACAAATTTCATGAATTTCAGTCCTTTAACTTTGAGAAAACACAAGTTAGTCTTCACTCACAATTCAGTGGATATATGTCGAGGATTAACATAAACTATTGGATTAAAACTTAATAAAATTAATGTTAACCCTTTCGCACCGAATGTATCCTTAAGGAAACACAATGCGCAGGGCGAATGTATCCTTAAGGATACATGAAACTCGTGGTTTGGTTAGGCCTGTTTTGAAGCCAAAATAAAGCACATCGAACTCTCAGTAATTCCAGAAGAAAGATTTTGCATTGCCTTCTCGTATCTTTTTCAGATAGCCCTGTAAGATCAGGTGTTCCTGAAACCAGCCAATCAATACATGTTCCGTCTGAACTTCATCCCCGACAAACTTTAGCCACAAATCAAGAATTTCGATCCATTGAAAACCACCAAAAACTCAAAAAGTCGCAAAATGCTCCGCGCATTAGGATACAACACGGCAACCTGTTTTAACATTAAAAGAAAAAAACCAAATCCTAAATGACAACAAACTTTGCGCAAATACAATAAATTGTACGCAACCAATTCTCAAACAACAATTTAAAGATATTTTATGGATTTCAAGATACAGGCAATGTTGTCTGTTGACTATTCTGCACAGCGCAAATGGAAATCCGAATGATATCACTAACTCAATTAAAATTCATGTTTTACGTGTTAATGGACAGGGGAAAAATATTATTAATATAAACAACCGAAAGGACAACAAAAAGACAATGGAGTGGATTGTGGTTTATTTGAAATAGCTTTCGCTACCAAGTATTGCTTCTTTGGATATAATGGACGGAGTGGGGTCGTCCTCCACACTCACAGTATGTGTGTATTTTTTCGAACGCTTAGTATATAATAAGTTTGTAAACACCATTTCCAAAAAGAAAAGTTCGTTTAACATCAAAATTAAAGTTAGCAGATATCAACAATACCCATAGAGCTAGACTGCAAAGCTAATTATCGACTACCGAATTTGTACGATGATATGGCAAGTTGCGAGACATGTGGAGATTTTTTTCCATTTGCACTGTGTCGGCCTTCTTGAATTTTTCTTCAACAACAGTTACCCGTTTCTTTGCCCGTCAAGCATCAACAAGTGTTTAAATATTAACACTAATTTATTAATTACACAGATCTGTTAAGGATGTATTTGTTTTTATTGTTAAGATTTAATTTTTGCAATAGTTATGGAACCTAAACGTTGCGGTTTTTTTCTTAGATTTACGCAAGACAAAAAGATTTTTTGATTGGAAGTCGCAATGTTTAAATAAAAAACAATAGCTCTGCCAACATATGAAATGTAAAACTCGAAACAAAATATAACAATAGAAAGAATTTTACGGTAATAATCATAAATAATAATAATAATATTATTATCATTATTATTATTATTATTATTATAACTCGTTTAGCAAACCATGTTTTACCGGACATGAGTTACCTCCCTTCACATCTCGGCATACCCGAAATCAATCTCCACGCAAAGGATTCTGGGTATCCTACGTCAACCACAATCACCTCTGCCATACTATTGGTTGACATTGTGAGAGATATCTCTCATGGATGATAAGCTTCGCGTACAAACGCAGTAATTTTAATGTAAAATTGTATCTGAAGTGTATAAAAAGACTATATAAAAATAAATAAGATCTCGTGTATTATTTTACAAACATCGTTCTTTGTTTACACATGTTAAGAGCAGACGACAAATGTAGTCTCGCAGTAAATGGAGGATGACGTGTGGCAGAGGTTATATCTGGGAACCAGTTATGTTCTCTGTGCCGGAGAGTGACCCGAAATACCGACCTACGGTACAAAAAATTGCATTATTTTCATAAATATATTGTTTTATTACATTTTTACTTAAATATAATAATTCAATATCAGAAGCTTATTATATCCTTCAAATATTTTGTGAAAATATGGTCAAATAACTAGTAATTAATTAAAGTCGATTTCTGTCTCGGGTTCGGGTTCGGGCTACCCGAAATACCGACCACCCTGGCACACATAAAAACATCAGTGTGAACTATAATTTTCACCAGTGTAGTGGATTTTTTTAGTTTTTCAGCTGAACGTAAAAAAAGGTTTTTGTATACTAAATTCTCTACTTGGTATAATTTTAGGTTGTTTTTGTCCTTTCCTGATATGTTCGGTTCTTTTCGGGGAGTCGTAGGATCTTACGTAACAAATTTTGTTTACAATATGGCGTTCGCTGTTTGGCACTGCGGTTCCTTTGCTTGTTTCACAAAATTTGTATTTAAAAACAGCGATTTGGCGGTATTTTTGGTTAAAAAAATGATACTGCAGCGGCAAATGGATTTAAAACGAAAGTGGTATTGTCAGATAATGACAAAAATTGACTTTAAACGAGAGGGCTGTCAACCGGCGACGAATACAATTCAGATCGGCACTTGGTCAAAACGGCACCTGGTTAAATCGGTATAGTATAGTCAATTCGGCACTCAGTATGGTTAATTCGGCACCTGATATAGTCAATTCGGCACCTATGTTTTTTTCTGAATTTTTAAAACATAGGTGCCGAATTGACTACATCAGGTGCCGAATTAACCATACTGAGTGCCGAATTGACTATACTATACCGATATAACCAGGTGCCGTTTTGACCAAGTGCCGATCTGACTTGTATTCGTCGCCGGTTGACAGCCCTCTCGTTTAAAGTCAATTATGTTCAGTTATAAACAAAAACGACTGAAAGATAACAATGTTTATTTTATTTCATTAAAAATCTAGCACATATAAACGCAACCAGCACTATAAAATCAAATATATATATTGTATATTAAATGATTTAAAAATTAATTCAATTCATCATATTAAAGTTACAGTTGATGTCAGCATTCACCGATGCGCATTTCCTTAGTAAATAGCTGGCACTGATGGTGTTGTTCTTATATTGCTGCCACAAACTAAAAATCATTTGCTGAACATGACGGTTCTGTTTTCTTTGATGGCGTCTTCATTTTCCCTCTGAAACAAGCCATAGCTGTAAGGGAATATCTTCTGCTTCTGCAAACACTGCAGAGCTTACTGTCTTGGACGAACTATTTGACTGCACTTGATTCAACTATCGTCTGACATTTGGGAATGATAGTATCTCATTTAATATTTTCCATTTTTCTCAAATTTCTCACTTATTAAACAGCTTGGGCTTCGGCCTTTTAATCTTAATTTAAACATCATTTAGTTAACAATCATGAAACACTTTCAGGGTCATTATTACAACAAATGTAATATTACCCCATGTCATCGCGGGGGCATAAAAATAAAGCAAAAATCTGATATATACATGTCTTCCCTTCAACAATAAATGTCACCGGCAGTACAAAAACATTTTGATCCACATGTTCCACTTTTAGTAACAATTGTTGATTGATCTAAACCCTGATAAAAACCCAGATAACAGTTTTAAACTAGTATTCGAAAACACTCCGACCAATTTTGGTTTAAATTGGCTTTCTAGTTTCAGAGGTTTTTGTATAAAACCCAATGGACGATAAACAACTTATTTGCTTACCAAGTGATCACATTCTGCATGACATTCTGGACTTAGTTGCTACTATGACAAAGGTATCATATCTCAAATTCTAACTTGAATGCATTTAATCTGTCAACAGCTAGTTTGAAAAGTTCCATCTATTTTTCTACAGATCTTGAGATAATAGTCAGAACCAAATAAAAACATGATTTAAACTTAATAAAAGAGCATAACTCAAAAATGACACATATACACATGTGTGATATCTCAAATTCATACTACTCATTGAAATGTCTTAAAAGCAATTAAGACATATGAAGATAATTTTTGACAAAAGACATTACTCAATTTAAAACTTAATGGTTAGTAAAATACTTACAACAATACCACACAACAAAACCCATTACTACAATCCCTACTATTAATCCTAATGCAGTAAATACTGGTTCTGTATCCTCTGAAAAAGGAAAATTGTACATGTACAGATTTGTGCCATAAGTAAAGTCCAAAATGGATGCCAAACGTTCTGTAATAAGGGAATCAAGAATGTATGGTTAAATTTATGTCCTTGTATTTAATTAACAAAATGTTTTTATCTGATCACATGACTGTATGACATCATTTTGTTGTCTCCTCTTCCAGTATGGTATGGAAAAAACATGAAAAGAGCTGAGTGTTGATAGTTGATACAAAGAGGTCATTATCTTACTGTATTACTCTTGAATTTGACAGGCAGAAATATCACATAGATTAGGAATACCTATAACTACTTTTACACATATTAAAAGAAATCGATTGAGAGAAAAGGTGACCATAGAGACACTTGCAGACTTTTGAGGGTTGTAAATGAAAACAGAAAAAGAAGCCTGGCTGAGATTACATCAATTTTTAATGAGCAGAGGGACAATCCCGTGTCCAGGCATACTATCATCAGAAAATTTTGCAGTGAAGGCAAAAAAGGAAAGTGGTCCAGAAACGTATGGGCAGCCATTCGGTCAAAAATGAACACAATTATAAACACACATAAATTTTAATAACAGATGTTAAAAGATAAAAACAGACGTAATGTTTAAGAACAGACAACCATTTGGACAAAAATGAACAGATCTAGACAATAAACTAAAAACAGACACAAAGAACAAAAACAGACATAAAATTTTAATAACAGACAGAATAAGATAAAAACAGACATTTTAGAAACAGACCGACAAAATACAAGAACTAACAGACGCTGGAGGTGGTGGCCATGCTTTATCGAGTCCCTAATCTGCAGTAGGGTGGAAAAACCGGAAGGTTTGTTTTTAGTATATTTTTGGCTATAACTTCTTTAAGGATAAACATATCAATGTTATTTTTTAATGGATTCTGAAAGATAATAACAATTTCTACGTAATGAATATTAATGATTTAAATGATCTTGATTTAACATAACATTCTTATACGTTATGGACGATGGTGCATAGGTGCATAGTTATGTTTAGTTTGAAAGTAGTCAGTGTGATGCCCAATATAAACCCCAGTGTCTGTCAAGCGGGGGTATAAAAATAGCACTTTATTTTCATAATTGGTTTATAGGTCATGTAGTACATTGTAAATGTGACATAAAATATTCTAAACACCATTAGAACAGAGCAAATTAGGACTAACAATTGTCCCAATATATCAGAAAAACTTTCATTCATTAAAATCCATTAAGCAGTTTTTAAAATACACTAAGATAAACAGGACTATCTTGTTTTTAAGTACTATTTTCTGATATGTTCTACATTTGATTGGGCCCTTTAAGTGTCATGACCCCTCAGGAACATGTATTTGCCCATCAAATTGAACAAAATTTTGCTATTTTTAGCCTTATTACACCTTACCAACACCCTAAAATGTATTTGCATTCTATACAACAGTTTTGGAGAATCACAGAAAAAGATTCAATGACTGCTTAATCATTAATCAGCACAAACTATGTTTGCAGATCAAGTAATGCCATTATTTGAAATATATTCAATTTCCTAAATTCAGATGTAAATTTCAATATCACACATTAACACTATAATATAACATACTGAATACTAAGAAAATCATACATTATATTTTTATCCCCCAAATCATTCAATATGAAGTTTGAGATTGACAGACCAGACATTTCCCCCATCCCTTTTTAGATGAAATATTAATAATTGTAACAGTGAACTGTTACTAAGTCTCCCAAACGAAGTTTCCCAAACATAAATCCCACATATTAAAGATAAACTGAAACACATTCAATGACTATGTTATAAGATTACTTTTCAGTTTTTTAATATGTATATAGATAAACATATATAAATTTTGTCTTTTGATACAGGCAATGTCTTTCTAATATTGTGTGGTGTAATGGAGGTTATAACTTTTGATAATTTTAGAAGTACAATCTATTAAATCTAATTTCTTTTGAAATGCCTTTACCAAGTCAGGGCAATTGCAATCTTTAATTTCTCTGGTATGCTTGTCTTGTTTTGTCCTTTTCGTTGGACGTTTGAGATTGATCCTTCAAGTTCGGTAGTTTTGTTATTACCTTAATTTACAGACTTTTGTTATAAAAGATCTTTCTTACAAATAATAAATACCAACTAAATTATGGTATAGACATGGTAGAAAAAAAAACTGAACACATCATTAAACAGTAAAAATAGACTCTTTGACCTATCAAGGGTTTTGTCATTTGGGTGGTGGATCTCAATAGTTTTCAAGATAAATTTATTTGGTATTTGAGGGCTGGTAGAGTATATGGCTATGGGGTTGGGATCTCAAGGGTTTTCAAGACATTAAGTAATTTTTTAAGGGGACAGGGCATGACCCCTCACCCTCCCAGTACCAAATGATTCATCTTATCATAAGGAGCAAGAATATATATGGCTATAGGGTGGGGATCCCAATGGTTTTCAAGATATCAAATAATTTGTCATTTGAGGGGGTGGGGCAAGACCCCCTCCAACCCTACCATGGTACCGAATGATTCATCTTATCATAAGGAGTAAGAATATATATCGTTATAGGGTGGGGATCCCACTGGGTTTCAAAGATATTAAATAATTTGTCATTTCAGAGGGGTGGGGCAAGACCACCTTCAACCCTCCTATGGTACAAAATGTTTCATCTTAACATAAGGAGTAAGAATATATATCGTTATAGGGTGGGGATCCCAATGGTTTTCATGATATTAAATAATTTGTCATTTGAGGGGGGTGGGGCAAGACCCCCTCCAACCCTCCCATGGTACCAAATGTTTCGTCTTATAATAAGGAGTAAGAATATATCATTATAAGGTTGGGATCCCAATGGTTTTCAAGATATTAAATAATTTGTCATTTGAGGGGGGCGGGGCAAGACCCCCTCCAACGGCCCATGGTACCAAATGATTCGTCTTATCATAAGGAGTAAGAATATACATGGTACAGGGTCAGGATCCCTGCAAGATATTAAGAAATTTTTTCTTTTGAGGGGTGGGGCATGACCCCCTCAGATGCCCTATGTTACCAAATGTTTCGTCTAATCATAAATAGTTATAACATATATGGTCATGGGGTGTGAATGTTAACTATTTTTGACATATTAAAAAATATCAATTTTTGAGGTATTTGGAGAGCGTGGCACGGCCCCTGGGGGGCCTCTACACTTGAAAAATGGTTAGGACCCACATCTCATAGGGGTCTATCATTGTGCAAAATTTGAACAAAATCGGTGAAGTATAAAGTACAAAAGTGCCCCGGACAAAGTTGGCGGCACGAGAAAGAAGAAGAATAACTAGAATTGCCATTGCGAGCAATAGCAGATGTCGCCCTGACATTTTTTTATGATTTCATGTCAAAATACCACAGGAAAATAGTTTTCTTTCACAGTAACTCTCAGCCATATTTAAATTTTTCGAAGTGTGAATTCCAAGATTGATAATTTCATGTTGTTCGCCATGTCAAAATACCCGAAGTCAAAATGCATCAAATTCTGACATTTTCATTTAAACCGTAACGTGGCGGCCATCTTGGACAAAGTGGCCATTTTGCAATTTTTCGTCATGTGAATTCCAAAAACGATGACATGTTGTTCCCCACATCAAATTATCTCTAGAAGTTGATTTTCATTGAATTCCGACAATGTTGTATTTTTTAACGTAACTCGGCAGCCATCTTAAAAATGGCCACCATTTTGAAATTTTTCGTAATATGAATTCCAAGATGTAATGGTGACGGTGCTTTGTGTAAAGTTTGATTGGAATCCATCAATGCATAGCAGAGAAATGGAGGTGACAAAAACCTCCATTTCCCCATAGGCTTCTATGCATATGTAACGTGGCGGCCATCTTAGAAAAGGTGGCCATTTTGGAATTTTTTGATATGTGAATTCCAAGATGTGATGTAATGATGATGGTGCTTTGTGTAAAGTTTGATTGGAATCCATCAATGCATAGCAGAGAAATGGAGGTGATAAAAAAACCTCCATTTCCCCATAGGCTTCTATGCAAACGTAACGGTTGTGGCTGCGGCCACACGGTGTGAAATTTTTTTTTCAAACTTTCCTGTCTTCTTGAGGTTGATGAGGTCCAACTTCCTATAAAAAAAATTTGGAATATCTCAAACCATGGTGAAGCTATTGTAGAAAAATCATTTTCCCATAGGCCCCATGTTAAATCTATTTTTAGCCATGGCGGCCATCTTGTTTTTCCGTTCAGCCCCAAAATCATCTCAAACCTGTATCTCATTATGGTCTTCCATCATACCAAGTTTGGTCCCTCTGTGCTTCTAGGTTTCCGAAAAATTAAGGAAAATGCCCAAAATCACCCATGCATAACTTTCTGGTTTCCATGGAGATGGTTCCACATATCACCATTTTTAAAGTTGATTGCACAACTTCAGATAGTGGTTCTACTTTATGCCATGTGATGTTCTAATCCAATCAGCCATCTCTGAGTTATCAGCCGGACAAAAAGTGAGGAAGAATAATAATAATAACTAGAATTGCCATTGCGAGCAATAGCAGATGTCGCCCCGAAATTTTTTTTCCCGTCATGTGAATTCCAAAATCGATGATTCCATGTTGCTCCCCACATCAAAATATCTCTAGAAGTTGATTTTCATGGAATTCCGACAATGTTGTATTTTTTAACGTAACTCGGCAGCCATCTTAAAAATGGCCGCCATTTTGAAATTTTTCGTAATATGAATTTCAAAGATGTAATGGTGACGGTGCTTTGTGTAAAGTTTGATTGGAATCCATCAATGCATAGCGGAGAAATGGAGGCGACAAAAAACCTCCATTTCCCCATAGGCTTCTATGCAAATGTAACGTGGCGGCCATCTTGTAAAAGGTGGCCATTTTAGAATTTTTTGATATGTGAATTCCAAGATGTAATGATGACGGTGCTTTGTGTAAAGTTTGATTGGAATCCATCAATGCATAGCAGAGAAATGGAGGTGACAAAAAACCTCCATTTCCCCATAGGCTTCTATGCAAACGTAACGGTTGTGGCTGCGGCCACACGGTGTGAAATTTTGTTTTCAAACTTTCCTGTCTTCTCGAGGTTGATGAGGTCCAACTTCCTATAAAAAATCTTTGGAATATCTCAAACCATGGTGAAGCTATTGTAGAAAAATCATTTTCCCATAGGCCCCATGTTAAATCTATTTTTAGCCATGGCGGCCATCTTGTTTTTCCGTTCCGCCCCAAAATCATCTCAAACCTGTATCTCATTATGGTCTTCCATCATACCAAGTTTGGTGCCTCTGTACTTCTAGGTTTCCGAAAAATTAAGGAAAATGCCCAAAATCACTCATGCATAACTTTCTGGTTTCCATGGAGATGGTTCCACATATCACCATTTTTAAAGTTGATGGCACAACTTCAGATAGTGGTTCTACTTTATGCCATGTGATGTTCTAATCCAATCAGCCATCTCTGAGTTATCAGCCGGACAAAAAGTGAGGAAGAATAATAATAATAATAATAAGAATAAGAATAATAAGAATAATAATAATAATAATAATAATAATAATAGTGAAAAAGAAACAGTAGAATAACAATATGTCGCCCCGACAAAGTCTGGGGCGACATAACTAGAATTGCCATTGCGAGCAATAGCAGATGTCGCCCCGAAATTTTTTGTTTCCGTCATGTGAATTTCAAAATCGATGATTCCATGTTGCTCCCCACATCAAAATATCTCTAGAAGTTGATTTTCATTGAATTCCGACAATGTTGTAATTTTTAACGTAACTCGGCAGCCATCTTAAAAATGGCCGCCATTTGAAATTTTTCGTAATATGAATTTCAAAGATGTAATGGTGACGGTGCTTTGTGTAAAGTTTGATTGGAATCCATCAATGCATAGCAGAGAAATGGAGGCGACAAAAAACCTCCATTTCCCCATAGGCTTCTATGCAAATGTAACGTGGCGGCCATCTTGTAAAAGGTGGCCATTTTAGAATTTTTTGATATGTGAATTCCAAGATGTAATGATGACGGTGCTTTGTGTAAAGTTTGATTGGAATCCATCAATGCATAGCAGAGAAATGGAGGTGACAAAAAACCTCCATTTCCCCATAGGCTTCTATGCAAACGTAACGGTTGTGGCTGCGGCCACACGGTGTGAAATTTTTTTTTCAAACTTTCCTGTCTTCTCGAGGTTGATGAGGTCCAACTTCCTATAAAAAATCTTTGGAATATCTCAAACCATGGTGAAGCTATTGTAGAAAAATCATTTTCCCATAGGCCCCATGTTAAATCTATTTTTTGCCATGGCGGCCATCTTGTTTTTCCGTTCCGCCCCAAAATCATCTCAAACTTGTATCTCATTATGGTCTTCCATCATACCAAGTTTGGTCCCTCTGTACTTCTAGGTTTCCGAAAAATTAAGAAAAATGCCCAAAATCACTCATGCATAACTTTCTGGTTTCCATGGAGATGGTTCCACATATCACCATTTTTAAAGTTGATGGCACAACTTCAGATAGTGGTTCTACTTTATGCCATGTGATGTTCTAATCCAATCAGCCATCTCTGAGTTATCAGCCGGACAAAAAGTGAGGAAGAATAATAATAATAACTAGAATTGCCATTGCGAGCAATAGCAGATGTCGCCCCGAAATTTTTTTTTTCCGTCATGTGAATTCCAAAATCGATGATTCCATGTTGCTCCCCACATCAAAATATCTCTAGAAGTTGATTTTCATTGAATTCCGACAATGTTGTAATTTTTAACGTAACTCGGCAGCCATCTTAAAAATGGCCACCATTTTGAAATTTTTCGTAATATGAATTCCAAGATGTAATGGTGACGGTGCTTTGTGTAAAGTTTGATTGGAATCCATCAATGCATAGCAGAGAAATGGAGGCGACAAAAAACCTCCATTTCCCCATAGGCTTCTATGCAAATGTAACGTGGCGGCCATCTTGTAAAAGGTGGCCATTTTAGAATTTTTTGATATGTGAATTCCAAGATGTAATGATGATGGTGCTTTGTGTAAAGTTTGATTGGAATCCATCAATGCATAGCAGAGAAATGGAGGTGACAAAAACCTCCATTTCCCCATAGGCTTCTATGCAAACGTAACAGTTGTGGCTGCGGCCACACGGTGCGAAATTTTTTTTTCAAACTAACCTGTCTTCTTGAGGTCGATGAGGTCCAACTTCCTATAAAAAAACTTTGGAATATCTCAAACCACGGTGAAGCTATTGTAGAAAAATCATTTTCCCATAGGCCCCATGTTAAATCTATTTTTAGCCATGGCGGCCATCTTGTTTTTCCGTTCTGCCCCAAAATCATCTCAAACCTGTATCTCATTATGGTCTTCCATCATACCAAGTTTGGTCCCTCTGTGCTTCTAGGTTTCCGAAAAATTAAGGAAAATGCCCAAAATCACTCATGCATAACTTTCAGGTTTCCATGGAGATGGTTCCACATATCACCATTTTTAAAGTTGATGGCACAACTTCAGATAGTGGTTCAACTTTATGCCATGTGATGTTCTAATCCAATCAGCCATCTCCGAGTTATCAGCCGGACAAAAAGTGAGGAAGAATAATAATAATAATAATAATAATAATAATAATAATAGTGAAAAAGAAACAGTAGAATAACAATATGTCGCCCCGACAAAGTCTGGGGCGACATAATAATAAATATAAGTTCATTGGTTCTACCGAACAAATGAGAGGCTTTCCACTTATTGCATAAATGACCTTGACATTGACTTTGGCTATATGGAAATTGAATCTTCTTTTCAAAATAAACAAAAGAAAGAAAAACCATTCGTATATCTTTTGAAATAAAAAAAATAGGACGTTAATTGAGATAAATGACATTGACTACCAAGTGTTTGATTTTTGCATATTCAATGCTTTAAAAACAAATCATTTATTTGTATTTACCATTTTATACACACGAAAAAGCAGAATTTCCAAAAAATATTATTTGACCTTGACTGCTGTCAATATGACCTTGACCATGCTGAGGGTCAATAAAGGACCAACAGTGAAGGTCCTTTGTCAATATGTCTTAAAATTATGAAGAAATGCGTATTTATCATAAATACCCAAATTTATAAGATGACCTTGACCTTTTACCTTGTTTCTATTTTCAAGGTCAAGGGTCATAATGCTCTTTGGTGAAGTCCCCATGCCTCTACTATCAATAGTTAATAAGTTATCAATGACAAAATAAATATCAATGCTTGTAATGGGAGATAACTCCTATAAGATGAAGTCAAATCCTTTTCCTTTAAATAGAAAAAAGTTGCGCATTTATGAGGCCGACATTTTATCCGTTATAAGTTATAAGCTATCTTTTACCGTTTCAAAGAAATAGCGATGACAAGATAATGTCAAAATTTCAAACGTGACCTTGACCTTTGACCTTGTGTCCATTTTCAAGGTCAAGGTCAATGATGACTAATGATATAAGGTTTCATATAAATATCTGTCATAGTTACTAAGATAACGCTATATACACTATATTTAATTGATCCAGGGGAGATAACTCTTTTCAAAAAAGTCAAATCATTTATAGTGACCTTTCAAGACCTTAATATGATACACATTTTGGTAAAAGATTTATTTCTGTATCTCTTATGGTTCAGGAGGAGAATCGCACACACCACAGTGTCAAAATTTAGAATGTGACCTTGACCTTTGACCTTGTGACCTTTTTCAAGGTCAAGGTCAATGATGACCAACTGTGAAATATCTAGTCTCTGTCAACTCTGGTTCATGAGTTACTATGGTACAAAATGTACTTCCAATAAATAAGGGGAAATAACTCCAACAAGGAGTCATCAAAATACTTTGCGCGATATGTAACAAATTGTCGCAATCAATAGCTGAGCATTTTGCAACAACTTTCATTGCGAAATCTTTTACGGTTTCAAAGTTTATCTGCACACAAGATTTTTATGACAGGGGAAATAACTCCGTAAAGAAAAAGTGTTCGGTGTGACAGGGTTAACTGCGAAAGCGTAATGTTTCATACATTCATAGTACGAAATGTCTTTACGATATGTCGCGAAACAAAATTTATAATGGGAAAAGAAAAAACTTGGCGGAAGAATAATAAGAATAAATATAAGTTCATTGGTTCTACCGAACAAATGAGAGGCTTTCCACTTATTGCATAAATGACCTTGACATTGACTTTGGCTATATGGAAATTGAATCTTCTTTTCAAAATAAACAAAAGAAAGAAAAACCATTCGTATATCTTTTGAAATAAAAAAGGTAAAAAAATAGGACGATAATTGAGATAAATGACCTTGACTACCAAGTGTTTGATTTTTGCATATTCAATGCTTTAAAAACAAATAATTTATTTGTATTTACCATTTTATACACACGAAAAAGCAGAATTTCCAAAAATTATTATTTGACCTTGACTGCTGTCGATATGACCTTGACCATGCTGAGGGTCAATAAAGGACCAACAGTGAAGGTCCTTTGTCAATATGTCTTAAAATTATGAAGAAATGCCTATTTATCATAAATACCCAAATTTATAAGATGACCATGACCTTTTACCTTGTTTATATTTTCAAGGTCAAGGGTCATAATGGTCTTTGGTGAAGTCCCCATGCCTCTACTATCAATAGTTAATAAGTTATCAATGAAAAAGTAAATATCAATGGTTGTAATGGGAGATAACTCCTATAAGATGAAGTCAAATCCTTTTCCTTTAAATAGAAAAAAGTTGCGCATTTATGAGGCCGACATTTTATCCGTTATAAGTTATAAGCTATCTTTTACCGTTTCAAAGAAATAGCGATGACAAGATAATGTCAAAATTTCAAACGTGACCTTGACCTTTGACCTTGTGTCCATTTTCAAGGTCAAGGTCAATGATGACTAATGATATAAGGTTTCATATAGATATCTGTCATAGTTACTAAGATAACGCTATATACACTATATTTAATTGATCCAGGGGAGATAACTCTTTCAAAAGTCAAAACATTTATAGTGACCTTTCAAGACCTTAATATGATACACATTTTGGTAAAAGATTTATTTCTGTATCTCTTATGGTTCAGGAGGAGAATCGCACACACCACAGTGTCAAAATTTAGAATGTGACCTTGACCTTTGACCTTGTGACCTTTTTCAAGGTCAAGGTCAATGATGACCAACTGTGAAATATCTAGTCTCTGTCAACTCTGGTTCATGAGTTACTATGGTACAAAATGTACTTCCAATAAATAAGGGGAAATAACTCCAACAAGGAGTCGTCAAAATACTTTGCGCGATATGTAACAAATTGTCGCAATCAATAGCTGAGCATTTTGCAACAACTTTCATTGCGAAATCTTTTACGGTTTCAAAGTTTATCTGCACACAATATTTTTATGACAGGGGACATAACTCCGTAAAGAAAAAGTGTTCGGTGGGACAGGGTTAACTGCGAAAGCGTAATGTCTCATACATTCATAGTACAAAATGTCTTTATGACATGTCGCGAAACAAAATTTATAATGGGAAAAGAAAAAACTTGGCGGAAGAATAATAAGAATAAATATAGGTTCAATCGTTCTAAAGAACGATTAATAGGCTTTCCACTTCAAAAGAAGACCTTAAATAAATGACCTTGAAACCAAAAAGCTAAGAAACATACGTAATTTGTCTATAGCAATTAATAAGAACAAAAATTATTAAAAAACTATTTAGATATCTTAAAAAATAAGAAAGGTCATTAAATAGGACGTAAGAAAACTTGAATCACCTTGACAACTGATCTTTTAATCTGCGTAAGTATTACTTATAGGCAATAGCATTAAAAGAAGAAGCCATTCAAAATACATAGTACCATGAAAAACATTTATAAAGGACTTTGACCTTGACTTTTACAGCATGACCTTGACCATGCTGAAGGTCAACAGTGATCAACATTGAAGATTTTATGCCAATATCACTTAAAGTCATTAAGATATGACTACTTATAATATATACAAAAAATTTGAAAATGACCTTGACCTTTGACCTTGTATTTGTTTTCAAGGTCAAGGGTCCTAATGATCCATAGTGAAGACCCCATGCCTCTACTATCAATAGTTGATAAGTAATTAATGAAAAACTAATTATCAGTGGTTGTAATGGGGGATAACTCCTATAAGATGAAGCCGGATCCTTTCCCTCTAAATAGAAAAAAGTTGCGCCTTTATGAGACCAACATTTTATCCATTATAACTTATAGCCTATCTTTTACCGTTTCAAAGTAATCGCGATGACAAGACAATGCCAAAATTTCAAACGTGACCTTGACCTTTGACCTTGTGTCCATTTTCAAGGTCAAGGTCAATGATGACCAATGATATAAGGTTTCATATATATATCTGTTATAGTTACTGAGATATAGTGATATAATGCAATTCACAATACATTTTATTGGTCTAGGGGAGATAACTCTTATAAAAATGTCAAATAAAAAAAGTGACGATTCAAGATCTCAATATGATACACATTTTGGTAAAGGTTTCAGTTCTCTATCTATTATAGTAAAGGAGGAGATCTGCACACAACCAAGGGTCAAAAATTAGAACATGACCTTGACCTTTGACCTTGTGACCTTTTTCAAGGTCAAGGTCAATGATGACCAACTGTGAAATATCTAGTCTATATCACCTCTGGTTCATGAGTTACTATGGTACAAATTTTACTTCCAATAAATAAGGGGAAATAACTCCTACAAGGAGTCGTCAAAATACTTTGCGCGATATGTAACAAATTGTCGCAATCCATAGCTGACCATTTTGCAACAACTTTTATTGCGAAATCTTCTACGGTTTCATAGTTTATCTGCACACAAGCTTTTCTGTAACAGGGGAGATAACTCCGTAAAGAACAAGTGTTCGGTGTGACAGGGTCAACTGCGAAAGCGTAATGTCTTATACATCCATAGTACAAAATGTCTTTACGACATGTCGCGAAACAAAATTTATAATGGAAAAAGAAAACTTGGCGGAAAAAAATAATAATAATAAATATAGGTTCAATCGTTCTAAAGAACGATTAATAGGCTTTCCACTTCAAAAGAAGACCTTAAATAAATGACCTTGAAACCAAAAAGCTAAGAAACATACGTAATTTGTCTATAGCAATTAATGAGAACAAAAATTATTAAAAATCTATTTAGATATCTTTAAAAATAAGAAAGGTCATTAAATAGGACTTAAGAAAACTTGAATGACCTTGACAACTGATCTTTTAATCTACGTAAATATTACTTATAGGCAATAGCATTAAAAGAAGAAGCCATTCAAAATACATAGTACCATGAAAAACATTTATAAAGGACTTTGACCTTGACTTTTACAGCATGACCTTGACCATGCTGAAGGTCAACAGTGATCAACATTGAAGATTTTATGCCAATATCTCTTAAAGTCATTAAGATATGACTACTTATAATATATACAAAAAATTAGAAAATGACCTTGACCTTTGACCTTGTATTTGTTTTCAAGGTCAAGGGTCCTAATGATCCATAGTGCAGACCAAATGCCTCTACTATCAATAGTTGATAAGTAATTAATGAAAAACTAATTATCAATGGTTGTAATGGGGGATAACTCCTATAAGATGAAGCCGGATCCTTTCCCTCAAAATAGAAAAAAGTTGCGCCTTTATGAGACCAACATTTTATCCATTATAACTTATAGCCTATCTTTTACCGTTTCAAAGTAATAGCGATGACAAGACAATGCCAAAATTTCAAACGTGACCTTGACCTTTGACCTTGTGTCCATTTTCAAGGTCAAGGTCAATGATGACCAATGATATAAGGTTTCATATATATATCTGTTATAGTTACTGAGATACAGTGATATAATGCAATTCACAATACATTTTATTGGTCTAGGGGAGATAACTCTTATAAAAATGTCAAATAAAAAAAGTGACGATTCAAGATCTCAATATGATACACATTTTGGTAAAGGTTTCAGTTCTCTATCTATTATAGTAAAGGAGGAGATCTGCACACAACCAAGGGTCAAAAATTAGAACATGACCTTGACCTTTGACCTTGTGACCTTTTTCAAGGTCAAGGTCAATGATGACCAACTGTGAAATATCTAGTCTATATCACCTCTGGTTCATGAGTTACAATGGTACAAATTGTACTTCCAATAAATAAGGGGAAATAACTCCTACAAGGAGTCGTCAAAATACTCTGCGCGATATGTAACAAATTGTCGCAATCCATAGCTGACCATTTTGCAACAACTTTTATTGCGAAATCTTTTACGGTTTCATAGTTTATCTGCACACAAGGTTTTCTGTAATAGGGGAAATAACTCCATAAAGAACAAGTGTTCGGTGTGACAGGGTCAACTGCGAAAGCGTAATGTCTTATACATCCATAGTACAAAATGTCTTTACGACATGTCGCGAAACAAAATTTATAATGGGAAAAGAAAACTTGGCGGAAAAAAATAAGAATAATAATAATAATGAAAAGTCATTTGTTCAGAGAACAAATGTGAGGTCTTTCCCTGCATTTTATTAGTCTTATGTCTAGGTATATATTTGCTAATGACTTTACGGTCAGTTGGTTTTAGCGTACAAAGCAAGTGGTTCTAAGTCAGAAAATGTATGGTTGCTAAGGACATTTAGTGGTTGCTATGGACAAAATGTCGCTTCCGGTCATACAATATGATATTTAAATTCAGTTAGTGATCCCAATTCCGTTTCCCATGTATTGTTCGCTTCAATTTTGTACAGTTAAAGTGTTATTTTACAAAAACTGTTTACGGTGTCAGCCATTTTGAAAATGGCTGCCTTACCATTCGACTTCAGTCTTAATACGAAGGGCTTGTTATGATCGTTACAAAAAAACCATATGTTTACTATATTATCCCTGACGGTTTTAAAGTTATAAGCCAAAAACTGATTAGCCGAAACCTGTCAAGGGCCATAACCTCGAAAACGGTTTGTCGCATAGTTTTCGTCATTTATTGAATGTAGATCTCAATGAGAGGAACATTTTTCTGATATATTGTCTGCTTCAATTTTTTATGGTTTTTGAGTTACATTGAAAACAAAATTTAGCCGAAACCTGTCAAGGGTCATAAGCTATAAACCGGTTTGTCGCACAGTTTTCAAACCTATTTATCAAATGTAGATCTCAACGAGAGGAACATTTTCCTGATATATTGTCTGCTTCAATTTTTTTTATGGTTTTTGAGTTATTTCATAAACAATATTTAGCCGAAACCTGTCAAGGGCCATAACCTCTAAAACGGTTTGTCGCACAGTTTTTGAACCTATATATCAAATGTAGATCTCAACGAGAGGAACATTTTTCTGATATATTGTCTGCTTCAATATTTTATGGTTTTTGAGTTATATTGAAAACAAAATTTCAATGGCGACCATTTTGAAAATGGTGAACCGAAAACAAATTTTGATCCGACATATGTAATTAGGACCCTCATATCGACTTGGAAACCAATGTTTGTGTAAATCGAACAACTTTAACGTTTTCGACAAACTTCGCGCCGAAATCACGTAAACAGGAAGTGGATCGAAGAAATTTTTTTTGCATGACAAATCATGGCCATGAGTCAGACAACATTTTCCCCACTTTAGATTTTTGATATTTGTCATGGTTTCTGAATTTATCTGAACACAAGGGTTTTGGGTTTGGGGCAGATAACTCTGTTACTAAAAATAGATCGGTTTCGCAAGGTGACTCAGGTCGAGCCAAGGTAATGTTGGTTAAGCGTGCCAAGTTTCAAAGCGATACGTCAAGACACTTTTTCGACATTGACCGTCTTTCCCGCGTTGTCCCTATTTCCATAGAAAAAACTGACGTTAAACGTCAAACAATAAACCCCAGAGGGTAAAAATCTATTATTTTATATTGTAAAATATCCGTAGGCCTCCTCCTCCCCCGGTTTCTTTTCTTTTGTTTCTATAACATTCTAATTATTAAAAAAGGGCCCGGCCCCCCAACCAGGGCAGCATGTAAACTTATTTTGTTATTCGTCTTGGTATTTTTAATTGATTGTCTCACATTGATTCAAATAGCTTTGTACTAATTTTGAGAAAAAACGGGGAAATGGGACTCTGCAGATTTAAATATTGTGACAAAAATTTGTTAAACTAGTTTTAAAAATTTATATACATTATTTTGGTGTAAAATAAATACTTCTTTGTCATTTCGCTCTATTTATAGTATACATTAAATGAACACTACATTTCACTGAGGTGTCTTCGTCGAAGCTCGCGTTCATAGCATTTTGTCAGCGTCTTCTGTCTCTCGTTCTGTGTGGACGAATACTACATGAAGCACGATCTTAAGTTTAATATCAGTGATTATTTATATATTTCAGGACGTCACGGGTTATTACAAAAGGAGCTACCGACGATCATTTAAAGACGTTTTCATTCATAGGAATTGTACGCTGGAATGTGTGGAAAATAAGGACACGAGTCACGTAGCAGACGACTGAATACACAAAAATTCACGTCGGAAATTGTTTCAATTTGATTGAAATGTGAGGTAAAATGCAGTTCGGATAGTTAGAACAACTTGTTGAGAAACGATTTACACTATGATTCACTGACGATAACTGAAATGGACATCACAGCTGACGAAATTTACAAATAAGGGGGAGGTGAGGTCACGTGCTTCAGTCCTGGATTCTAAGGATTTATTGACTCGTGTACTTTGAGGAAATACGTTTTTAGACTGAAATCCACATTCTAAACGGAAAGTACCATCTATTTAGCTAACAAAGTAAGTGGATTAAATTTAGTGTTTTGGTCATGTATATTGAAAAACTGTACACTATGAAAGTAGACCAAACTTCATAACATTTTATGCAAACTTATTTTGTCATACATCTTGGTATTTTTAATTGATTGTCTCCATACAATATTATTATTATGATTCAGAAATAGCTTTGTACTCATTTTTAATGGAGAAACACACTAAAATAGGACACAACAGCTTTAAATATTTTAAATTTAATAATTAAACAATGAGGAAAAGAGGGAAACTTGTAGAAATCACAAGGTTTTGTTTTAACATTGGTTTAAAATGTGTCGATTTAGGCTATTGTCACAGTGTTGAATATTTTTTCATGAAAATTTAGGAATATAGTGTATCATTTTTAAAGTAATTGCACTTAAATTGCTAATTTCTGTATAAATGTGCAAGTTAACATCATTTCAATCATTTTAATAATTTTCACATTTGGAATACAGCAAATTTTGTAACAAAGTGCATGTTTTCTTCACTCGACACATAATTACACACTGTCGGAACTCACTGAATGTTCATTATTTTTTCAATTTTTGCCAAAAGTTAGTTTTTTATGTTACAAAAAGTACATTTAATATGTACTAAAAATTTGAAATTAGTGTTTAAGCCATTTTGAATTGTCCATCATTGAAAATTTTTAAGTCTCATATGATTACCCATTTCTAAGCCAAAAAGTACTAATATCTTGATACATATGAATTCTTATAGTTGTTGTTTTTTTTCGCTCGACAAGGCTTATCAGGTCCATATCAGATGAGCTCTAAGATATAAGATACTCTCTAGATACTGGTTATGTGTTACGTTTTATATATTGTAACACTTCTTAGTGTCTGGACAGGTCTGATTAATTGCAGCAAAGATGTGTATTTTTTTTATCGTGATGTATGTTTTCCTTAATATTCATGAGCTTTGGACAGTGATGTACGATTGGTCAAAAAGCTAGGCAGATTTTTCGCGCACGACATATGACCGTGTTAACTATATTATCTCTAACCGTTTTCAAGTTGTAAGTCAAAAACTGAATAACAGAAATGCGTCAAGGCGGATAACTCGAATACAGTTCATATAACAGTTTCGGATACAATATACTAAATGAAGGTTTTGATAAGAGGATAACTTTAAATATAAATGTTTACTATATTATCTCGAACCGTTTTCAAGTTATAAGTCAAAAACTGATTAGTCGAAACGTATCAAGGGCCATTACCTCGAAAACGGTTTGTCTCACAGTTTTCGACAATTATATCAAATGTAGATCTCAATGAGAAGAACATTTTTCTGATATATTGTCTGCTTCAATATTTTATGGTTTTTGAGTTATATTGAAAACAAAATTTGCCGAAACTTGTCAAGGGCCATAACCTCGAAAACGGTTTGTCGCACAGTTTTCAACCTTTTATATCAAATGTAGATCTCAATGAGAGGAACATTTTTCTGATATATTGTCTGCTTCAATATTTTATGGTTTTTGAGTTGTATTGAAAACAAAATTTGCCGAAACTTGTCAAGGGCCATAACCTCGAAAACGGTTTGTCGCACAGTTTTCAACCCTCTTATATCAAATGTAGATCTCAATGAGAGGAACATTTTTCTAGTAAATTGTCTCCTTCAATATTTTATGGTTTTTGAGTTATATTGAAAACCAAATTTAGCCGAAACCTGTCAAGGGCCATAACCTCGAAAACGGTTTGTCGCACAGTTTTCAACTATATATGTCAAATGTAGATCTCAGTGAGAGGAACATTTTTCTAATATATTGTCTGCTTCAATTTTTTATGGTTTTTGAGTTATATTGAAAACAAAATTTAGCCGAAACCTGTCAAGGGCCATAACCTCCAAAAACGGTTTGTTGCACAGTTTTCAACTCTTATATCAAATGTAGATCTCAATGAGAGGAACATTTTTCTGATATATTGTCTGCTTCAATTTTTTATGGTTTTTGAGTTATATTGAAAACAAAAATGTCAATGGCGGCCATTTTGAAAATGGTGGACCGAAAAAAAATTTTGATCTGATATATGTAATTAGGACCCTCATATCTACTTGGAAACCAAGTTTTGTGTAAATCCGACAACTTTGACGTTTTCGACAAATTTCATGTCAAAATCGCGTAACCAGGAAGTTGATCGAAACAAAATTTTTTGTGTGACGAATCATGACCAGGAGTGTAGCAACATTTTCCCCACTTCAGATTTTTGATAACAGTTACGGTTTCTGAGTTTATCTGCAAACAAGGTTTTTGAATCCGGGGCAGATAACTCCGTTATTAAAAATAGATCGGTTTCGCAGGGTGACACAGGTCGAGCCCAGGTAGTGTCGGTTAAGTGTGCCAAGTTTCAAAGCGATACGTCAAGACACTTTTTTGACAACTGCGGCGGAAAAGAAGAAGAATAATAAAAATAATCAGAAGAAATACAGTAAGGTCTTTCCCTTGGAAAGGGGAAAGACCTTAATAATAATCATAAGAAATACAGTAAGGTCTTTCCCTCGGAAAGGGGAAAGACCTTAATAATCATAAGAAATACAGTAAGGTCTTTCCCTCGGAAAGGGGAAAGACCTTAATGAAAAGTCATTTGTTCAGAGAACAAATGTGAGGTCTTTCCCTGCATTTTGTAGTGTTATGTCTAGTTATATAGTTGCTAATGACTTTACCGTCAGTTACCATGGTTTTAGTGTACAAAGCAAGTGGTCCTAAGTCAGAATATTTATGGTTGCTAAGGACATTTATTGGTTGCTATGGACAAAATGTCACTTCCGGTCATACAATATGATATTTAAATTTAGTTAGTGATCCCGATTCCGTTTCCCATGTATTGTCCGCTTCAATTTTGTACAGTTACAGTGTTATTTTACAAAAACTGTTTACGGTGTCAGGCATTTTGAAAATGGCTGCCTATAACCATTCAACTTCGGTCTTAATACGAAGGGCTTGTTATGATCGTTACAAAAAAACCATATGTTTACTATATTATCCCTGACGGTTTTAAAGTTATAAGCCAAAAACTGATTAGAAAACCTGTCAAGGGCCATAACCTCGAAAATGGTTTGTCGCACAGCTTTCGACAATTATATTAAATGTAGATCTCAATGAGAGGAACATTTTTCTGCTATATTGTCTTCTTCAATTTTTTATGGTTTTTGAGTTATATTGAAAACAAAATTTAATTGAAACCTGTCAAGGGCCATAACCTCGATAACGGTTTGTCGCCCAGTTTTCAACCAAATATTTCAAATGTAGATCTCAATGAGAGAAACATTTTTCTGATATATTGTCTGTTTCAATTTTTTATGGTTTTTTAGATATATTGAAAACAAAATTTCAATGGTGGCCATTTTGAAAATGGTGGACCGAAAAAAATTTTTGATCCGACATTTGTAATTAGAACTCTCATATCTACTTGGAAACTAAGTTTTGTGGAAATCGAACAACTTTGACATTTTCGACAAACTTTGTGTCAAAATCACGTTAACAGGAAGTGGATCAAAATTTTTTTTTGCATTACGAATCATGGCCATGAGTCAGACAATTTTTTCCCCACTTTAGATTTTTGATATCTGTCATGGTTTCTGAGTTTATCTGAACACAAGGGTTTTGGGTTTGGGGCAGATAACTCTGTTACTAAAAATAGATCGGTTTCGCAAGGTGACTCAGGTCAAGCCCAGGTAATGTTGGTTAAGTGTCCCAAGTTTCAAAGCGATACGTCAAGACACTTTTGACCGTCTTTCCGGTGTTGTCCCTATTTCCATAGTAAAAAATGACGTTAAACGTCAAACAATAACACCCCAGAGGGTAAAAATCTATTATTTTATATTGTAAAATATCCGTAGGCCTCCTCCTCCCCCTGTTTCTTTTCTATTGTTTCTATAACATTCTAATTATTTTAAAAAGGGCCCGGCCCCCCCAACCAGGGCAGCATGTAAACATATTTTGTTATTCATCTTGGTATTTTTAATTGATTGCCTCACATTGATTCAAATAGCTCTGTACTAATTTTGAGAAAAAACAGGAAAATCGGACTCTGCAGATTTAAATATTGTGACAAAAATTTGTTAAACTAGTTTTAAAAATTCATATACATTATTTTGGTGTAAAATAAATACTTCTTTGTCATTTCGCTGTATTTATAGTATACAATAAATGAACACTATACATTTCACTGAGGTGTCTTCGTCGAAGGTCGCGTTCATATCATTTTGTCAGCGTCTTCTGTATTTCGTACTGCGTTCTGTGTGGACGAATACTATAGCTACATGAAGCAAGATCTTAAGTTTAATATCAGTGATTATTTATATATTTCAGGACGACACGGGTTATTACAAAAGGAGCTACCGACGACCATTTTAAGACGTTTTCATTCATAGGAATTTTACGCTGGAATGTGGAAAATAAGGAACACGAGTCACGTAGCAGACGACCGAATACACAAAAATTCACGTCGGAAATTGTTTCAATTTGATTAAAATGTGAGGTAAAATGCAGTTCGGATAGTTCGAACAACTTGTTGAGAAACGATTTACACTATGATTCACTGACGATAACTGAAATGGACATCACAGCAGACGAAATTTACAAATAAGGGGGAGGTGTGGTCACGTGCTTCAGTCTGGGATTTTAAGGATTTATTGACTCGTGTACTTTGAGGAAATACGTTTTTAGACTGAAATCCACATTCTAAACGGAGAGTATCATCTATTTAGCTAACAAAGTAAGTTGATTAAATTTAGTGTTTTGGTCATGTATATTGAAAAAATGTACACTATGAAAGTAGACCAAACATCATAACAATTTTATGCAAACTTATTTTGTCATACATCTTGGTATTTTTAATTGATTGTCTCCATACAATATTATTATTATGATTTAGAAATAGCTTTGTACTCATTTTTAATGGAGAAACACACTAAAATAAGAGACAACAGCTTTAAATATTTTAAATTTAATAATTAAACAATAAGGAAAAGAGGGAAACTTGTAGAAATCACAAGGTTTTGTTTTAACATTGGTTTAAAATGTGTCGATTTAGGCTATTGTCACAGTGTTGAATATTTTTTCATGAAAATTTAGGAATATAGTGTACCATTTTTAAAGTAATTGCACCTAAATTGCTAATTTCTGTATAAATTTGCAAGTTAACATCATTTCAATCTTTTAATAATTTTCACATTTGGTTTAATACAGCAAATTTTGTAACAAAGTGCATGTTTTCTTTACTCGACACATAATTACACACTGTCGGAACTCACTGAATGTTCATTATTTTTTCAATTTTTGCCAAAAGTTAGTTTTTTATGTTACAAAAAGTACATTTAATATGTACAAAAAATTTGAAATTAGTGTTTAAGCCATTTTGAATTGTCCATCATTGAAAAATTTTAAGTCTCATATGATTACCCCTTTCTAAGCCAAAAAGTACTAATATCTTGATACATATGAATTCTTATAGTTGTTTTTTTTTCGCTCGACAAGGCTTATCTGGTCCATATCAGATGAGCTCTAAGATATAAGATACTCTCTAGATACTGGTTATGTGTTACGTTTTCTGTATTGTAACACTTTTTAGTGTCTGGACAGGTCTGATTAATTGCAGCAAAGATGTGTATTTTTTTTATAGTGATGTATGTTTTCCTTAATATTCATGAGCTTTGGACAGTGATGTATGATTTGTCAAAAAGCTAGGCAGATTTTTCGCGCACGACATATGACCGTGTTAACTATATTATCTCTAACCATTTTCAAGTTATAAGTCAAAAACCGAATAACAGAAATGCGTCAAGGCTGATAGCTCTAATACAGTTCATATAACAGTTTCGGATACATTATACTAAATGAAGGTTTTGATGAGAGGATAACTTTAAATATACATGTTTACTATATTATCTCTAATCGTTTTCAAGTTATAAGTCAAAACTGATTAGTCAAAACGTGTCAAGGGCCATTACCGATAACGGTTTGTCTGACAGTTTTCGACAATTTATATCAAATGTAGATCTCAATGAGAGGAACATTTTTCTGATATATTGTCTGCTTCAATATTTTATTGTTTTTGAGTTATATTGAAAACAAAATTTAGCCGAAACCGGTCAAGGGCCATAACCTCGCAAACGGTTTTTCGCACAGTTTTCAACCAATTATATCAAATGTAGATCTCAATGAGAGGAACATTTTTCTAGTATATTGTCTGCTTCAATTTTTTATGGTTTTTGAGTTATATTGAAAACAAAATTTAGCCGAAACCTGTCAAGGGCCATAACCTCTAAAACGGTTTGTCGCACAGTTTTCAACCAATTATATCAAATGTAGATCTTAATGAGAGGAACATTTTTCTAGTGTATTGTCTGCTTCAATTTTTTATGGTTTTTGAGTTGTATTGAAAACAAAATTTAACCGAAACCGAAACCTGTCAAGGGCCATAACCTCGAAAACGGTTTGTCGCACAGTTTTCAAACCTTATATCCAATGTAGATCTCAATGAGAGGAACATTTTTCTGATATATTGTCTGCTTCAATTTTGTATGGTTTTTGAGTTATTTCGAAAACAATATTTAGCCGAAACCTGTCAAGGGCCATAACCTCTAAAACGGTTTGTCGCACAGTTTTCGAACCTGTATATCAAATGTAGATCTCAATGAGAGGAACATTTTTCTGATATATTGTTTGCTTAAATTTTTTATGGTTTTTGAGTTATTTCGAAAACAAAATTTCAATGGCGGCCATTTTGAAAATGGTGGACCGAAAAAAAATTTTGATCCGATATATGTAATTAGGACCCTCATATCTACTTGGAAACCAAGTTTTGCGTAAATCCGACAACTTTGACGTTTTCGACAAATTTCGCGTCAAAATCGCGTAACCAGGAAGTTGATGGAAACAAAATTTTTTCCGTAACGAATCATGATCAGGAGTCTAGCAACATTTTCCCCACTTCAGATTTTTGATAACGGTTATGGTTTCTGAGTTTATCTGAACACAAGGTTTTTGGGTTTGGGGCAGATAACTCTGTTACTAAAAATAGATTTGTTTCGCAGGGTGACTCAGGTCGAGCCCAGGTAGTGTCGGTTAAGTGTGCCAAGTTCCAAAGCGATACGTCAAGACACTTTTTTGACATCTGCGGCGGAAAAGAAGAAGAATAATAAAAAAAATAATAATAATAATCAGAAGAAATACAGTAAGGTCTTTCCCTTGGAAAGGGGAAAGACCTTAATAATAAGAAACAGAAGAATAACAAGAAGGCTTTCCACTGGAAAGTGGAAAGCCTTAAATATAAGTTCATTGGTTCTACCGAACATATGAGAGGCTTTCCACTTATTGCATAAATGACCTTGACATTGACTTTGGCTATATGGAAATTGAATCTTCTTTTCAAAATAAACAAAAGAAAGAAAAGCCATTCGTATATCTTTTGAAATAAAAAAGGTAAAAAAATAGGACGTTAATTGTGATAAATGACCTTGACTACCAAGTGTTTGATATTTGCATATCCAATGCTTTAAAAACAAATCATTTACTTGTATTTACCATTTTATATACACGAAAAAGCAGAATTTCCAAAAAATATTATTTGACCTTGACTGCTGTCAATATGACCTTGACCATGCTGAGGGTCAATAAAGGACCAACAGTGAAGATCCTTTGTCAGTATGTCTTATAATTATGAAGAAATGCGTATTTATCATAAATACCCAAATTTATAAGATGACCTTGACCTTTTACCTTGTTTCTATTTTCAAGGTCAAGAGTCATAATGGTCTTTGGTGAAGTCCCCATGCCTCTACTATCAATAGTTAATAAGTTATCAATGAAAAAGTAAATATCAATGGTTGTAATGGGAGATAACTCCTATAAGATGAAGTCAAATCCTTTTCCTTTAAATAGAAAAGAGTTGCGCATTTATGAGGCCGACATTTTATCCGTTATAAGTTATAAGCTATCTTTTACCGTTTCAAAGAAATAGCGATGACAAGATAATGTCAAAATTTCAAACGTGACCTTGACCTTTGACCTTGTGTCCATTTTCAAGGTCAAGGTCAATGATGACTAATGATATAAGGTTTCATATAAATATCTGTCATAGTTACTGAGATAACGCTATATACACTATATTTAATTGATCCAGGGGAGATAACTCTTTCAAAAGTCAAATCATTTATAGTGACCTTTCAAGACCTTAATATGATACACATTTTGGTAAAAGATTTATTTCTGTATCTCTTATAGTTCAGGAGGAGAATCGCACACACCACAGTGTCAAAATTTAGAATGTGACCTTGACCTTTGACCTTGTGACCTTTTTCAAGGTCAAGGTCAATGATGACCAACTGTGAAATATCTATTCTCTATCACCTCTGGTTCATGAGTTACTATGGTACAAATTGTACTTCCAATAAATAAAGGGAAATAACTCCAACAAGGAGTCGTCAAAATACTTTGCGCGATATGTAACAAATTGTCGCGATCAATAGCTGAGCATTTTGCAACAACTTTCATTGCGAAATCTTTTACGGTTTAAAAGTTTATCTGCACACAAGATTTTTATGACAGGGGAAATAACTCCGTAAAGAAAAAGTGTTCGGTGTGACAGGGTTAACTGCGAATGCGTAATGTCTCATACATTCATAGTACAAAATGTCTTTACGACATGTCGCGAAACAAAATTTATAATGGGATAACAAAACTTGGCGGAAGAATAATAAGAATAAATATAGGTTCAATCGTTCTAAAGAACGATTAATAGGCTTTCCACTTCAAAAGAAGACCTTAAATAAATGACCTTGAAACCAAAAAGCTAAGAAACATACGTAATTTGTCTATAGCAATTAATAAGAACAAAAATTATTAAAAAACTATTTAGATATCTTTAAAAATAAGAAAGGTCATTAAATAGGACGTAAGAAAACTTGAATGACCTTGACAACTGATCTTTTAATCTACGTAAATATTACTTATAGGCAATAGCATTAAAAGAAGAAGCCATTCAAAATACATAGTACCATGAAAAACATTTATAAAGGACTTTGACCTTGACTTTTACAGCATGACCTTGACCATGCTGAAGGTCAACAGTGATCAACATTGAAGATTTTATGCCAATATCTCTTAAAGTCATTAAGATATGACTACTTATAATATATACAAAAAATTAGAAAATGACCTTGACCTTTGACCTTGTATTTGTTTTCAAGGTCAAGGGTCCTAATGATCCATAGTGAAGACCCCATGCCTCTACTATCAATAGTTGATAAGTAATTAATGAAAAACTAATTATCAACGGTTGTAATGGGGGATAACTCCTATAAGATGAAGCCGGATCCTTTCCCTCTAAATAGAAAAAAGTTGCGCCTTTATGAGACCAACATTTTATCCATTATAACTTATAGCCTATCTTTTACCGTTTCAAAGTAATAGCGATGACAAGACAATGCCAAAATTTCAAACGTGACCTTGACCTTTGACCTTGTGTCCATTTTCAAGGTCAAGGTCAATGATGACCAATGATATAAGGTTTCATATATATATCTGTTATAGTTACTGAGATACAGTGATATAATGCAATTCACAATACATTTTATTGGTCTAGGGGAGATAACTCTTATAAAAATGTCAAATAAAAAAAGTGACGATTCAAGATCTCAATATGATACACATTTTGGTAAAGGTTTCAGTTCTCTATCTATTATAGTAAAGGAGGAGATCTGCACACAAGCAAGGGTCAAAAATTAGAACATGACCTTGACCTTTGACCTTGTGACCTTTTTCAAGGTCAAGGTCAACGATGACCAACTGTGAAATATCTAGTCTATATCACCTCTGGTTCATGAGTTACAATGGTACAAATTTTACTTCCAATAAATAAGGGGAAATAACTCCTACAAGGAGTCGTCAAAATACTTTGCGCGATATGTAACAAATTGTCGCAATCCATAGCTGACCATTTTGCAACAACTTTTATTGCGAAATCTTTTACGGTTTCATAGTTTATCTGCACACAAGCTTTTCTGTAACAGGGGAGATAACTCTGTAAAGAACAAGTGTTCGGTGTGACAGGGTCAACTGCGAAAGCGTAATGTCTTATACATCCATAGTACAAAATGTCTTTACGACATGTCGCGAAACAAAATTTATAATGGGAAAAGAAAACTTGGCGGAAAAAAAAGAATAATAATAATAAACAGACAAATAACAGGAAGGCTTTCCACTCGGAAAGTGGAAAGCCTTAATAATAATAAAAATAGGTTCAATCGTTCTACCGAACGATTAATAGGCTTTCCACTTCAAAAGAAGACCTTAAATAAATGACCTTGAAACTAAAAAGCTAAGAAACATACGTAACTAAAAAAGAATAAGGCATTCAAAATACATAGTACCATGAAAAACATTAAAAAAGGACTTTGACCTTGACTCTTACAGCATGACATTGACCATGCTGAAGGTCAACAGTGATCAACATTGAAGATTTCATGCCAATATCTCTTGTAGTCATTGAGATATGACTACTTATAATATATACAAAAAAATAGAAAATGACCTTGACCTTTGACCTTGTATTTGTTTTCAAGGTCAAGGTTCCTAATGATCTATAGTAAAGACTCCATGCCTCTACTATCAATAGTTGATAAGCAATTAATGAAAAACTAATTATCAATAGTTGTAATGGGGCATTACTCCTATAAGATGAAGCCGGATCCTTACCCTCCAAATAGGAAAAAGTTGCGCCTTTATGAGGCCAACATTTTATCCATTACAACTTATTGCCTATCTTTTACCGTTTCAAAGGAATAGCGATGACAAGACAATGCCAAAATTTCAAACGTGACCTTGACCTTTGACCTTGAGTCCATTTTCAAGGTCAAGGTAAATGATGACTAATGATATAAGGTTTCATATAAATATCTATTATAGTTACTGAGATAAAGTGATATAATGCAACTCACAATATATTTTAGTGGTCTAGGGGAGATAACTCTTATAAAAATGTCACATAAAAAAGTGACGATTCAAGATCTTAATATGATACACATTTTGGTAAAGGTTTCAATTCACTATCTGTTATAGTAAAGGAGGAGATCTGTACACAACACAATGTCAAAAATTAGAATGTGACCTTGACCTTTGACCTTGTGACCTTTTTCAAGGTCAAGGTCAATGATGACCAACTGTGAAATATCTATTCTCTATCACCTCTGGTTCATGAGTTACTATGGTACAAATTGTACTTCCAATAAATAAAGGGAAATAACTCCAACAAGGAGTCGTCAAAATACTTTGCGCGATATGTAACAAATTGTCGCAATCAATAGCTGACCATTTTGCAACAACTTTTATTACAAAATCTTTTACGGTTTCAAAGTTTATCTGTACACAAGCTTTTTTGTGACAAGGGAAATAACTCCGTAAAGAAAAAGTGTTCGGTGTGACAGGGTTAACTGCGAAAGCGTAATGTCTCATACATTCATAGTACAAAATGTCTTTACGACATGTCGCGAAACAAAATTTATAATAAGGAAAAAAAGTTGGCGGAAAAAAAATAAGAATAATAATAATAAATATAGGTTCAATCGTTCTAAAGAACGATTAATAGGTTTTCCACTTCAAAAGAAGACCTTAAATAAATGACCTTGAGACCAAAAAGCTAAGAAACATACGTAATTTGTCTATAGCAATTAATAAGAACAAAAATTATTAAAGAACTATTTAGATATCTTTAAAAATAAGAAAGGTCATTAAATAGGACGTAAGAAAACTTGAATGACCTTGACAACTGATCTTTTAATCTACGTAAAAATTACTTATAGGCAATAGCATTAAAAGAATAAGCCATTCAAAATACATAGTACCATGAAAAACATTTATAAAGGACTTTGACCTTGACTTTTACAGCATGACCTTGACCATGCTGAAGGTCAACAGTGATCAACATTGAAGATTTTATGCCAATATCTCTTAAAGTCATTGAGATATGACTACTTATAATATATACAAAAAAATTAGAAAAGGACCTTGACCTTTGACCTTGTATTTGTGTTCAAGGTCAAGTGTCCCAATGGTCTATAGTGAAGACCCCATGCCTCTACTATCAATAGTTGATAAGCAATTAATGAAAAACTATTTATCAATGGTTGTAATGGGGGATAACTCCTATAAGATGAAGCCGGATCCTTTCCTTCTAAATAGAAAAAAGTTGCGCCTTTATGAGGTCAACATTTTTTCCATTTGAACTTATTGCCTATATTTTACCGTTTTAAAGGAATAGCGGTGACAAGACAATGCAAAAATTTCAAACGTGACCTTGACCTTTGACCTTGAGTCCATTTTCAAGGTCAAGGTATATGATGACTAATGATATAAGGTTTCATATAAATATCTGTTATAGTTACTGAGATAAAGTGATATAATGCAATTCACAATATATTCCAGTGGTCTAGGGGAGATAACTCTTATAAAAATGTCAAATAAAAAAAGTGACGATTCAAGATCTTAATATGATACACATTTTGGTAAAGGTTTCAGTTCTCTATCTATTATAGTAAAGGAGGAGATCTGTACACAACGCAATATCAAAAATTAGAATGAAACCTTGACATTTGATCTTGTGACCTTTTTCAAGGTCAAGGTCAATGATGACCAACTGTGAAATATCTAGTCTTTATCATCTCTGGTTCATGAGTTACTATGGTAAAAAATGTACTTGCAATAAATAAGGGGAAATAACTCCTATAAGAAGGTGAAAATTTCTTTAATGCGATATGTTATAAAGTGTCACAATCCTTCGCTGAACATTTTGGAACAACTTTTATTGCGATATCTTTTACAGTTTCAAAGTTAATCTGCACACAAGCTTTTTTATGACAGGGGAAATAACTCCGTAAAGAATAAGTGTTCGGTCTGCCAGGGTCAACTGCGAAAGCGTAATGTTTCATACATCCATAGTACAAAATATCTTTACGACATGTCGCGAAACAAAATTTATAATGGGAAAAGAAAACTTGGCGGAAAAAAAAGAATAATAATAAACAGACGAATTACAAGAAGGTTTTCCACTGGAAAGTGGAAAACCTTAATAATAATAATAAATATAGGTTCAATCGTTCTAAAGAACGATTAATAGGCTTTCCACTTCAAAAGAAGACCTTAAATAAATGACCTTGAAGCCAAAAAGCTAAGAAACATACGTAATTTGTCTATACCAATTAATAAGAACAAAAATTATTAAAAAAACTATTTAGATATCTTTAAAAATAAGAAAGGTCATTAAATAGGACGTAAGAAAACTTGAATGACCTTGACAACTGATCTTTTAATCTACGTAAATATTACTTATAGGCAATAACATTAAAAGAATAAGCCATTCAAAATACATAGTACCATGAAAAACATTTATAAAGGACTTTGACCTTGACTTTCACAGCATGACCTTGACCATGCTGAAGGTCAACAGTGATCAACATTGAAGATTTATGCCAATATCTCTTAAAGTTATTAAGATATGACTACTTATCATATATACACAAAATTAGAAAATGACCTTGACCTTGTATTTGTTTTCAAGGTCAAGGGTCCTAATGATCCATAGTGAAGACCCCATGCCTCTACTATCAATAGTTGATAAGTAATTAATGAAAAACTAATTATCAATGGTTGTAATGGGGGATAACTCCTATAAGATGAAGCCGGATCCTTTCCCTTTAAATAGAAAAAAGTTTCGCCTTTATGAGACCAACATTTTATCCATTATAACTTATAGCCTATCTTTTACCGTTTCAAAGTAATAGCGATGACAAGACAATGCCAAAATTTCAAACGTGACCTTGACCTTTGACCTTGTGTCCATTTTCAAGGTCAAGGTCAATGATGACCAATGATATAAGGTTTCATATATATATCTGTTATAGTTACTGAGATATAGTGATATAATGCAATTCACAATTCATTTTATTGGTCTAGGGGACAAAAATGTCAAATAAAAAAAGTGACGATTCAAGATCTCAATATGATACACATTTTGGTAAAGGTTTCAGCTCTCTATCTATTATAGTAAAGGAGGAGATCTGCACACAACCAAGGGTCAAAAATTAGAACATGACCTTGACCTTTGACCTTGTGACCTTTTTCAAGGTCAAGGTCAATGATGACCAACTGTGAAATATCTAGTCTATATCACCTCTGGTTCATGAGTTACAATGGTACAAATTGTACTTCCAATAAATAAGGGGAAATAACTCATACAAGGAGTCGTCAAAATACTTTGCGCGATATGTAACAAATTGTCGCAATCCATAGCTGACCATTTTGCAACAACTTTTATTGCGAAATCTTTTACGGTTTCATAGTTTATCTGCACACAAGCTTTTCTGTAACAGGGGAGATAACTCCGTAAAGAACAAGTGTTCGGTGTGACAGGGTCAACTGCGAAAGCGTAATGTCTCATACATCCATAGTCCAAAATGTCTTTACGACATGTCGCGAAACAAAATTTATAATGGGAAAAGAAAACTTGGCGGAAAAAAATAAGAATAATTAAAATTTACGTTTCCCGAAACGTTGAAGTCGCCTCCCGTTCCGCACTTTTGACCGAGTAGAGGGAACTAAAAGTCAAGAGCACAACAAAATGTCTCCCAAACGAACCCCCATTGCCACTATAATCCCCATGGATAGTATTTCATTCAAATCAGTACATTAAAATATGCCTAGAAATCAAATTTTGTTGAAATCGGACAAAGTTGACTTTTTCCTGCAGTAAAATGGCCGCCATTTTGAAACCGGAAGTCGGACAAAAAATTTTTAAATAGTGGCACACTCAGGGTATCATAAGCTACCTGAATACCAAATTTCGTCTAAATCGGATGACGTTTAAATTTTTACATTTTTAGGGGGGTGGTGTTCGGATGGCGGCCATTTTGAAATGTCGGCCGCGTCAAATTTTTTTTTGCAAAAATGCTCGGGATAGTTAGCTGTACCAGTATACCGATTTTCATTGAAATTGCTTTGGCAATTACTGAGATCTGACAACGGCCGTCATTTTTTTCAACGGCGGCCATTTTGAAAATGGCGGCCATTTTGAAAATTTCAAAAGTGGATTGCACAACTTCAGGTCACCCTTAACATGTTCCCAAAGTTTCATCTTGATTGGACATTGCATCTCTGAGAAAATGTGCGGACAACATTGCGAGGGGAAAACATAAGAAATATGAAAATAATAATAATAATTAAAATTTACGTTTCCCGAAACGTTGAAGTCGCCTCCCGTTCCGCACTTTTGACCGAGTAGAGGGAACTAAAAGTCAAGAGCACAACTTCATAACATGAGCTTTCAGTTGGCCAAGTTTCATTTCGATCGGTTAAAAGATGAGGGAGAAAACAAGCAAACTTTAAAACGGCCGCCATTTTGAAACCGGAAGTCGGACAAAAAAATTTTTTTGCAAAAATGCTCAGGTAGTTAGCTGTATCAGTATACCAATTTTCATTGAAATTGCTCTGGCCATAACTGAGATCTGACAACGGCCGCCATTTTGTAAAACTTTAAAACGGCCGCCATTTTGTAAAACTTTAAAACGGCCGCCATTTTGAAACCGGAAGTCGGACAAAAATTTTGAAAATAGTGGCACACTCAGGGTATCATAAGCTACCTGTATACCAAATTTCGTCTAAATCGGATGACGTTTAAATTTTTACATTTTTAGGGGGGTGGTGTTCGGATGGCGGCCATTTTGAAATGTCGGCCGCGTCAAATTTTTTTTTGCAAAAATGCTCGGGATAGTTAGCTGTACCAGTATACCAATTTTCATTACAATTGCTTTGGCAATTACTGAGATCTGACAACGGCCGTCATTTTTTTCAACGGCGGCCATTTTGAAAATGGCGGCCATTTTGAAAATTTCAAAAGTGGATTGCACAACTTCAGGTCACCCTTAACATGTTCCCAAAGTTTCATTTCGATCGGTTATAAGATGAGCGAGAAAACGAGCGGACAACATTGCGAGGGGAAAACATAAGAAATATGAAAATAATAATAATAATAATAATAATAATAATAAGAAACGGAGTAAAAACAATAAGTCGCCCGACACTTCGTGGTCGGCGACTTAATTAAAATTTACGTTTCCCGAAACGTTGAAGTCGCCTCCCGTTCCGCACTTTTGACCGAGTAGAGGGAACTAAAAGTCAAGAGCACAACTTCATAACATGAGCTTTCAGTTGGCCAAGTTTCATTTCGATCGGTTAAAAGATGAGCGAGAAAACGAGCAAACTTTAAAACGGCCGCCATTTTGAAACCGGAAGTCGGACAAAAATTTTTTTTGCAAAAATGCTCAGGATAGTTAGCTGTATCAGTATACCAATTTTCATTGAAATTGCTCTGGCCATAACTGAGATCTGACAACGGCCGCCATTTTGTAAAACTTTAAAACGGCCGCCATTTTGAAACCGGAAGTCGGACAAAACATTTTTAAATAGTGGCACACTAAGGGTATCATAAGCTACCTGTATACCAAATTTCGTCGAAATCGGATGACGTTTAAATTTTTACATTTTTAGGGGGGTGGTGTTCGGATGGCGGCCATTTTAAAATGTCGGCCGCGTCAAATTTTTTTTTGCAAAAATGCTCGGGATAGTTAGCTGTACCAGTATACCAATTTTCATTGAAATTGCTGTGGCAATTACTGAGATCTGACAACAGCCGTCATTTTTTTCAACGGCGCCCATTTTGAAAATGGCGGCCATTTTGAAAATTTAAAAAGTTGATTGCACAACTTCAGGTCACCCTTAACATGTTCCCAAAGTATCATTTCGATCGGTTAAAAGATGAGCGAGAAAACGAGCGGACAACATTGCGAGGGGAAAAAGGAAAACATAAGAAATATGAAAATAATAATAATAATTAAAATTTACGTTTCCCGAAACGTTGAAGTCGCCTCCCGTTCCGCACTTTTGACCGAGTAGAGGGAACTAAAAGTCAAGAGCACAACTTCATAACATGAGCTTTCAGTTGGCCAAGTTTCATTTCGATCGGTTAAAAGATGAGCGAGAAAACGAGCAAACTTTAAAACGGCCGCCATTTTGAAACCGGAAGTCGGACAAAAATTTTTTTTTGCAAAAATGCTCAGGATAGTTAGCTGTATCAGTATACCAATTTTCATTGAAATTGCTCTGGCCATAACTGAGATCTGACAACGGCCGCCATTTTGTAAAACTTTAAAACGGCCGCCATTTTGAAACCGGAAGTCGGACAAAAATTTTGAAAATAGTGGCACACTCAGGGTATCATAAGCTACCAGTATACTAAATTTCGTCTAAATCGGATGACGTTTAAATTTTTACATTTTTAGGGGGGTGGTGTTCGGATGGCGGCCATTTTGAAATGTCGGCCGCGTCAAATTTTTTTTTGCAAAAATGCTCGGGATAGTTAGCTGTACCAGTATACCAATTTTCATTGAAATTGCTTTGGCAATTACTGAGATCTGACAACGGCCGTCATTTTTTTTCAACGGCGGCCATTTTGAAAATGGCGGCCATTTTGAAAATTTCAAAAATGGATTGCACAACTTCAGGTCACCCTTAACATGTTCCCAAAGTTTCATTTCGATCGGTTAAAAGATGAGCGAGAAAACGAGCGGACAACATTGCGAGGGGAAAAAGGAAAACATAATAATAATTAAAATTTACGTTTCGCGAAACGTGAAGTCTCCCAAACGAAGTTACTGATAGTCCTGTGCAGCCTGTGAATCACCTTATATTTGACTTTACCTTTTTCAAGTTATAATTAAGTTTATAACATTCAGAGGGCTTAATAATAATAAGAATGGGAAAACGAAGAAATAGTGTAAGAAAATTCTGATTGCACCATTCAACTCGCCATAACAAATTTACTTTAAGAACCCAATTTCATTGAATTCCAACGTTGTTGATTTTTTGCCGATTTGGCAACTTCGGCGGCCATTTTACAAAAAATAGCGCGTCATATAAAAATTCTGAGTTGACCATTGAACTCGACATACTAAATTTACTTTAGGAACCAATTTTCATTGAGTTCCGACAATGTTGAATTTTTGCCGATTTGGCGACTTTGGTGGCCATTTTTAAAAAAATGGCGGGTCGTATAAAAAATCTGAGTGTACCGTTGAACTCGGCATACCAAATTTACTTTTAGAACCTATTTTCGTTGAATTATGACAATGTTGAATTTTTGCCCATTTGGCAACTTTGGCGGCCATTTTACAAAAAATGGCGCGTCGTATAAAAATTCTGAGTTGACCATTGGACTCGGCATACCAAATTTACTGTTAAAACCCATTTTCGTTGAAATCCGACAAACTTGAATTTTTGGCGATTCGGCGGCCATTTTGAAAATGGCGGCCGGTTCGCGCGCGATTTTTTGCCAAAAATAAATCAAGACCACTATGCTGAACCTACATACCAAGTTTCATCGAAATCCATCTGGCGGTTCTCCGGGAACTGCATTTTGGCGGGAAAACTTAAATGGCGGCCATTTTGAAAGTGGCGGCCATCTTGGAAATTCCGAAAGATGATTGCACATCTAGCCAATAGGGTCTAACATCCTACCAAGTTTCAAATTGATCCCATTTACGGTTTCTGAGAAAAGTGTCGGAAATCTCTACGGGGAAACCAGAAGAAGAATAATAATAATAATAATAAGAAACAGAGTAAAAACAATAAGTCTCCAAACTTCGTTTGGGAGACTTAATAATAATAAGAAACGGAGTAAAAACAATAAGTCGCCCGACACTTCGTGGTCGGCGACTTAACAAGTGCTGATTGTGATTGCAAGCAAGTCACAAAAAAATCCCCTCCCGTGCCCACTTTTGTCACAATTCGGACAACTTTTCAATTTTCGCACTTTGGCGGCCATTTTGAATATGGCGGCCATCTTGGACTTTGGCAGCCATCTTGGATTTGTTCGACATGTTGTTCGTAATATCAATATTGACCTAAATGCCATTTTTTGTTGAAATCAGACAACTTTTCAATATTCGCACTTTGGCAGCCATTTTGAATATGACAGCCATCTTGGATTTGTTCGAAAGTGTCGCCATGTTGTTCGTAATATCAATATTGACCTAAATGCCAATTTTCGTTGAAATCGGACAACTTTTCAATTTTCGCACTTTGGCGGCCATTTTGAATATGGCGGCCATCTTGGACTTTGGCGGCCATCTTGGATTTGTTCAAACATGTCACCATGTTGTTCGTAATATCAATATTCACCTAAATGCCAATTTTCGTTGAAATCGGACAACTTTTCAATTTTCGCACTTTGGAGGCCATTTTGAATATGGCGGCCATCTTGGACTTTGGCGGCCATCTTTGATTTGTTCGAACATGTCACCATGTTGTTCGTAATATCAATATAGACCTATATGCCAATTTTCGTTGAAATCGGACAACTTTTCAATTTTCGCACTTTGGCGGCCATTTTGAATATGGTGGCCATCTTGGATTTTTCGGAAAATGGTCCCATATTGTCCGGGACCTTAATATTGACCTATAAACCTATTTTGGTTCATATCCATATTGTTTGTGATTTTTTATGATTAATTTTGTATTTTTTTCAAATTCAAAATGGCCGCCAATCCAAGATGGCCGCCATTTTCAAAATTTCGAAATCGGAAACAACATTTCCTAGTGGTGACCTATCTTTCTGGTAAGTTTCATTGACCTATGTCTTTTCGTCTTCGAGAAATCCTACGGACAAAGTTAGGTCCGGAAGAAGAAGAATAATAATAATAAATATAGGTTCAATCGTTCTAACGAACGATTAATAGGCTTTCCACTTAAAAGAAACCTAAAATAAATGACCTTGAAACTAAAAAGCTAAGGAACATCGCAATTTGCCTATAGCAATTAATAAGTACAAAAATAATTAAAAAAACATTGAGATATTTTTTAAAAAAATAAGAAAGGTCATTAAATAGGACGTTAGAAAAATTGAATGACATTGACAACTGATCTTTTAATCAACGTAAATTTTACTTATAGACAATAGCATTTATAAGAATAAGACATTTAAAATACATAGGACCATGAAAAAAATTAAAAAGGACTTTGACCTTGACTTACAGCGTGACCTTGATCATGCTGAAGGTCAACTATGATCAACATTGAAGATTTTATGCCAATATCTCTTCTAGTTATTGAGATATGACTACTTATAAAATTTACCAAACATTAGAAGATGACCTTGACCTTTGACCTAGAATTTGTATTCAAGGTCAAGGGTCCTAATGGTCAATAGTGAAGACCCCAAGCCTCTACTATTAATAGTTGATAAGTAATTATTGAAAAACTATTTAACAATGGTTGTAATGGGGGATAACTCCTATAAGATGAAGTCGGATCCTTTACGTCAAAATAGAAAAAAGTTGCGCATTTATGAGACCAACATTTTATCCATTATAACTTATAGCCTATCTTTTACCGTTTCAATGGAATAGCGATGACAAGACAATGTCAAAATTTCAAACGTGACCTTGACCTTTGACCTTGTGTCCATTTTCAAGGTCAAGGTCAATGATGACAAATGATATAAGGTTTCATATAAATATCTGTTATATTAACTGAGATATAGTGACATAATGAAATTCACAATATATTTTAGTGGTCTATGGGAGATAACTCTTATAAAAATGTCAAATAAAAAATTGACGATTCAAGATCTTTATATGATACACATTTTGGTAAAGGTTTCAGTTCTCTATCTATTATAGTAAAGGAGGAGATCTGCACACAACCAAGGGTCAAAAATTAGAACATGACCTTGACCTTTGTCCTTGTGACCTTTTTCAAGGTCAAGGTCAATGATGACCAACTGTGAAATATTTAGTCTCTATCACCTCTGGTTCTTGAGTTTCAATGGTACAAAATGCACTTTCAATAAATAAGGGGAAATAACTCCTATAAGAAGGTGAAAATTTTTTTAATGCAATATGTTATAAAGTGTTGCAATCCTTAGCTGAACATTTTGGAACAACTTTCATTGCGAAATCTTTTACGGTTTCATAGTTTATCTGCACACAAGCTTTTTATGACAGGGGAAATAACTCCGTAAAGAAAAAGTGTTCGGTGTTACAGGGTTAACTGCGCAAGCGTAATGTCTAATACATCCATAGTACAAAATATCTTTACGACATGTCGCGAAACAAAATTTATAATGGGAAAACAAAACTTGGCGGAAAAAAAATAAGAATAAATATAGGTTCAATCGTTCTAAAGAACGATTAATAGGCTTTCCACTTCAAAAGAAGACCTTAAATAAATGACCTTGAAACCAAAAAGCTAAGAAACATACGTAATTTGTCTATAGCAATTAATAAGAATAAAAATTATTAAAAAACTATTAAGATATCTTTAAAAATAAGAAAGGTCATTAAATAGGACGTAAGAAAACTTGAATGACCTTGACAACTGATCTTTTAATCTACGTAAATATTACTTATAGGCAATAGCATTAAAAGAATAAGCCATTCAAAATACATAGTACCATGAAAAACATTATAAAGGACTTTGACCTTGACTTTTACAGCATGACCTTGACCATGCTGAAGGTCAACAGTGATCAACATTGAAGATTTTATGCCAATATCTCTTAAAGTCATTAAGATATGACTACTTATAATATATACAAAAAATTAGAAAATGACCTTGACCTTTGACCTTGTATTTGTTTTCAAGGTCAAGGGTCCTAATGATCCATAGTGAAGACCCCAGGCCTCTACTATCAATAGTTGATAAGTAATTAATGAAAAACTAATTATCAATGGTTGTAATGGGGGATAACTCCTATAAGATGAAGCCGGATCCTTTCCCTTTAAAAAAAAAAGTTGCGCCTTTATGAGACCAACATTTTATTCATTATAACTTATAGCCTATCTTTTACCGTTTCAAAGTAATAGCGATGACAAGACAATGCCAAAATTTCAAACGTGACCTTGACCTTTGACCTTGTGTCCATTTTCAAGGTCAAGGTCAATGATGACCAATGATATAAGGTTTCATATATATATCTGTTATAGTTACTGAGATACAGTGATATAATGCAATTCACAATACATTTTATTGGTCTAGGGGAGATAACTCTTATAAAAATGTCAAATAAAAAAAGTGACGATTCAAGATCTCAATATGATACACATTTTGGTAAAGGTTTCAGTTCTCTATCTATTATAGTAAAGGAGGAGATCTGCACACAAGCAAGGGTCAAAAATTAGAACATGACCTTGACCTTTGACCTTGTGACCTTTTTCAAGGTCAAGGTCAACGATGACCAACTGTGAAATATCTAGTCTATATCACCTCTGGTTCATGAGTTACAATGGTACAAATTTTACTTCCAATAAATAAGGGGAAATAACTCCTACAAGGAGTCGTCAAAATACTTTGCGCGATATGTAACAAATTGTCGCAATCCATAGCTGACCATTTTGCAACAACTTTTATTGCGAAATCTTTTACGGTTTCATAGTTTATCTGCACACAAGCTTTTCTGTAACAGGGGAGATAACTCTGTAAAGAACAAGTGTTCGGTGTGACAGGGTCAACTGCGAAAGCGTAATGTCTTATACATCCATAGTACAAAATGTCTTTACGACATGTCGCGAAACAAAATTTATAATGGGAAAAGAAAACTTGGCGGAAAAAAAAGAATAATAATAATAAACAGACAAATAACAGGAAGGCTTTCCACTCGGAAAGTGGAAAGCCTTAATAATAATAAAAATAGGTTCAATCGTTCTACCGAACGATTAATAGGCTTTCCACTTCAAAAGAAGACCTTAAATAAATGACCTTGAAACTAAAAAGCTAAGAAACATACGTAACTAAAAAAGAATAAGGCATTCAAAATACATAGTACCATGAAAAACATTAAAAAAGGACTTTGACCTTGACTCTTACAGCATGACATTGACCATGCTGAAGGTCAACAGTGATCAACATTGAAGATTTCATGCCAATATCTCTTGTAGTCATTGAGATATGACTACTTATAATATATACAAAAAAATAGAAAATGACCTTGACCTTTGACCTTGTATTTGTTTTCAAGGTCAAGGTTCCTAATGATCTATAGTAAAGACTCCATGCCTCTACTATCAATAGTTGATAAGCAATTAATGAAAAACTAATTATCAATAGTTGTAATGGGGCATTACTCCTATAAGATGAAGCCGGATCCTTACCCTCCAAATAGGAAAAAGTTGCGCCTTTATGAGGCCAACATTTTATCCATTACAACTTATTGCCTATCTTTTACCGTTTCAAAGGAATAGCGATGACAAGACAATGCCAAAATTTCAAACGTGACCTTGACCTTTGACCTTGAGTCCATTTTCAAGGTCAAGGTAAATGATGACTAATGATATAAGGTTTCATATAAATATCTATTATAGTTACTGAGATAAAGTGATATAATGCAACTCACAATATATTTTAGTGGTCTAGGGGAGATAACTCTTATAAAAATGTCACATAAAAAAGTGACGATTCAAGATCTTAATATGATACACATTTTGGTAAAGGTTTCAATTCACTATCTGTTATAGTAAAGGAGGAGATCTGTACACAACACAATGTCAAAAATTAGAATGTGACCTTGACCTTTGACCTTGTGACCTTTTTCAAGGTCAAGGTCAATGATGACCAACTGTGAAATATCTATTCTCTATCACCTCTGGTTCATGAGTTACTATGGTACAAATTGTACTTCCAATAAATAAAGGGAAATAACTCCAACAAGGAGTCGTCAAAATACTTTGCGCGATATGTAACAAATTGTCGCAATCAATAGCTGACCATTTTGCAACAACTTTTATTACAAAATCTTTTACGGTTTCAAAGTTTATCTGTACACAAGCTTTTTTGTGACAAGGGAAATAACTCCGTAAAGAAAAAGTGTTCGGTGTGACAGGGTTAACTGCGAAAGCGTAATGTCTCATACATTCATAGTACAAAATGTCTTTACGACATGTCGCGAAAAAAAATTTATAATAAGGAAAAAAAGTTGGCGGAAAAAAAATAAGAATAATAATAATAAATATAGGTTCAATCGTTCTAAAGAACGATTAATAGGTTTTCCACTTCAAAAGAAGACCTTAAATAAATGACCTTGAGACCAAAAAGCTAAGAAACATACGTAATTTGTCTATAGCAATTAATAAGAACAAAAATTATTAAAGAACTATTTAGATATCTTTAAAAATAAGAAAGGTCATTAAATAGGACGTAAGAAAACTTGAATGACCTTGACAACTGATCTTTTAATCTACGTAAAAATTACTTATAGGCAATAGCATTAAAAGAATAAGCCATTCAAAATACATAGTACCATGAAAAACATTTATAAAGGACTTTGACCTTGACTTTTACAGCATGACCTTGACCATGCTGAAGGTCAACAGTGATCAACATTGAAGATTTTATGCCAATATCTCTTAAAGTCATTGAGATATGACTACTTATAATATATACAAAAAAATTAGAAAAGGACCTTGACCTTTGACCTTGTATTTGTGTTCAAGGTCAAGTGTCCCAATGGTCTATAGTGAAGACCCCATGCCTCTACTATCAATAGTTGATAAGCAATTAATGAAAAACTATTTATCAATGGTTGTAATGGGGGATAACTCCTATAAGATGAAGCCGGATCCTTTCCTTCTAAATAGAAAAAAGTTGCGCCTTTATGAGGTCAACATTTTTTCCATTTGAACTTATTGCCTATATTTTACCGTTTTAAAGGAATAGCGGTGACAAGACAATGCAAAAATTTCAAACGTGACCTTGACCTTTGACCTTGAGTCCATTTTCAAGGTCAAGGTATATGATGACTAATGATATAAGGTTTCATATAAATATCTGTTATAGTTACTGAGATAAAGTGATATAATGCAATTCACAATATATTCCAGTGGTCTAGGGGAGATAACTCTTATAAAAATGTCAAATAAAAAAAGTGACGATTCAAGATCTTAATATGATACACATTTTGGTACAGGTTTCAGTTCTCTATCTATTATAGTAAAGGAGGAGATCTGTACACAACGCAATATCAAAAATTAGAATGAAACCTTGACATTTGATCTTGTGACCTTTTTCAAGGTCAAGGTCAATGATGACCAACTGTGAAATATCTAGTCTTTATCATCTCTGGTTCATGAGTTACTATGGTAAAAAATGTACTTGCAATAAATAAGGGGAAATAACTCCTATAAGAAGGTGAAAATTTCTTTAATGCGATATGTTATAAAGTGTCACAATCCTTCGCTGAACATTTTGGAACAACTTTTATTGCGATATCTTTTACAGTTTCAAAGTTAATCTGCACACAAGCTTTTTTATGACAGGGGAAATAACTCCGTAAAGAATAAGTGTTCGGTCTGCCAGGGTCAACTGCGAAAGCGTAATGTTTCATACATCCATAGTACAAAATATCTTTACGACATGTCGCGAAACAAAATTTATAATGGGAAAAGAAAACTTGGCGGAAAAAAAAGAATAATAATAAACAGACGAATTACAAGAAGGTTTTCCACTGGAAAGTGGAAAACCTTAATAATAATAATAAATATAGGTTCAATCGTTCTAAAGAACGATTAATAGGCTTTCCACTTCAAAAGAAGACCTTAAATAAATGACCTTGAAGCCAAAAAGCTAAGAAACATACGTAATTTGTCTATACCAATTAATAAGAACAAAAATTATTAAAAAAACTATTTAGATATCTTTAAAAATAAGAAAGGTCATTAAATAGGACGTAAGAAAACTTGAATGACCTTGACAACTGATCTTTTAATCTACGTAAATATTACTTATAGGCAATAACATTAAAAGAATAAGCCATTCAAAATACATAGTACCATGAAAAACATTTATAAAGGACTTTGACCTTGACTTTCACAGCATGACCTTGACCATGCTGAAGGTCAACAGTGATCAACATTGAAGATTTATGCCAATATCTCTTAAAGTTATTAAGATATGACTACTTATCATATATACACAAAATTAGAAAATGACCTTGACCTTGTATTTGTTTTCAAGGTCAAGGGTCCTAATGATCCATAGTGAAGACCCCATGCCTCTACTATCAATAGTTGATAAGTAATTAATGAAAAACTAATTATCAATGGTTGTAATGGGGGATAACTCCTATAAGATGAAGCCGGATCCTTTCCCTTTAAATAGAAAAAAGTTTCGCCTTTATGAGACCAACATTTTATCCATTATAACTTATAGCCTATCTTTTACCGTTTCAAAGTAATAGCGATGACAAGACAATGCCAAAATTTCAAACGTGACCTTGACCTTTGACCTTGTGTCCATTTTCAAGGTCAAGGTCAATGATGACCAATGATATAAGGTTTCATATATATATCTGTTATAGTTACTGAGATATAGTGATATAATGCAATTCACAATTCATTTTATTGGTCTAGGGGACAAAAATGTCAAATAAAAAAAGTGACGATTCAAGATCTCAATATGATACACATTTTGGTAAAGGTTTCAGCTCTCTATCTATTATAGTAAAGGAGGAGATCTGCACACAACCAAGGGTCAAAAATTAGAACATGACCTTGACCTTTGACCTTGTGACCTTTTTCAAGGTCAAGGTCAATGATGACCAACTGTGAAATATCTAGTCTATATCACCTCTGGTTCATGAGTTACAATGGTACAAATTGTACTTCCAATAAATAAGGGGAAATAACTCATACAAGGAGTCGTCAAAATACTTTGCGCGATATGTAACAAATTGTCGCAATCCATAGCTGACCATTTTGCAACAACTTTTATTGCGAAATCTTTTACGGTTTCATAGTTTATCTGCACACAAGCTTTTCTGTAACAGGGGAGATAACTCCGTAAAGAACAAGTGTTCGGTGTGACAGGGTCAACTGCGAAAGCGTAATGTCTCATACATCCATAGTCCAAAATGTCTTTACGACATGTCGCGAAACAAAATTTATAATGGGAAAAGAAAACTTGGCGGAAAAAAATAAGAATAATTAAAATTTACGTTTCCCGAAACGTTGAAGTCGCCTCCCGTTCCGCACTTTTGACCGAGTAGAGGGAACTAAAAGTCAAGAGCACAACAAAATGTCTCCCAAACGAACCCCCATTGCCACTATAATCCCCATGGATAGTATTTCATTCAAATCAGTACATTAAAATATGCCTAGAAATCAAATTTTGTTGAAATCGGACAAAGTTGACTTTTTCCTGCAGTAAAATGGCCGCCATTTTGAAACCGGAAGTCGGACAAAAAATTTTTAAATAGTGGCACACTCAGGGTATCATAAGCTACCTGAATACCAAATTTCGTCTAAATCGGATGACGTTTAAATTTTTACATTTTTAGGGGGGTGGTGTTCGGATGGCGGCCATTTTGAAATGTCGGCCGCGTCAAATTTTTTTTCGCAAAAATGCTCGGGATAGTTAGCTGTACCAGTATACCGATTTTCATTGAAATTGCTTTGGCAATTACTGAGATCTGACAACGGCCGTCATTTTTTTCAACGGCGGCCATTTTGAAAATGGCGGCCATTTTGAAAATTTCAAAAGTGGATTGCACAACTTCAGGTCACCCTTAACATGTTCCCAAAGTTTCATCTTGATTGGACATTGCATCTCTGAGAAAATGTGCGGACAACATTGCGAGGGGAAAACATAAGAAATATGAAAATAATAATAATAATTAAAATTTACGTTTCCCGAAACGTTGAAGTCGCCTCCCGTTCCGCACTTTTGACCGAGTAGAGGGAACTAAAAGTCAAGAGCACAACTTCATAACATGAGCTTTCAGTTGGCCAAGTTTCATTTCGATCGGTTAAAAGATGAGGGAGAAAACAAGCAAACTTTAAAACGGCCGCCATTTTGAAACCGGAAGTCGGACAAAAAAATTTTTTTGCAAAAATGCTCAGGTAGTTAGCTGTATCAGTATACCAATTTTCATTGAAATTGCTCTGGCCATAACTGAGATCTGACAACGGCCGCCATTTTGTAAAACTTTAAAACGGCCGCCATTTTGTAAAACTTTAAAAACGGCCGCCATTTTGAAACCGGAAGTCGGACAAAAATTTTGAAAATAGTGGCACACTCAGGGTATCATAAGCTACCTGTATACCAAATTTCGTCTAAATCGGATGACGTTTAAATTTTTACATTTTTAGGGGGGTGGTGTTCGGATGGCGGCCATTTTGAAATGTCGGCCGCGTCAAATTTTTTTTTGCAAAAATGCTCGGGATAGTTAGCTGTACCAGTATACCAATTTTCATTACAATTGCTTTGGCAATTACTGAGATCTGACAACGGCCGTCATTTTTTTCAACGGCGGCCATTTTGAAAATGGCGGCCATTTTGAAAATTTCAAAAGTGGATTGCACAACTTCAGGTCACCCTTAACATGTTCCCAAAGTTTCATTTCGATCGGTTATAAGATGAGCGAGAAAACGAGCGGACAACATTGCGAGGGGAAAACATAAGAAATATGAAAATAATAATAATAATAATAATAATAATAATAAGAAACGGAGTAAAAACAATAAGTCGCCCGACACTTCGTGGTCGGCGACTTAATTAAAATTTACGTTTCCCGAAACGTTGAAGTCGCCTCCCGTTCCGCACTTTTGACCGAGTAGAGGGAACTAAAAGTCAAGAGCACAACTTCATAACATGAGCTTTCAGTTGGCCAAGTTTCATTTCGATCGGTTAAAAGATGAGCGAGAAAACGAGCAAACTTTAAAACGGCCGCCATTTTGAAACCGGAAGTCGGACAAAAATTTTTTTTGCAAAAATGCTCAGGATAGTTAGCTGTATCAGTATACCAATTTTCATTGAAATTGCTCTGGCCATAACTGAGATCTGACAACGGCCGCCATTTTGTAAAACTTTAAAACGGCCGCCATTTTGAAACCGGAAGTCGGACAAAACATTTTTAAATAGTGGCACACTAAGGGTATCATAAGCTACCTGTATACCAAATTTCGTCGAAATCGGATGACGTTTAAATTTTTACATTTTTAGGGGGGTGGTGTTCGGATGGCGGCCATTTTAAAATGTCGGCCGCGTCAAATTTTTTTTTGCAAAAATGCTCGGGATAGTTAGCTGTACCAGTATACCAATTTTCATTGAAATTGCTGTGGCAATTACTGAGATCTGACAACAGCCGTCATTTTTTTCAACGGCGCCCATTTTGAAAATGGCGGCCATTTTGAAAATTTAAAAAGTTGATTGCACAACTTCAGGTCACCCTTAACATGTTCCCAAAGTATCATTTCGATCGGTTAAAAGATGAGCGAGAAAACGAGCGGACAACATTGCGAGGGGAAAAAGGAAAACATAAGAAATATGAAAATAATAATAATAATTAAAATTTACGTTTCCCGAAACGTTGAAGTCGCCTCCCGTTCCGCACTTTTGACCGAGTAGAGGGAACTAAAAGTCAAGAGCACAACTTCATAACATGAGCTTTCAGTTGGCCAAGTTTCATTTCGATCGGTTAAAAGATGAGCGAGAAAACGAGCAAACTTTAAAACGGCCGCCATTTTGAAACCGGAAGTCGGACAAAAATTTTTTTTTGCAAAAATGCTCAGGATAGTTAGCTGTATCAGTATACCAATTTTCATTGAAATTGCTCTGGCCATAACTGAGATCTGACAACGGCCGCCATTTGGTAAAACTTTAAAACGGCCGCCATTTTGAAACCGGAAGTCGGACAAAAATTTTGAAAATAGTGGCACACTCAGGGTATCATAAGCTACCAGTATACTAAATTTCGTCTAAATCGGATGACGTTTAAATTTTTACATTTTTAGGGGGGTGGTGTTCGGATGGCGGCCATTTTGAAATGTCGGCCGCGTCAAATTTTTTTTTGCAAAAATGCTCGGGATAGTTAGCTGTACCAGTATACCAATTTTCATTGAAATTGCTTTGGCAATTACTGAGATCTGACAACGGCCGTCATTTTTTTTCAACGGCGGCCATTTTGAAAATGGCGGCCATTTTGAAAATTTCAAAAATGGATTGCACAACTTCAGGTCACCCTTAACATGTTCCCAAAGTTTCATTTCGATCGGTTAAAAGATGAGCGAGAAAACGAGCGGACAACATTGCGAGGGGAAAAAGGAAAACATAATAATAATTAAAATTTACGTTTCGCGAAACGTGAAGTCTCCCAAACGAAGTTACTGATAGTCCTGTGCAGCCTGTGAATCACCTTATATTTGA